>CM021109.1:185501264-186101264 GCA_007115665.2 Sequoiadendron giganteum | reverse complement strand
TACAGGGGATGATTAAAAATCACATTCAAACACTTTGCATAATGTTATAAAGATGCAAAAGCATACAAATACCCTTGAATATATAAAATATATATATTTTTATACCCTTTGGGACACTATTAGGACATATTATTTGCAAGGAGGGACTAATGGTGGATCCATGAAGGTAGCATTGATCATGACCTTACCACCACCTAAGACAACACAAGAAGTAAAAAAATCTTAGGCTACATCGGTTATCACCAAAAAATTATTAAAGGATATTCCACATTAGTCACACTATTAAAAAGAACTCCTAAAGAAAAAGACAAATAAAACTATAAATTGAACAGAACCATGTCAACTCTCTATTGACATACTAAAACAAATGATAACAGATGCTCCCATATTGATATTCCCTGATTGGACAATCACTTTCCATGTACATGTGGATGCCTCTAAGATTGCATTCACAAGATGAAAACTCTGTCAAGTAGAGAAAAACTATACAACTACACAGAGAAGTTCTAGCTATGGTATATGCTCTACACAAGTTTCGACACTATTTACTATCTTCACCATTTAATTTTTACACAAACCATGAACCATTGAAATTAGTATTGAACAAACCAATCATTCGAGGGAGAATATGCAGATGGCTACTATTATTCCAAGAATTTAATTTTACCATTATGGTCAAACAAGAAAAGAATAATTAGGGTCTATAATACCTATCAAGAATTGACATAGGTAAATGAGTATGAGGTATATTTACCTACCACAACCTTGTTTAGAATAACTATGGTATTAGAAGAACTACATGATGTAACGACACTACTATCTACCAGAGCATATCCAATTGATATATCATCACACAAAAAACATATATTATTGCGTAAGTCACTCCCTTTCACATTGATAGAGGGATCATTGTACAAAAGATCAAGGGATTATATTTTTCAATGAGTAGTATATGAACATGAAAGGAAGAATATATTAAGGGAAGCACATGAAGGGATATCTAGTGGACATAAATCCATAAAAGCTACTACTAAGAAAGTTTTGTTGGTAGGACTATGGTGGCCTACATTACATAAAGATGCAAAACAATATGCCAAAAACTATGTTTTTTGTTAGAGAATCGAAGACCCACCACAAGGGATGAAATGCCCTTACAATTGGTATTATCCCAAATACCATTTGAAAAATGAGAAATTGATTTCATTGGACCCACAGATCCTCTAACGAAGTTATTTAAGGCTGGATTTATCATTATTGATATAGAATAATTGACCAAATGGGCCAAGGCATAACCGACTAAGGATTGTACCACACAAACCACCTCAAAGTTTGTATATCACAATATTATCACAAGATTTGGGTGCCCATTAAGTATCACCGGTGATCAAGGGAAATTTTTGTGAACAAGGTCATCACAAAATTACTCAAAAACTTTATGATAACTCATAATTGGAGCACACCTTACCACCCACAAGCCAATGGAGAAAGTGAAGCATTGAATAAAATTTTAGGCACCACCCTAATAGAGATGTGTAACACAAACAAAACAGACTGGGATATCAAGATACTGACAATACTCTAGTCTCACAAAACCACCTACAAAAGATCCACTAGATTTACCCCTTTTGAGTCAATCTACATAATGGAGGCAAGCCTACCCATAAAATTTAGTGGCCATAATGTATGTACTACACTCACCCCAAGGCTTATAAATGAAGACTCAATAAGACAAAGGTTGGAATATTGGGATAAACTAGATGAAGAAAAAAAACTTGTGCTACATTATTAGCTCATAGAAAGGAGATAGAAAGCATGACATGACCAAAATATTAAATACAAAAAATTTAAGAAAGATGACATGGTTTTATTATATGATAGCACATTTAAGAAACAAAGGAAACTAAAGGTCTAGTGGCTTGTCCCTTACCAAATTGATGATATCCTAGAGTTTGGGATAATAAATTTAAGAACATTAGATAACACAATATTACAATGCTATGTCAGTGGATCCAAACTTAAACACTACCATACAAACCAAAAATGACTTGATTTTCATACTATATTGTAACCTATTGTACTATAAAATATACTAACCACTAAAATTTTGACAATACATGGAGGAAAAAATAAATATGGCCATAGGAGAACCCCACAAACATTGAAATTATGTGAATATTTCCAAAAGAAGAAGATGATGATAGTTAGGTCCGAGTTTGAAAATCTATTTCCTCAACCTAACCTGAACCCTTAAGACACCAAAAATGGTATCAGCAAAATATTTTACTATGAACCTATAACATAACATCACTAAACATAGTGAATCATAATTGTATTATAGTTAGTAATCATAAGGGTATTATAATCCCACCCAAAAAATAGAGCCATGGAAAAGTTAACAAGCAAATAGAAAAAGGAAGATGAACAAACACATACAAAATGTAATGCACTCAACCAACTAAGTTATATAAATACATCTTGAAACTATCACTAAACTTACTTTTCTCTCTTGTATATACTACATTGTTCTCGTGTGACCATACTACCTAGTTGTGAAACCCTATCAAGTGTAAACTCACAACCTTAACTCTTTGCACTCTAGCAAAATAATGGCTACCCCTATTCATGTGGATATCTCTCAAAAACCCCATCCAAAATATAAGAAATTCCCATATTAGGCGATGGAGATAGATCCAAATGGTGCCTTTTCTAAAGTGATGACTGACGTGATCTACACAAAAGACATTTGCAAGTACATCCATGCTCCATTAGTGGAGATTGATCACAGAAAGTTAAAAAATTTACAGCTAACCCTATTACAACTAGGGACACAAAATTATCTTCCTGAATACAACCAAATCTAGGAGAAGGAACTAGACATGTGGAAGGAATTCCCAGAGTTCACAAAGGAGGAAGGGTGGGTTCAGATCATCCTCATTTGGATCCATAATGAGTATTTATATCCAGATTGACCCTACAAAATCACCAAGGCAACCATCCAAGTAGTAACCAACCTATATGTGCAATGGGAGGTTCTTCTTAAGAAGGTGATTAAAATTCATAGGTCACCAAGTTAATGAGGGAAACATACAATGGTTGGAGCCTGGATGTAACAAAAAACACAAACCTCGTGGTCAAATATGCCATAATGGGCATAGAGTACTAGGTCTAGTACACCAATAAGGAAGATTCTATGATCACAACCTCCATTAACATAACATATCAAATAGTGTTGAAGGGAAATGATGTTGAACTCCATGAGGTTTTGTGACAAGAAATATTGGAGAACATAAAGTGCATGAAGCATTCCCACTATCAATTCAAGTATGTGATCTTGATTATTTACCTAAAATTCTATTTCATGAATGTGTTGCTGATGTTTACGGGAAAATTTGGAATATGACTAGGCTAGTAGCCAAATAGATACAAGATCACATCAAACATTTCTAGGATGCCAAATCAATCACAACCACCTATTGGGGTTTCTTCAAATCCTTGCAAAAGAAGTTACAGGATAGAGAACACATCTCTTATGACGTGGTCCATAAATACATCAATGATATTATATTCTTGGTAGATAAGGATTTCAATCTTATGGAGGAAATTAAACATCAAACATCTTGGATTCCCAAGTTACCATATGAGGTCTTTGATACAAAAATTAACTCATATGTGACAACCCTACTTAGCCTCCCTAAATTTACACAAGAAAAAAAATTCACAACATATTGAGAGTACACGGATAATATGGAAAAGAAGAATGAAGAGGGGCATGCAAACAATAAATAAGAAAAATTGTGGGAGAAATTGGATCTCCCAAAATAAGAACTGGAGGAACAAAGCACATCTATTCCGCGGAGGTTCAAAAGACTTCAAGTTGGGGCATCTCTGACAAGGTCCACCCAATATGAATGAAGAAAAGGGAAAGAAAAGAGGAAAATACCAACTAATCCACTGCAAACAAAGTCCTTGATGAAATAAGCCTTAGAGACACTCCTTCAAATGAGTGCAAAGAAAAAAAAAGAAAAAAGAAAAAAAACACAAAAGGAGGCCTCCCCTTCAAAAGAGGAAAGTAAGGAGAAGAACAACTGACAAAAGAACAACCAAAGATATTAATAAATTAAGATCAAGTATATAGTGGGTTATTTTAGAAGGTCTTAGAACATACATTCCAATTTTATGAGGACATGGCAACAAAAAACAAAGCAATCACCAAGGCAACATTGATCAAATATATGGTGGCCTCCAACACCACATTAGAAGATTTAATTTACCGGTTCCCGACCTCACTAGCTATTGCATTGAAACAAAAGTGAGATTAAGCTACACAAGAAGAGTAAAAACTTAAATAGGTTGCCATTGTGAAAGTATTCCCTTCCACTACTCTTGACCAGAAAGATCAATTGGCTCAGGTGTAGGCCAAAGAGCTTGAGTCAAAGAAAATTCTAGATAAACTAATGCTCCAAAAGCTAGGGATAACAAAAAAAAAATCAAGAGGAGATCAAGAAGTCTATAGAGAAAGAATACAAGGAAACATGGGAGGAAGAAGAAAAATATGAAGAGGTACCATCTTCCCCATCAATGGAGACAAACCCATCCATAGGTTAATAGGTCCCTTCTCCTCCGCACTCCTCTGAAAAACCAACCTCTTTCACCACTTCCCCTATGTAGTCCATCAAGGACTTTTTGGGAAAAAAAAACAAATCCAATCAGTGGCCACTCTCTAACTACTCTAATTACCATTGGTTGGCTCCCAAGTTAACCTCTCCAGTATCTCTCTCCTCTAAAAGTTCCAACTGGGAGACCTTTTGTAATAGACAAGGGAAGATATATTGAAACAATATATAGATAACACAAAGCAATTGGAGGATAAATTATCGAAGTCATACAAAAAATATCCTCACATACAAGGGAATTCTTCCCAACCCCTTGCAACACAAATGAAAATCATGGTAGATGGGGTCCTTTAGGATGCACAATTACAAAAGACCACCATGAGACAAAGCATACTTGCAGAGCTAAAGAAAAGCTAAAATGGATGAAGAGAGGAAGTAATGTGTAACTACCCACTCTGCATTAGAAACCCACATCAGTACATTAAAGAAAACTAAGAGTGACATCATTGCCTTCTACCAATTTTGCCTCCAATGGCCCACTATTACAACAAAGATCAAAGGGAAAATGGATCAAATTGAGCTACATATCCTTCAAGTAGCAACATCCTATGATACACAAATATACATAGATAGGAAGACTAGAGAACAAATGGAAGCATTACATGCACAGTTCCACCAACTACAAGATCAAAGGGAGTATACAAGGCATGAATTTCAATAGCTTAGGGAGGTTTCCAATACCTGATTAGCACATATCACTAGCTCCTAAAAGATGCACAAAATTTTTCCCAATATATTTAGATCCCTATCACACTACCATAAGAAGAACACTTACTAATAAAAAATTAATTTCTAGAATCAACTCCTCCAATAAGATAAGGTATAGTGAGATAAAAAAAATAATAATTTAAAGGAGGTATACAAATCCATTCTTCTAGCACATCAAGGTTAGAGTTGAATTGAGGACAAGACAGTTTTGAAAGGGGAGAGAATGTTAGCAGGGGATTGACCAAAGCTAGAACAATGACAAGAATCCTACCGCAAACCACCACAAAGAGGTCATGGAGCTCCTAACTAGAAAAGCACCCTCTAGAACAATAATAGGATGTAAGGGACACGTCCCATCAACTAGATATTTGGATAAGGAAAGATATAATGTAACAAAAGTAGTGATAGATGTAGAGGAATAATAAGGGATAAGTAGAATGATAGAAGTAGTTGTAAGAAGGATAAATACCACAACATATGTACATGATGAGTTTAAGCCTTAATATATATACATCTAGATGATATGTATCATGATTTATGGCAATAAGTTTTATATTTATATATTGATACATTTTGACTCAATTTCTGACGAAAGTTCGTCAGAATTTCAACGCCCTTTCGTCAGAGGAATTTCGTCGGAATTTTGACAAAATTTGAAACGTCGAAATTCCGACGACCTTTCGTCGGAAATTGAGTCAAAATGTATCAGTGATATTTAATTTTGTTAACTAGTTTATGCACAATTCACATTAACTCCTTATACCTCTCATACTATTGAGTCTGGGATATAAATACAAAACATAGAAACTACTTGGGACTCAGTGCTTCAGTCCATGTTCCCCCCTTTTCTTGCTAACAAATGGGATCAGGTTTCCATTCCATGGATTCTTTAATAAGCCTTTAAATCCCTTTTATAGACAAGGGAGCAACAAGCATTAGGCTGAATTATAGTTACATTTCACTTGCATTTTAATGAAAATTTCACCATAATTCAAAATATTCCCCTAATAGTTATATGTAATAATTTATAAAACAAGGGAGAGAGAAATATCCAAAACCTGTTAGCTGGAGAAGAATCACCAGCCTTCTAAAATGTGTTGCTATCATAGCATCAAAATTTGCATGTTCACATTGAACTAGGAAATGCACCATCAACATAAAATAATGAATAAACAGAAACCCATATCACAAAAAACCAACTAAAAGGAAATGAGTTAGCACAAAGGACCAAAAACCAAGCACTAGCTGAAAAAGGAAACAAGGTGCTATTTTGCCTTGTCAGTTGAAGAATAAGAATGCCTACTCGATGTCCTTATCGTCAGTGTAGAATCCATCACCACCTCGTCCCTAGAATCAACCAAATTAGTCACTACCATAAGATACTGGCAGTAGCCTAAATTAGTTTCAACTCCACTATCAGAGGGATCATCTAAGACTTAAATGGGAAAATGATGACGTCCCATGTAAGCTTGGTGATACTAATTTACTCATGCAACTTCCCTCGATCAGGCCTATCAATTTTCTTCTCCTTATCCTTGAACAATTCTTCTGAGACAATTCTGCTCCTTAGATGATAAGTGTTCTTGAGAAAACCTCGTGTAGACCTCCTATCATCTCTTTCTTTCTTCTTCGAAGTCATAGGGAATTCTGGCACATCCTATTCATTATTGGGAAGGTCACCCTGAGACTCAAGGAGATTGAGTCTCCTGGACCTTTGAGTTAGGCTAATAGACACACTTACCTTACCCATTCCTAATAGAGCAAATCACCAAATTTACTTAGGAGAGAGACACCACCCTCAACGTAAAATAGCTAGCTCAAACTTTACAATTACTAAGAACACTTCATACACTCACTCCCAAATTCTCAAATATCGCAGACGAAAAATGGTAAGAAAAATAAACATGAAAAATTCATTAAATAGATCAACTACAACATGTATTCATTAATGTTCCAAGGGAGTTCGCACAAGAGAGCTGACAATCAACTACTTCGATTTTGAATCTTAGCCATCGATCACACATTGAGATGAATCAATGGATAATTAATCAAGATGATTAATTATGACAAAGTTATTTTACATGCACTTCATGCCTTTTCCCA
The DNA here is from genome assembly GCA_007115665.2 of Sequoiadendron giganteum. Classification (NCBI taxonomy): domain Eukaryota; kingdom Viridiplantae; phylum Streptophyta; class Pinopsida; order Cupressales; family Cupressaceae; genus Sequoiadendron; species Sequoiadendron giganteum. Next base: position 186,093,780 of record CM021109.1, on the reverse strand, counting down.
AATCAGAGGACTCAAGTGGATAAACACCCACTCTATCTGCATAATTAATCATATACTTAACACTTGATAAAACATATCTTTTCACTTTTACTCGCTCACCCATGGGAATTAATTTACTCATAACTAAACACAATAAGATATGGGGGAGAAATCATGATTTATCCTTAGAATATCATCCCATACTCTATCTTGCTTTAATTTCTCCATCCCACTTGTACCAACACCTGAAATAATTGATGACCACAACTACAAGCATCTCCCAAATATCGAATGTGTGCAAAAGACTTAGTTCTAATTTGGTGATGTTTAAAATCTTAGTGCAGTCTCAGCCAAATTTTCGTAGTACTTTATCTCCACTAAAGTTCATCAGAGCCTTTAAAAAATTCCACATGGCAGTCACCCACCTTCCTACGAAGAAATGGGAGACACAAGAAGGCCCCTCACAGGATGGTGAGGAGTCGTCAGGATAGTCCCTCGTCACCTACCATCAACTATCGATCTCTATCCTTATTAGAGCATTCATCATCAAAACCTATCAGGTCCCTCCATGGAGCAATAGATTTAACCATGCCCACTTTCCCGTGTCCCTTTATAAGTATTAAATAAAATCCGATGGGGTGGTGGGGAGTGGTGGACATTCGACCACATTACCTAACAACCACCATAGATTTCACTTTGATACCATTTTTAGATCACAAAAGATATAAGGCCCGCCACATAAAGGATACACATGTCCAGTGCCTGCTAGCCTCTGTGACTTCTTCACCTTAATATGTAGAATGGACAGGCATGTGGGGAACAGTCGAGATGCAAAAATGCATAGCAATACCTTTTGTTGATGTCTCTCAAATATTCGCTTGATGACCACTTGGAAGAAGTGGTCCCACCACCTGACACGACACATGGAAACTGCTTGCCAGCTCGCTCAAATATTCTAATGAAGAATAAACTGGAATGAGCATGTGAGGAGCAATCGATATGCTGCCTCATGATTTATCGATCACCGTTTATTTCCTTTTGATATCATTTGTAGTCTTCAACAAAGAAATCAGGCCCACCCATGCAAATGACACATGACTTAAGCCCGCTAGCTCATGTGAACAAAATAATAAGAAATGACATAGTCTGGGTGCACGGGGAATGACAGTCATCTACTTGTGACGATCTAATGACCACCATGGATTTTCATATCTGCACATATTGAAATTGTTAGTCTTAAAAGAGGGACCCGACTAGGTTGACAGGACCATATCCCTCAAGACTAAATGACTTAAGGCTCTAACACTTTTAGAAGGAAATATTTATCCCCACTTTAGAAATTTAAAATAATGACCCAACACAAGACAACCGATAAAACTATACCAAAGGACCGGTCACTTCATGGATCTCCATGGCATAAGACATGACTTAAAATATTGGTAACAGATAGTAAGAGTCAATGGAGAATTAAGACATTCAATGTTCATGACTATATTAACTTTGAAAAGGGGGTTTTTAACCTAAAACCCGAAGCCCTACCTTCATACACATAAACTCAGTATCATGAGAAGGCGAGACTCATCACAATTTATCAAAAAAAAAAAAGAGCTCTACCAGTGGCTCATGCTCGAGGATGTATGCCCCTGGTGGGTATGGTGAGAGACTAGATCTCAAGGTGAAGTAGACCAAAATAGAGAGATAAAAACCTAGGAGCTTTCCCAAACTAGGAAAATAGACACAATCAAAAGCAAACACACCAAACCTATATACATTAATTATATGACTATATAGTGCACATCATTTGGAATTTAAGAAACCTTCTTGTACAACTTCATAGGCTTCACTCCTCAAATTGGTGGCTCCAGGCCCCCAAAAAATTAAGGCCCACTCTTACCTTTGTCAAATATTTTATCTTCTATTCTCTGTAATGGATCAACAGTTGTACCAAGCATTTCCCAAAAATAAACTCCATTGTGATTAACACAATCAGCCATACCTGATTGAATTGAAAAAGTGAAACATTCATATTCAACCTGGTCAACATCATATACTTTGACCTCCTACTCATTTTGCACATCAAACTAAAAATATTCATAAACACTTTGTTGTGTACCATGTAAACAATCCCTAGGTGCAGCAAAAAGGAAAAGATCATACTCAAAAGAATCCTTGAACTATGCTGCATCAGGACACTCCTTGGTATCATGGGAATAGAGGTCACATGCATCAAAAACATCCAAAAATTGGGTAAATGTACTCATCTTAGGTTCAGTAACATATTCTGATTCATTCTCCAAACCATCATTGATCTCAAAGAAAAATACCTCAGAAGTAGGCTTGAACAAATCGGATCTCATAGGATTATCAAAGAGACACTCGCATGTTGAATCCCCTCTTGTACTATTTTTCCTTGATGTCCAATTTAGTGATACTCGGCATCTGATAATTGGTTACTTTCTTAGTTGATCTGATTTTATGTCTAGCACATTTACTTCATTGATTATATTATATTTGGTGGCTTTGATATCTTGGCTCCATATGCAGATCTCAGTTGAGGCTTTCTGACTACGGGTTCTATGTTCCATTGTTTAGGTTGATTAATTATGGCTTGATCAGTTACAAGCATCTTGATATTCATCAAAGTATTTATCGACTCACAAAGTATTGGATAATATTTGGCACATTATATTTGGTTATAATAAGGTGGCTATCGTATTGCTTTTAATTGATATATCATGGCTTTGGCCATTATCCTTGACACACTATAGCATTGAAATTCAAGTGTGATGGCAATTTTTAATGATTATCAAATTGATATAATACCTATTACCGTAGCGAATTTAAGTGCAAAGACGCTGACTTCAAAGGTCTTATTAGCATTTGTTGATAACTGGCAGCGATTAAGCGATGTCAGCGATATGCGATTAGAAACAACGGCAACAAGCATAACAACCATTGTACTAAAGTAGTCTGAAGCAAGACCATGGTTGGGTGGTAAAGATGTGTGGTAATAGTTGAGTGTTAGCTACCACTATACCAGGGTGAAGTGAATCATTATTTTGCAAAATTGCTTTAATAACCTTTATCTTCAAAGCATTAATCAACATTCAACCATAATGCATAAACATGAAGCAAATGAACACAACACCATAACACGAGGATTTTTACGTGGAAACCTTGTTAGGAGAAAAAACAAGGTGGATGGCCAATCCATAATTTGTCGAGTATATACTAAAGATGAATTTTACAATAAGGGAATGCACTTGCATTGAGGACACTATCTAGAGGCTGTAATGCCCTTCCGCATAACCCTAGAGGAAGTTTCAATTCACTAAACAAGCATACTAATTTTTTTTTTTTAAAAGAAGTAGATTAAACCCACATGTTCAACTAAAATTGACAACATCCGTGTTCGGTTTTGAGCATTCTGATGAGGATTCATATTGAGATGGGATGGAACAGTGTATGTGCTAGAGGGATGATAGAGGTACTTAGTAAGCGGATTATGGTCTGTTTGTGTAGGGATATGCACATGTTGTTGTGGGGGTTGTTGTTGTGGTTTTTGTTGATGAGATGGGTGAGATGAGATATGTTGTTATTGGGGGGCGACCATGAAAGGGTTATGTGGTGGTTGTTGTGGCTGTGAGGTAGGTTGCACTACTTGATGTGATGGTTGTGTAAGAATGGTGGTGTGTTGGAGATGTTATGGATGCAAGGGTTGAGATGAAGCTAGAGCGGTAGTAGTATGTTGTGGTGGTGCTAGTAGTGTGGTGGATTGGTGTGGATTATTTGTAGGTTGTCAAAATGTAGGGGGTAGAAAATTTGTAAGTATAGGTGTGCTCCCAATATTAGGATATGGGGGAGGAAGCGATGGAGCAGATGGGATGTATGATGGCATGCCATAGGCATGGGGATCATTAGGATCTGGTGGTGGAATAGTAGATGTTGCGGTAGAAAGACAAGGATACTCTTGGACTTAATGGATGATAGCATTTCCAAATTCAGGGTGGTACCAATTGTCCATGGGTATAGGAATTTCCTGGAACATTTTGCGAAGATTGCAGATCAGAAGATGTTAGAAGGATATATGGCGAGGCATCAAAGTTTGATGGGGGTTTGAATCCCTTCATGAGTAGGGTAGCAAGGATCTTATCCACACATTCGTTGAGGAGACGATCCATCATTTGGACATTGGCAAGATTACTGAGATATTCGTCAATGATGACTTCGGGTTGATTGACCATGTTTTAGTCACCGGGTGGTGTCATATTCTGGATGTCAGTGTTCAATTGGGATGATACGCCATTATGGGGATCATGTGGATTGTTTAGAATGTTATTGGCATCTGGAGGAACATTCATTTGGGAACCTTGGGTTTGTTGGTCTGCCATTTTATTTTTTGTTTGTGAACGAGTCTGAATGGGCATGAGCGTGCAAAACAACTAAGTGATTTTAAGATGCAACTCCTAAAGGATAATCTAGGTGATGATTTGGATTGATTGATTCAGATTGGATTAGGATTGTAGGATTGGGTTGGATGTTGGACCGATCGATAAGATGATGGATCAATTGATGATGTATCAATTTGATGATTTGGATAAGGATTGGATTTGATTAGATGATTTTGATTGGATGATATCGGATTTGCATAGATTGGATTGGATTGTTTGGATCAATTGGATAATTTTTCTTTGGATTGGATGATGGATTAGGATTGGTTGATGGAGGGGACCCTAAAACCCAATTCGAAAATCACCCTAAGTGACTCAAAATGTTGGTTGATTGGATTAAACTGGCTAAATCAATTATCAGGGTGCTGAATCTGCCTTGAGATAAAGGGGGATTGATTTGGGCTGATGATGTTGAATTTCAACACAAATCTATCTCAAGATAGAAGCATATTGATTAGGTTGAAGAAAAAGATAAATATGTAGGATAACGATCAAACCTAATGCCTTGGTCAATTCAGGAGATAACTCCTAAAACAAGGTTTAAGGGATTTTTGGATGCAAATAAGGATGTCCTAAAGGTTCCTTATATGATGGGGGTGTTGTTGAAATGTTCCTTTTTGAAGAAAAAAAACTCTTTAAGTCACATAGTAGAATGGTAGAATGGGTATCCAAAATTATGAAATGATCAATGGGAACGTCATAAATGGACATTTAGAAAGGTTAGATGTAGGCTTGGAATGGTCAAATGAATGTTTGGATTGGTTGAATGAATGTTTAGGATGGTCAAACGGTCAAATAAAGACTCAAGGTGGTTAAACAGAGGCTTGGAATGGTCAAACGGGGTGAAATTGTCCGTTCAGGAGGGCGTATCCACCCTTCTGCAGTCAAAATAGTGGATCAGGGGGGAAAATCCGCCCCTCTATAGGAAAAAAGTGGATCAGGGGGGAAAATCCACCCCTCTGCAGGAAAACATTGGATCAGGGGGGAAAATCTACCCCTCTACAGGATAACACTGGATCAAGGGGGAAAATCCGCCCTCTGCAGAAAAAAAATGACTTGGTTTATGGCAAGGACTTGAAATGACTCAATGAGGCTGACTTATCAAGATTTACTGGTTTCTCATAGAAAGACACTTTAAGCAAGCACAATCCTATGATTAGTGTTAAGGGGTATGGCCAACAAATATCTTAATCTAGGATGCATAAGGTTTCTAGGGAGTCCTCGATATACTCTCGGTATGTGAAGCACAACCGTGAACACCAGCCCATCACAAGCATGAGTCGAGAATCCCAACGAAATACTGAAAGGCTCGGACCAACTTGTCACGTCTATCTAGGTATCACTCTAGCTTCGACGCTTCACCCGACATGACGTGAATGGATTGGGGTACAACTTTGGCTCTCCCCCATTTTTATACCCCGTCGGTACACGTGGTTGGGATCGTCCCTTGGGGTGATGCAATCCCCAAGCAGGTCCCTCTAAAAAGAAGGCACTAATTATTTCCAACTACCCCCCCGATCCACACAAAGTGCAAGGGGAAGGTGAAAAAAAATTAATGCCCCCTTTGGATAACACAAAAATAGACACACCACACAACAAGTATTACTTCCTCCTAATTAAACTATGTGCCTAGATGAAAACAACAATAAAAGACTCTTAAAATCTGCGTAAATTAACTGTCCTGCAAACAAGTGTTAGTTGTTTTATCCTTCGTCTCTTCTGAATAACCAAAAAATGATGCAAAGTATTAGTAAGAAATCCAACTACACCCACAAACAAATAAAGTTAGGGGGTTAGAACTTTAAAACAACAACAAACTGAGACAAAAATAGAGCTCAAATGCAAATTTTTTACCTTCCCGAACATGTTGTTTAGGGAAAATCCACCCCTTTGCAAAAAATTGTTAAAAACGTTGAAATAGGAGGGAAAATCTACCCCTCTGCAGAAAAATAGTTAAAAACGTTGAAATAAGAGGGCCAATCCGCCCCTCTGTAGAAAACTATTAAAAACACTGAAACAAGAGGGCAAATCCACCCCTCTGTAGAAAACTGTTAAAAACGTTGAAATATGAGGGAAAATCCACCCCTCTGTAGAAAAACAGTTAAAAACATTGAAACAAGAGGGCAAATCCGTCCCTCTACAAAAAACTATTAAAAAACGTTGAAATAGGAGGGCAAATCCGCCCCTCTGCAGAAAACTATTAAAAATGCTGAAACAAGAGGGCAAATCTACCCCTCTGTAGTGCACGGGAAGGCAAGTCCGCCCCTTGTGACCCAGACTTGCGAACGACTTAAACAACAACAAACGTGAAACAAAGAGACTCATTTGTGGGTCCCACCGAGCGTGCCAAAAATGTGATCCCTAAAATATTAAGTCCTATTATGAGATGCTAAACAAACTATTAATGCAATAAAAGAAATAGCATAAAGAGTACACCTCAAGATTAGCCTAAAGGAAGAGATTGCAAAGAAGTAAGATAACCAATTGATAAGTGATTATACCTCTTTTGTGTGGCTTCTTCCTTGGTTGGCCCTTAATCTTTGAATCTTTTGTGTGCTCTTTGGATGGCAAGATAAATCAAATATGCAAAGTGATATGCAAGATGAGTGAATACATGGTAGTGGTGAACTCAAAATACTATGATAAAGGCAAGATAAGCTCAAATGGAGAATTTGCAAGAGTTTTTATAGAAAAAGATTTATTGTTCAAATAAGAGAAATGAGGGGGTATTTATAGAACAATTTGAATTCTCTAGAGAATTCAAGAGTTGAGATTAAGCCAACAAGGTCAAGATCAAGGGCTATGGTGAGTTGAAGACTCACAAGCCCTCACATCTTGACATGTGGAATGTGATATGGTCTAGGATGGGATAATGTGGAAATGAGCTGGAGGAGAGGTACATGATGTGGATGAAGGACAAGTACCTTGTAGATACCTTGGGGGATGAGAAGATTTCCTCAAAAAGGAACTTCTTGTCCCCAAATGAGAATGAAAAAGACATTTGAGGAATTGTAGAATTTCTCAAAAATCTCCATGAGAAAGTGGTTGGAGAAATAAATGTGAATCAAAAATTCACATACTTGAGAGAGTCTAATGGATAAGAGAGGTTTTCCAAAGATATGGGGATTTGCCACATGTGAGTGATGTGACAAGTCAAAAGTTCTAGAAGTCCTTGGCACATGTAAAATGACAAGTCAAGTCTTCTAGAACTTGCATGGGGATAGGGTAAACCTTGGAAGGATAAAATGTGAATTAAAAATTCACATGGGCAAGACAGGAGCCTTGGGTGAATAAATATGAATTAAAATCTCACATGGGAAAGAGAGTCAAGGCCAAGAAAGGCAAGTGGAAAGGTTGACTGAAAAAGGTATGCTAAATGTGGCTAATGACTTTGATTAAGGTTTTGCAAACACAAAATTAGGATAATTAATGAGAGATTAGAGGCAAGTGGGAGATTATGGAGGATGTGACACTAATCTTGATTAAGTGGTGCACATCCTAATCATGGATTAATTAATTTAATCCATGTTAAAAGAAGATTATGGAGAATGTGACAAAGAGAGAGAAAAAGATTGATTAAAAATTGGTTTTAATCCAAATAGATCAAATGACTAAAATAAATTATCTTATTTATTTAATTCAGAGAAGAAAAGGTGTAAGGTAAGTTATTTAATTATTCAATTACATACTTTAGGAACCTTAGGCAGAAATTGAAATAATGATTAAATAAATTATTTAATCACTATGAATGAAATAGATGAATAGAGTAGACGATTTTGGTCATGTGGAAGTGGTCAAATTTAGATGTCTACAAATTCATTAGAGACATGAGAGAATAAGGAAATTGTAGATTGGGTAAAATTTAGGACAAATGCATGCATTAATGGTAGTACCCAAAAAACTACCTAATTCAAGCCATAATGATCGTAATCTAACCATGAAGAAAAAATGATAATATAAATCCAAATAATGAAGCAATAAACCTCAATTCCTCTACCATAGTTGAATCACCTTCATTTCTCTTCTCCATTTTGCTTTGTTTTCTCTCATATTTGAAGTATGCAAGACATATGATAAGCTTGATGTTGACAATTGATAGCAAGATCTCAAGATAGCGATATGATAGCAAAACTTCAAATATTGTGGTTAAGGTTGGAATGAAGGTGATGGCTTGTTTTTATAGAAACCCCAATTCAAATGAATAGTGAGGATTGGGTGATGAGGTATGATGATCAATGAATGAGATTATTTGAGAGGGAAAGAGAAAATGATGGGAAGAAGGGACCAAAACTCAAGAAATTAGGTAAGAAATAGGGCTTGGATAAGAATAAATAAATTAAACAATTGCAATGTTCAATTATTTAATTTAGGAGAGGGAAAATGAATAATTATTTAATTATAAAAGAAAGGTGGTGAGAAATAATAAATAATTGAAAATAATTATATAATAAAAGATGGAGGGAAAATGATAAATAATTAAATAATTAGAACCATTATTTAATTATGGAGGGGATAAAATGATAGATAAGTAAATAAATAGGATGTATTTAATTATAGAGGGAAAATGTTAATGAATAATTAAATAAATAAAAATTATTATTTAAATATAGAGGAAAGGAAGGGAAAATTAAAATTAATAGTTAAATAAATAAGAATTTATTTAATTATAGAAGGATAAAGGATAACTAGTAACATAATTTAAATAAATTGACAATTATTTAAATTAATCAAAACAAGAATAAACATAGAGTGAATTAATTAAATAAATTAAAATTATTTAATTAATAGGAGAAGATATATTTAGGAGATAATTAAATAATTAAAATCATTTAATTATGCAAGAAAGAAGGTGAATTAGTGATAAAATATTGCTTGTAGGCTTGGGACATTTTTCAGTGTCTACATTTTGCCCCTCTTTGATACAATATGATTTTGAGTGTTGTGTCAAAGAATAATCAAGAAAACTAGGCTCAGGACCTATCCCAATATGCTCTAACGGATGTAGGATAGGATGATACCCCCTTGGGAAGATTGACAATTTTTCAAAAGTTCCAATTTTTTTTGGCAAATTTACAAACAAACTAATTTGATAGGCGCAAATGCAATGACAATGAAAAACTAGGCTTAAAAGTCAATCTAGGGCTTGATATTTGCATTCAAAGGAAAAAGTTGATGCAACCAATTATGAAGGTAGGGGCCCTATTAGGTCAAAATAGATTATAAATAGGCCCTTGGGGGGAAATAGGTCATTTGTGCATTATGAGTTTAGAGATCTAGGAGTTTGGTTTGAGATTTTGCACGACTTGTTGCTGTCAAAATGTCACTTGTACTAGTCATTGCACATAGAATCTATATCGAGTGTGATCATTCAAATGTGCAAAGGGCTTGGGTGGGGTGGTATGTATCTAATCCTTGCTTCATAATTTTGTCATTTTTTGGTAGATTTTAGGTCTCAAAGAAGGGAAAATAGATGTGCAATTTCTGCATCGCATTTGTTATCATGTTCACCATAAGTGGAGTGTCATGCACTAAATTTGGAATATGTGGCACATATGTAAAATGGCAACGCATAGGTGTGGTGTGGGATTAGCTTGCTCGCAACTGTTTGGTGCACCACAACTGTGATGGTGCAACACAAATATAAGTTAGAATGAGGGTATGTGCAGGATCATCATGGAAAAATTAAGCCCTTAAGTGGCAATAAAAAGACAAAAAATTAGAGTTAGACGACTTGAAGTAAAAATTTGAATAAGTTATCTATATTATTTCAAAAAAATATAAAAATAGAATCTATAGAAAATTGAATGAAGTTTCTAAAATACTAGACCTTTATTTTTAAAAAATATATCTATTTGGTGAAAATTTAAAATTTCAATGCAGTAGTATTTAAATTTTAGGGTAAAAATAAGAAGTAGGTGTTTGTCTGACAACCCTCACCACAATAAAATGATAATATTTTTTTACAATATATTAGATATAAGTAGAGGACTCATGTCTCAATGTGATGCATATTTTGTTATAATTTTTTTCCAAGTAAATAATTAATTATGAATTTTTTATTACAAATTTTAAAAAATATAAAAGCTCGTCTGTCTAACCACCTTGACTTGGTCAAAAATTCATGAAATTCAAATTTATTTATTTTAATCCTATATTATACAAAGCATAGAATGTGACACAAGTTATAGATTCAAAAAATGTGATACTGTTTGAAAGTTATAGATGTTTTTCAATCATCCTATCAATCAGGACTTTATTCATAATTCTAATAGAAAAAGAATAATAATTATTTATTAAATTCAAATTAAAGCATAATTTATATTGGTGGAAATATGAGAATCTCCTCTAAAAAACCTTTTCGTTTCATGAATTTTGGGTGAAAAAAAGTCGTCAGCCACATGGACCATCATATGGCTTACATATCGCCACTTTTTGGCCCATCATGATCCTGCACATACCCATGACACATATGTGAAATGTAACACATATAATGACAAAGTGCCACATATGTGAAATCAGCTCGCAATTGTAAAGTGTGACACATATGAAATATTTTGTGACACCTTTGACTGATAGGCCAATTTAAGCAGCTTTTGACAGAATTTGAATATGAAATAGATCAAATAAGCTAATTTAAGCATTGTGATTAACATGATGTGCTTTCTTGAATGCAGGTGAGGCTTCCACTGATCTACATGCAAGAGAGTTGACCAACATATTTCATTCTATGAGATCATTTTGGTGAGGAGGAGCAGGATACCCTAACTGCACTTGGACTTTATCATGTGATGCTTGAGGACATGTGGCAGATCTTGTAGCTTCCTATTCATGGAGATCGAGTGGTCTACAACCTAGAGCAAGGATTGGTTGTGATTTAGAGGGTGTTTGAGACTCAAGATCTTGTATAGATAGGCATTGAGGACTATGAGATTAATTAATGGGACATCTTGGCAGATAGATATATCACAAATTGATTGTAGTACTATGCACTATTATTGGGGGTGTGGTTATTCTATATTGACAAGGCCATAGATTTCCGATGGTGTGGGGAGAGATGCTAGAGAGGATGATGGAGCAAGTGATGGTTTATGCTTGGGCCCCCTGCCTATTAGCTATGCTATATTTTTAGTTACATTATGTGGTGTATAGGGATGCATAGTCTATTAGTTGTGGGATGACATTGCTCATGGTATGGGCATGGGAGCATATTGTTGTATTTAGACCACCTGTAGATAGGTACCTGGTTTTGGGTTTTCTTTATGTTTATTTTTATGGAGGACCAGTGACTCAAATATGGGTCAATGATGTGGGGTACTGAGGCATGGGATTGATCTGTTGGATGGGTTTACATGGCGGCCCTACAAGGATTACATAGTGTGGGATGATGATCAAGAGAACCTGCTATATTGTTAACACACCAGATACTTGATTGGGCGGACAATGTTGACTCAACACATTATTGAGCAACACCTGCTAGAGAGAGTTCTTTGGCAGTTTGGGGAGTGATAGGGTGTCCTAGTTGGGATATAAAAGTATGCTAGGGAGTGACAGGGTGTCGGGATAGCAGATTATGCTAGATCTCAATATGCATGCTCTTTTCTAATGATTTAGCATATCTCACTATCAATAACCATAAATGTAGTATTTTTGGCTTTTCTATGTCTATCCACCAAGGGTATCCTTTAGCCCCTACCCTTCATGTGCTTGTTGTAAAGGTTTTGGATACATTTTGGCTCATTCTATTTTACCAAATTTTGGTTAAAGGTATATCTTTGCCCAATTCCATGACTCAATTAGTGAATAGTCATTTAAAAATAATTTGTTTTGTACTCTTCTAGAAGAGAAAAACAATGTCAATAGAGCTCATTGTTGTTTAGATAATTTTTTGTAAAGCCTTAGGTTCCAACATTCAATGATAGAAAAAAAAAGTGTTATAGGCAACCTTTTATACTTAAACCTCCTTGGCTTGATTATTAGGAGTATAAATGGATTGGGGATGAAGAAATATTTAGGTTTTTGGGTATTCCTTTTACTTTTCATACTTCTCCATCCACTCTTTGACAAGCTATTTATCCAAAATGGAGAAGAAATTAGCATAATAGGTTACTAAACCTTTATCCTTGGTAGGGAAGTCCTAGATATTCATAGATTCCATCACATCCACTCAAGTTTAGTACTCTTCTTATTGGGCCCCTTTTAAAGCATCTTACCAAAAACTTGAAAAAAAAATCTTAGACTTTACTTAGGCATTCTCCAACAATCATAGAATTATTCATCATGTGACATGGGAGTTTTATTGGCTCCCACATGATTATAGGTCCGGGATTAACTTACACCAAGATCCAATGTTTTCTTCTATGTTCTAAATGAGTAATTTGGGCTTTAGAAGTGAATGAGACATGAAAAATATTAGTTCACCATTGCTTTCCTTCTAGTGTCCCTTCTGGGAGACCTTGTTAGAAGGGAATTGGAATTCATACCATTCTTATTATAAAAAATCTCATTCAAATCCAAGTGACTTTTGTGATGAAATGTATTTGGAGAGCTTAGAAATCAAGAAATAAGTTCTTTGGAATGATATTGGCTTTACAATGAGCTTTTTTTTAATCAACAATCTATTTGGTAGTCTCCTATTTTACATTGCTAGGATAATTCTTTGTTAAGAATCTAGAGGTTCAAGCTTTGAGGTTTTCTAGAAAGAGGATAAAGAACCTTTTAGATCTCTTTCTTATAAATCTACTCCAAAATTATGACAAAGTCTGATCCAAACTTACCTTCAATATAAGTCTTCAATGCTCTTCATTTTTCTACACTAGGTTTTCTTTTAATTAGACTAATTGTATTTCTTGCTAATCCTTCACACATATTTCTACTCTAAATCGGCTCTTCATCTTCTCCTTAGGTCTACTCTAAATTGGAAATTATTTGCATTGAATTGCTTATTGAAAACCTCCAAACCACTTCTATTTATATGCATTCATGTGCCTTTTCACAAACTATGGCGGCCTCATCAAAGAGTATTTAATTTACTTTAATTCTTCAAAGGTTGGCCTTATCTAAAAAGGTGCGAACATAGAGATGTCAGCCCCTAAAACATAATATAAATAGGTCAACCAACATATCATATGTAGTATTCTAGGGTCAGCCTCCATTCAAGGTGATTTAGTGAATTCCTTGCAACACTTTCTACTGAAAATCGACTTCTCTCATCACTTGTCCAAATGGTTTTGTAGCATATTTGGAAGCTTTGTGTGCATCTTTATTACTTTCAATTGAAGATATGATTAGTGGCCTCTGACAACTACAATTTCAATAACAATATTTCCATCAATCTCCCATATGCTTATAACATCAATGACAATATTTCCAACAATCTCCCCCTTTGTCATTGATGGCAACACAATCAAAATCCTCTCCTTTTATTGTGCTCCCCCTTACTCTATCTCTCCCCCTTTGACATCAATGGGAAAGGGATACTTAATGTAATTATTTTCTTCATGATATGATTCTCTCTTTCCAACGATGCTCCCCATGTTTGCAAGGCTCCCCCTTTCTCGAGCTTCCCCTTGCTCTAATTCTCTACTTTTGTCTATTCGTCACTTGGGGTGATATGCTCTCTCTATTTGTCGCTTGGGGTGATAGTTGTCCAAAATTTGGATGATCTTTTCAAATTTAACACATCAAGAACTTGTTTTGTTATCCATCATTTACAATGCATCTTACATCAATGAGTTTACATCGTGCATTAGTTCAATTCGTCAAGACCATATATCTTTGTGACAAGTGTTTTTTCAATATGTGGGTGCAATGACAATGGTTGAATTAAACTTTGTACATGTTTCTAGTGGCATGGAATAGGGATCAAGTAAAAATTAGAATTGGAACTTTTTCTTTATCAAGAGGAATCAAGAGTTCAGCCTACTGGCCTAGAGCTTAGCTCTTTACAGGGAAAGCCCCCTCTATGACCTCTCAAGTGATGTGCAATGAACTCGCATCCACACTATAAGTAAATCAAGAGTTGAACCCATGACTTGGTCTACCTAAAGCAATGGCTAAGACCAAGTGAGCTAACCCGAAGGGTCAAAATGGGAACAACCTCATAATCTAAAGGGGACCTATTGTTAGATTAAGTTGGTTCCTTTATCGAATTTAGGCCTTTTAACTTGTAGATTCAAATTGAATTTAGTCTAACTAGATGGTAAGGGATTGAATTTCTTCTTGGGAAATTTATAAGATAAAAATTTGACATTATTTCATGTTGGAAATTTCTTCTTCTTAAATTATTGAATTTCTTAGGTTGCAAGACCTTATTAGTGCATGAAATAATAAATGATATCTTGAAATATATTTGTTTATATTTATTAATCTCTCCTACTAGTTAGATTATATTTGCAATCACTACCTTATGTTTCATTCCTTTAGTTCTATTGAAGCCTCTTGAATGGAACATCTATCTACCTTCTAGATTACACAAGTAAGAAAAACATGTGATAGAGAATACTAGGGGAATTAATTCTAGTTCAAGTAGAGAATGAACTATTCTACATGTTGTGTCAATACACATTAATAATTTTCTTTTGAAACAAGTTATAAATTGTGTTTATCTCAAAATGTGTGACAAACATTTTTCATTATATGATTTTTTATGTTTTGTAGGTTTAGTTGAGGTGCTCATTGTAAGAAGAATTGAAGAATGCTTGATCACTTTATATAGGGTAATATCCTTTTATGTGCCTAAAAAATATTTAATACATGTTGATTGTCTACTTTTATTTTGAAATGCATCTTCTTAGTAGTTCACATGCACATCAATGTGAACACAAAGTGTAATGGTGAATTTGCATACACATGCCCTTTTCTCTTATGTTTTAGGTCTACTATGATTAGAGAGTTTTAAATGTAACAATCAACTTACATGTGGTATACCCATGTCTAAGATTAGTCCATAACATCTCATATTTCAATCCCTCCTATTAGTGATCCCTAGGTACATTATTTCTCACACTAAATCAAATCCATAAATGTAAACTTGACATAAATCATTTCTATAAATAGTGATTTATACTCTCAATATTAAAATTTTAAATTTAAATTTCCACCTTACATTTTTATATGACATTATTCATCAATCATCCATTCTCCCACTTCCTCCTCTTGAGCTTTGAGAATGACAGTATGACTCATTTATCAAGTGATAAAGATTTTTTATTTTTTTATTTTTTATTTTATTCATTTTTATTAAATGGCATGAAAGTTTGAAGTTTGGAAGACAAATATTGAGGGAGAGGTATAACTTCAAATTATGAAGATTCTATTCCTTTGAATTGCAGTAGGCTTCCAATTTAAAGAGGTTTATTGGTGATTGATAAAATTTAATAATTCCTACTAAGTATTCAAGAAATAAATGATCTATGCTCAAATTGAGCAAAAAAATTGTTTGTTTAAAAAACTTAAATTTTAAATAAGAAAAAAAATATTTGATAGATAATTAGAGTTAGTTATAGTTTATTTATGGTGATTAATTTATGTTAACAAAGTGAGTTATATAAGAATTTTTTATTAATTTTTGTATAGGTAAAATTAAATGATAACCATTGTATTTATTTATATTTTTTATAGTTGAAAGTTATAAATATTTATTTTAATTAAAAAAGTAAAAATATAATTTATTTCAATTGTTTTTGATAAAGTAAGGAGCATTGCATTTAAGGGTGTTGTACCTTTTATTTCAATTGTTAATAGATAAAAGATTTAGATTTTTCCTTGTTTCTTTCCTCTTATCTTATTTATTAAATAGCATAGTCAACATCATTCTTAGAAAAATAAATCTAATATTATAAAATTATATTAAAATATCTTTTTTTTAATAAAATTATATTTAAATTTGATGTCTTTTTTAGTATAATTTCAAATAAAAGTAAACTCAATGTTGTAACTACTTTAATTATATTACATGATTATTAAATAATGAAAGAAATGTTTATCACTACTAATGCTATTAGTCTATTTCAAAAGCTAAAATAAATTATAATCTTTTGATATTATTGTTTATAAATTCACTTCATCATAATATTAGTATAATATTATATACAATATATTAAATTTAATTAATATATACTAGGATCTCTCAATCATTTGAGGACCACTGAGGGAAGGCATGATGGGGCTTCCCACAACGAAGGAAGCTTCGGTTCCCTGCAACACGAAGAAAAATCTTCTGAGGGAGTTGTGGAAGTCAAGGTTGCTAAGGCTTGAGAGGAGGAGAAGGCAGAGGAAGGTGATGCAGAGCAAACAAAAGAGGCTGCAATAAAGAACGTATTTGCTAAAAAATCTTCCTTTCCTTCCAGAACTACAGAGAAGCCAACGACTCCTGCTTGGTTAGAGGAGCAATTGAAGAATAAAAGGATTGTAATGGAGACCCTTCAGGAAAGTTTAGAAGTCATTTTGGCACGTTTTGGGAAGCCCAAGGAGAAGAAGAAGGCCAAGGTAAGATCTCATATGACCAAGGATGCTTGTGGCTCAAGGATTCTCCACGTTGCGATTCCTACAGTGGACAAGGATACCTCTGCAATTTTTCTTAAGGATTACAACGTTGCCTCAATAAACATTGGCCCCATGAATAGAGTTTAGGAGATTGATGAACTCCAGGGGTTTGTATCAAACATATTGAAAATGATGGATAAGGATGAGGCGGTTAAGGCAGAATTGAAAGCCCCAAATTGCAGAGCTATGTGCCTTCATCCAGCATTTGGTAACGCCAATCTAGAGTGCTCCGGGAAAGGCTACTGCCCTAGTTTTGTTGTCTAAGGATGAGGTAAATAAAATGGAGCAAATGAAGACATGAGCCCAATCCACCTATGATTGGCTCAAGGGGGTTACAGACACTAGCAACAAAACAATACCTAGGTATGGTTGTCCAAGCGCGTAATAACTCCCTAATTTTGAAGGAAGAAATCGATAAGATGATTGAAGACTGCGAGGCCTTTTCTAAATATTACACAATTTATTTCCTAAGCTTGAGGTGGAAAAATGGTTGTTCGCGGGTGTAATCGAGCGAGAAGAAATTTTGCCCAAAGAAGAGATAAGGGAGCCATCTTTTTGGATGTATGCTCTGAATTTTAGAAGAGAGATCATAACCCAGGTCATGCCTAAGTTGAGCAACTTCGTTGGAGAGGTCAATGAGGTTTTGGCTGATTGCAACCAGTTTTTGCAAGATATGGTGAAGTTACCAATGGATTCTTCAAAAAAAACTAGATGATGTAAGTTTGAAATAGCAATGGCAGAAAATAATGCACAAGGAACCTACTGATAGTTTGACTAGAGAATTTTTGGATGTAGCAGCACAGTTTTTGGTTGGATCTTAGGAGGTGATTAAGTAGAGGTCCTCCTGTATTGAGCTTCACAACAAGTTAATGGAGGAATATGAGGCATTGGGCTATAAGGTGCATGTTGCCCAAGGTCTTCCTGATGATAAGGTTACAACAACAGTAACAAATTTTGTTAAATTTGCAATAAAAGAAAAAGATGCTTGAAGAAGTATAATAATTTTTTGTAAATCTATAATAACTGTAGTATCTTTCTTGGAAGGTGTGTAATCACATTTTTTGGATTTTGTAAGATGTATTTAATATAAGTTATATTAATATATTTTACATTCTCTTAGGTTAATGTGTAACAAAATTTTAAATTAGAGATAAAAGGAAATATTTTGTAAGCATTTAGTGCACCTCCAATATTAAATATAAATATAATCTGGGTCATTGGTGTTGAGATGATCTCCACCATTTATTTTGTAGGCCTCTTCTATAAAAAACAACCTTCCCTCATTTGTAAACAATTGAACATAAGTTGTAATAGCATTATGGAAATTAATACAAGCGAAGGCATTGGAGTTTTGTTGACTTCCTTGTTGTTTCTAAATGTATACATGGTTCATTTTTCCAATTTAAGTTCAAGTTCAATTATGATAGTGGTGAAAAGTGTATTTTTACAAATCTTTGGTTCATACTATTTGTAATTTTTTTAATGTAAGTCAATTTGCATGGTTAGTCTGAGCCTTTTTACAACATTAGTTCAATTGTGGATGTTCATTTATATTGTGTCATAAATTGGGTATATGCATGAATGTTTATAGTCTGAAAATCTTTAAGTTTCTTTTGAAGATTGCACTATTTCTCTAGCATTGTGGGTTTAACCTTGATTAAACAGGAATTAGTTTATGAGGGATTTGTCTATTTGCAACATTAGTCATAGTTATTACTGTCCTTAGGTTTTCAATTTTGGTTTCTCTCCAACCCTTATCTTTTGCATTTTATTTCAAAATCTGAGTTAGTTTAGGAAGAGAAGCATCACAAAATTGCCATATCAGGTGTCGTGAGTCATTTTCAAACTTCAGATCTAAAAGTACAATTTTGGTTTCATTCCATTTTCGGATCTTACAACCCCTTATTTTCAGAGTTCCAACTTAAATAAGTGTAAGGCCCCTTGTAAAACAACATTATATTAACTAATGAGTCATTTTATCTTTCTAAAGTTTTTGAAGTTAGATTTTGTTTCAAGAGATAGGATATTTTGTACTTTGTTTGTGTTGTGAATGTGTAAAAACACTCATCAACACCACGTTAATCAAACCCCTAGAATCAATTTAATAGTTTCAATAAGTTTGAAGACAATTCAAGCAACCATACAAAATGTCTTATATGTTTGTATCAATATAAACATTGATGCTAGTTAATAATCAAATGTTCTAATGTGGTCTAACTACATAATGAATCTATAAAGATGGATTAGATGTGTATCAAATGGATATTCCAAATAGATAAAATAAATTAGAATTTGTTCTTTTTTACTAAACTTTAATATTCAAATGTAAATATTTCATACTGAAGTTGACAATTAACAACTAATAAGGACAACTTGAATCTATAATTATATTTGAATTTAAAAATTTGGAGATCAAAACTACGTCTACATAAATTTAAAACTACACTCAAAATCCAACTCTAAGTATCCCCAATTCCTATAAGAAATTTCCTTAAAGTAGATGATGTTTATTCCCTCATTCCCTTGCCTAAACACCCATTATGAACTTTAGAAAAAACAACTAAGTATAATACAAACAAACATGACAATCTATGTGTCTTGTACATGTTCTCACATTTTGTATGGTGTCCACGAGATAATTCATGAATATTGTAGTTTTTAGAATAAAGTTTCCTTTTTGCATTTTGTCAAACAGTTTGTGTCATCTATAAGCCAAAGTTTATGAGGCATATTGTCAAACAGTTTGTGGCATGCCTATGCTCCATGCTACATACATGTTTGTTGACTGCTTTGCATCTACAACACTGTAACCTTTTGAGTTCTGATGAATGTCCATGTTTTTTTGTTCACAAATTTACATTTTGTCAACTTTTCACAAGCTTTGTACACCCTGCACGTTTTACATTCATGTTTAATATGGAATTTGAACGAGGACATCTGACAAAAATCAATTCTAAACTATGTTACAATGGATTTCCATAACCCGTTCCAAAATTGCAGATTGTGCATCTTATGGGACTGGATTTCTTTGAGGCATTATGTCAAACAATTCCTTTGCCTTATTTTCTATTCTTTTACAATGGCTTCCAAAGTAGAATTGTAATTCTCCATTTTTCTTTTTAGAAGATCAATAGCTTCAGCCAGGAGATAACATAACATTTGCTTCCAGCCATGGACATACTGAGTTAGTTGCCTGAACACGAGCCTTAGTGTATATACTTTCTGGGTGTTCAAAATCCATCGTCATTGCCTTGCCTGTACATTGCTTATTTTGAAGAAAGCTTCTACTATTTCTAAGCATTTCTTAACATCAAGAATCGACTTAGAGAACACAAAAAGTATAAAATTGCAATGGTAAAATATGGGAAATCTGCAAATCAGATCTAGAATTTTGGGATACATGAAATCAAGTTCAATCAAGGTTCTGGTAATTAAACATGTAATTTGTACACTGGTCATTACATATGGGACAAATAGATCAAAGTGAGCGCAGAATGAATAAATTAAAATGGAAGGTACACACTTTGTACCCTTTAACAAATACAAGTGAGACATTTATATATTATAAATAACCATTCAAATTAACAATCTTATAAATATTAAACATCTAAGAACTAGGAAAACCTTTCAGACTTGTTGAATTCAATTAAAAACTTGATCACACCATTGACAAACAGCCAGCTCATTGAGCCCCAAATTATTCTCTTAGGGATCATATGCCTTTTTTTCATTCCCAACTCAAGCAACCAAACGTCTCTTAATAGCAATAGGAGTTTCATTGTCTACAAGATAATTGTCTAATGTTTTGTTGGTTCTCTACCAAGAAATGTCCACTCTTCCAATTGTTATCCAAGTTATTAAATTCTAGCAATTGAAAAATTGAACCAATATATTTTAGTCTAATTATTGCCACAATTTATAGCTAGCACGAACTTGTAACAGATTTTTTCCTTAATCGTCCAAAACTTCTCTTTTATCCAACCATGTTGATTTTTATTGGAGCCTCCAAAAGATGGACTATTAATGTTTTTTATATTGACAAAAGTAGGTTTTGAAAGGGTTCAAAGTCTTTTACAACAAAGTAGCCAATAGGCAAATGAAATGAGTACTATGAGATATGGGACAAGCAAGACCCAAGAACCAACCTAAACAATGTCAGACCCAACCTTATTCAATCTCACACCCTTCACTCTAGTATGAGACTTGGAGACAAATTAGGGAAGACCTTTCTTCCATCTTTGTATGATTGTCCAAGAAATATTATCTTCCAAATACTCAAATTTGGAGGAAGCAAGGGGAGCCCCCCACAAAGAACCTGCCCATGGACATAATAGAAGTAAAGGAATGTCAAGTCAACAAAGCCAATTGTCAAACAATTGGCTCAAGAGAAAACTAAAGTTAAATCAAAGTTAAAGGAGTAGGAGTCTAAGCAACCATATAAGAGGTGGGTGGGACTCACCAATAGGAGCCGATGGAGCACAAGGAGTGAGATTTGTTAAAGTTTCATCAATCGCATGAGAAGCCCCCATAAGACCCACAAGGGGAGTGGAAAGAGAAGATCCAACATTTTGAGAAGACTAGTCATCCCGAAAGGAGCCATCAACCAAAGATTTGGAAGCATGAATAGTCAAATGATCTTCACGGGCATTCCTCCACCACATCATCGTGCCCTTGCACCAAGAAAGAGAACAATCAAAAGCCAAGTGGTTGATGACAAAGCATCATCTATGGTTGAAGGGGAGACCCTCATAGTCAAGCAGTTAAGTCCAAGGCTTATCCCCCACCATCAAAACAATATCCCCACGAAAAGGTTTGGAGATATCAATGTCCTCCAAAATATGGGCAAATGTAGAGTGACCCATGTAGGAGATAGTAGCATCAACCTTCAAGAAACAACCAATAGCATTGCCAATGGCCTCATAGAAAGAATCTTCCCAGAACTGGAGAAGAAGATTTGGAATCTAAACCCACACAAATCTGACCTTCAGAGGTTTAGAGAAAGGGTTAAAGGAGATAGGCCAAGGCTTGACCAAGAGAGGGTGCTCATCCCACATCCATCTACCATCAAGCGCCAACTCCCTATCTTTTTGAAGAGTTAAAAATGCACAATGAAGAAGCCCTTGGCACATGGGAAGAGCTTGATCTTTCCCTCAATGAGAGGCTTCCAAGACTCCATGACCCACTTGCACAAATTGGGAAGAGAGGGACAAAAACTGTTGAATTTGCAAATCAAGCCCCTACACAATAAAAATCTTCATTTTCAAGCACAACTTATCCACAAACCATCATTGGGGAACATGGTGCATAGAGGAGGGCCCATAATTTATACTCCAAAGGGTGAGCAACACCTCCAGCACTTGCAATGTTAGCATAAGAACACTGAAGACTTGAACTCATAGCAACAACCTTTGCACTAGCAATATGGGGATCAAATGAGTCACTAGATGTCGAAATATAGACCCGTAGATTTCTGGCAATATTACCATTCCTAGAAGCAACATTGTCGCCAAAAACGATATGAACAAGGGGCGAAACAACAAAGTCAGTGACATTTGTAGTAGGAGGGTTAAGAAAAGAGCAACCAACCAACAAAACCAAAGGGAATCCAACACAAGCAAATGAGGTAGTGTTAGAGAAAGGCACACATTAGAAGATCCAATGCCCCCCAAACCACCCCGAGCAATGGCACATGATGAACCACTAGCCATGAAAGGCATAAAAAAACCTCCACCACATGCACCCCAACAACCAAACAAAGGGCAAAAGATAAATTTTTGGAACAATACCAAATGGGGACAAGAAAGGAATTGGGAAGCCGAAAAAAAATAATCACAATTAATGGACTACTAATGTTAAATTGCATGTCCTTATATTTTCTAGGACAAATTGTAAATACCTCCTTTTTGAGCTCAATAGGTGAGCAAATGTCATATTGTCTTTACAATTATCTTGAAGTATTTGTTGACAAGTACAACTCCCAAACATATTTTTAGGAGGCATTTCTTTATCTTGAGTTTTATCCCCATATATTGTTAGTTCACCCATATTAACATGTATATTTGAACCAATGTTGTCATCAAACATACAGATAGGCTCTTTGTGCATTAATTTCCTTCCACATCTTGGTAACTTGTACAACTAGGCCACAATATGCATAATATTTCACTTTTTATATCTCATCAAATATCACGCATATTAATGTGGGACTTGCAATCAAAACTACAATGCTAATAAGCAACCTGATGCAATAAAAATTTGTCATTTGTCCATGATCATATAAAATATTACCCAACACATAAACCACATCATAATTTACCTCAAAAATGAGAAGGCCATTGCCCATAACAAGAGTGAAAGTAGAGTCCACACTCAAAACCACAATGTGAAGGGAACATGCAATGCAATCAAATATTTCCAATTGGTAAACCATATCAACATTGCCTTGAGATAAGTAAAACCCATTGCACATCGCACAAATGAAAGTGGTGTCTACCCCCAAACCATGATGTGAATGCAATGTTGTAGCAACCAATCATATGTCCACCACACACAATATTTGCCAACTAAAAATCCAAGTAGCCAAAGTCATCACACATTGTGGGTATGAGTGTGGGAATCAGATTGAAGATTGTAATGTGAAAGAATCACATGATACAATGGAATGTTGCCACCTATATACCAATACAACACACCTACTAGAAATGAACAAATCCATTGTGTGTCACACATATGAGAGGGGTCCACACCTCAAACCACAATTTGAAGTGGGTGCACGATGCAATAAAGTATTACCAACTATCACAAACTAACAAGACCTTTCATATAAGCATTAATAGACCAATTGAAGGGTATCAACTTAGCTCAAGGACAACATAACATCAAATGAACTAGCAGGTATGACCCTACTTTTCATAATGCATGGTGCAAGTTGCTAGCTCACAATTTTAGCAAAAGATTTCAAACTAAAACCATGATGTGAAGGGCCCTTGCAATATAATAAGAATTTGGCACATGGAGTGTTGGTGGATAACTAAAGTCAAAGCACAATTGTGACCATGAAACATTAAGGCAAGGGTTTTAATAAAGAAGTATAAAGTAAAAAGCCCTCGCAAACCAAAAAGGCTAAAACCTAAGGATTTTTTCAAAAAAAGAGGAACATTCCAACATGGATTATGTTCTCTTATCTATTTGTCAAGTTGTCATATCTACGTGTCTAATGTGGAGTTTTCAACAAGAAGTTGTTCAACATTTTCAAGGATGAGTTTACTATTTGTCAAATCATGTGTTAGCAAGAGACAATGAAGACCATCTAAGGGAAGTAGACTTGTCTCAATGCAATAAATGTAGTTCAAGAAAGAAGAAGCTTGGTTGGGTGCAACAAGATCGTGTTGAAGCACCTAATAGACAAGCAATCAAGCCTAAAGTGATAAAACAACTCCAAATGGGTGCTTTGGATTAATAGATGACATTAGTGACCAATGAAGGTCAATCTACTTTTATAGAAGAATTATGACCAACTTGCTTTTATAAGGGGGGGAACAAGGCCAACTTATCTTGTCAAAAATTAGAGTAATGTTCATGTATTTATATGGTTGAACTTGTCATACATTTTGCATTCATCTATCAAGTCACATTTTAGGAGCAATTTTTAAGTGTTGAAGTGACAAAACAAAGAAAAACAAGCACCATATTGCTAGTTGCTAACATAAGTAGAAAAAAGGTGCCAAAATCATGTTGGGAAGAGGGTTGAGTGACATAAGCATGCACCTAGATTGTGTTTACCAAGTGTTAAGAATGATGGAAGTAAAGAAAAGGGGCATCTATGATGGTTACAATACAATCATAAGTGGCAAATGTGTTGTATATGTGTGCCTAAGTGCTTCCAAAGCCTCTTTAGAGACTATAGTGAATAAAATCAATGCCTACTTATTGGTTAAGTGGCAAGGGTAGAGTTTGGCATGTTTGAAAGGTGGCATTGAATCACATTAGTGGCCAACATGCTTAAAACAAACACTCGCATGTTAGTTAAGTGGCTCAAGTAGTGTGTAGGTGTGCCTTGAGGGGTGATTTGAACTTTCAAGAGTCAAAAGCACATGAAATGTGTATTTCAACATGTAAGATGATCAATTTAAATGACACCAATGGTTATTTAACACACCTATGTGCATATAGAGGCACTTCAAGTGGTAGATGTATCTAAATAAATGCCTTGGTTTGATAACAACCCTGTAAGGAGCAACAATATCACAAAAGCATTCCTAGAGTAAAATCAAGCTAGTTATGTGACAATGGCATATAGAAGGTGCACCTAAAAGGAGAATGGGTAAGTTTAGTAGCAAACCCACTCTAAAAGCATAGTTTTAGGTGACAAGCATAGCAAAAGGAGATGCCTAATAGTCATAAACGAGTTCTAAGCCTCAAAGTTAGTCATAAAGGTGCTCCTAACAAGCTTTCAGCCTCCTACAAAGACCAAAGCCCCTATTTTAGTAACCAATATCAATGACATTTTGGTTGGTAAATGATGGCAAGTGATGCACTTTTCATATCCTTTATTTTAGCAATTTATACCCACAATTTAGAACGATAAATGTGGCCAAACTTTTCAATATTTTTTAAGGTTACAAAGTTTACCTTTGTTTAGTTTATTAATGAAGTCGGGTTTCATTTGAAAAGTTTGATTTAGAGGTAAAAATACTACGGTTTCAAACCATTTTTCATGAAGCATTTAAATAAGTGTGCAATGTTTACAATCATATGGTTCCAAACTCAAGGTTTGAATCATATCATCATGCTAGGGTTTCATCTTCAATTTTCAATATCTTTGAAACCCTAGATTCAAGTCATGATAATGTCACAAATTGATGGTGAGAGTTTCAATGTTTTCAAAATTGACTAATTCCAAAGCAAGAAGTTGCTTTAGAAACATAAAGGATGTTTGTGCATCGAACTATCATTTTTGTGATGACTATTTCCAACTTTTATATTCCAATCAAGGGATTGGGGGCCTATTTTTAGGTTGCTTCAATTAAGTATTATTTTCTCATTTTCCTACTATTTCAAAGCTTTTATATGTGCTTTAGAATTGTGATTATTCAAAAGAAAACAATATATTTTTTTGAAATCCCAAAAATAGGGTATTTTATAATAGGTTATCTTATGGCCTTGTAAATAAGTGTTTTGAGCACAAGGCATTCTTAATAATAGTTGGCACTATGTTTATGAGCGCTCATAAACATCTTGTTCAAGCTAGTTAATTGTATTTGTGATTTCACGAATAATAGTATCATTCTTTGTACTGAAGTTATTTATTCACCTAAGTAGCGTAGTTTTGCATACAAATTAGTTGTTTGGTTTATTGAATCACTTATCGTCTTGTGTTGAAATTGTTTTTCCTTTCAGAATCTTGTTTGCATTGAATTGTTGAACCCTAGTTTAGCCAACATAAAAGTGGTGGTGTTTGTGCATTTTAATTTATTGTTTTTTTGTTTTTAGTATAAAAAAAAATGCGTGTGAGATGAGCTGTTAAAAATCTTATGTTCATACCCAAATCAGGAAGACAAGTAGATAGTTATTTCATGTATGCATAACCCTTAAAGAAGCATTGTATTGTATGAATAACTATATATTTTGCATATAGCTTAGTGTTTAGAGTAGTATTAGATGTCAAAGAACTTCCCTCAGTTTAAAAAAAGTTTTACCTCACCCACTATTCAGTTTTGAATTGTTGTTGCTTTTGAGTGGCACCCTTGGCTCCCTTGGAAGAAATCTACTAACAAAGACTGATATGCGGGCAAACTTCATGGCATGAGACCACAATCCAACTCAATTCTAGTCTTGCAATGCATATTGTCACTTAGACTTGGTTGTGCAATGCTTTTCAGCTTTATCGAGATCAACTAATTGTTTGATATATGACCATAGAAAATCTTGACTACCAAATATTGTAAAGCTCAAAGTTTGTTTGTCTTGTATTAATTTGCACCATGTGAATGCCCAAAAATATGTCAAGAGTGTTGATCATCCAACTTCCTTTTTAAGAATCTGTACACTCTACATAGATTCCAACTTTGATCTTTCACACTTTTTTTTTAAGACTGCAGGAATCAGGCAGCCCCCTATAAACTGCAGTGCGTCTGGTAAACTTTTTTCACGTGACAGGTGACACTGGTGCAACACGCCCTCCAGTACCACAGGGACAGAAGGGAGACTAGGCCCAGTGACCTCTTGCTTGCAACAGGATGTTTTAGCCAATCAAGCTAGGCCCTCCGCCCCGATCTTTCACACTTACTATGGGAGGGTAGAGCATGTTCAACAATGTGACCTGCATAACAGCAACATCAATAAAAAATATACCACTGCTTGCACAAATTGCATAAATATACCTCTGGGCAACTCAATTTGTCACGAGTATCCAGGTCTTTAATTTCTGTCTTCAGGTCTATCTTCTGGCTGTGGAGAACTAAACCTTTAAAGCCTTCTTAAGCATCCTGCTATATAGGCCAAGATGACCTTTAGAACTTCCAAACCCATAAAATATTTTAGCATATTCTTTATATTTATATGAATAATAGGGTCAATCTCAATTCAACCGTATTTCTTCAAGAAGTTAACATATGTAAGAGACTCTCATCTATTCAATGTTTTTAAATGGCTCCTTAATTGTCCTGCACAGCCACTAACTGTGCGAAATTTATCAGACAAATCTTACAACTGAAAAGCTTTACATTTTTCTTATAGGCAGATTTAAAATAAGTTCCAGGTTATGGTGGTATAGTAAGCTGGTGGTTCACTGCACAATGGCACATCATGGAACTCCACCATGCCTTTTTCCCATTCTATTGCGATATAAATGATGTTTAATTGCATTTCCTCGTCTTAAAGGAAAGACTATCCTCCACTCTTATGTGTAGAGTTGCCAATTTGGAAACAAGGATTTATTATACACTTTCCTTCTGCTAAACTTGATGAGATCTTGTCACTGAGAAACTAAATTATTGTTTACTTTTTTATAAGAGACGCATTCTGCTAATGACTCAAATTGTGCTTTTCCTCTTTAAGATTGAAACATTTTTGCTACAACTTTAGCACCAAACATACCCACTTTACAGCTAGGTCTTCATTGGTAGGCAAGGGCAAGGTGTCGTTCCCTTTTCCACCTTCCAATATAACTTCCCAGAGACAACTTGAATTACAAATAACTGGAAGTACTTCATTTGAAAAACTAGGAAATCTCACACTAGTATTTTGTTGAGCCTCCTGAAAGGGGACCTGCTAAGCAGAGTGTACATAAAATTTAATGTAACTGGAAATAGAAGGAAAAATTAACAATTTCACATTATTAATATTAAACAGTGTTGACAATCAACCAAGCATCAAAAGCTTTTCATTGAATTTATAAAACAGAACACTTGCCTCAAAGCAAGTATTGGTTTGAAGATTTGAACCCATGTATCCTGCTAGAAATACATTACAGACTTCAATTCCAATAGAGCCGGAAGAAACATTTACATTCTCTTGACCGTGAACAGAGGATTCAAACTTTTCAGTTTCATTCAGTTCAGTAAACTGGACTCCATCCAGGCTTCAGCACAAATAATAAAGAACTGACTAGTTATTACATTTGAACACAAGTTCAAAACATCAGATAGTGCTATCATGGACTAATCGTCGTATCCAGCTAGACATTTCCTCAGATTCCCATTATTGTTGTTCTTTATAATAAATAAACATACTAACTATATTAATTATTTATCTTAAGTCAGTATCTCGAATACTTAGTTGCATGAAACAGAGCTTCAGGCACAACTTCTGAAATTTATACAACAGGAAAGGATTTGGAAAAAAGAAAGAAAGAGGGGAAAAATATTAGGAGCCAGTGATAACTATAAATTCCAAATACATGTTCCAAAAGAAGAAACATAAAAGAGGCATAACTTACAAACTTGTGAATATAATCATATTACTCACTCTTGGTCCTTTGTAGACTGACCTCAACCTTCCAACCATCGGGAAGCCTGTTTTTCCAGCTCTCTTCTCTATAAAACGTCAGAAGCTACACGCTTTTCTACATGACATCATCCCTGGCATGTCCCACTCATTCCTTCTTTTAGCCATCCTTTTATTCTTCAAATTTGCTCATAAAGTTGCTATATGTAGAACAATGCTGTTGTTAGTCTGGCCCTCTCTTACATTTGCCGTGTGTTTTTTAAATTTTGATGTGCTTCCATCATTTGAAAGCATCATTTGCTTGGCAATTCACCTGCTACACTTCCATCAGAAGGTACTTCCTTTCCATCATACAAAGCTGCGCCAGAAAATAAGTTCGGTCTACTTTTCAACTTAAGTTTCCTTACAATCATATTGACTTCTACAACCTGCTTTTATTAAGATACAATAATCGTTACCATCTTTTTTTAATGTACTGGAAGAAGATTGATTTGGACTCTTTTCCTAGAATTGGAAGAGAGTGCATTTCTATTAGAAATATGTTTCTTTGATCTTCCACACTCTATTTGGTTTGCCTAGATTCTCCACAACAGGGAGTTTATCTCCTCACGAGTCAAAAATATCCTTGTGATGCTTCATACAAAAGGTATAAACTTCACTTAGCTTCTCACAAACCATTGCTTTGTTAATTGGTAAGGTGTTCCCATAGTCATATCTGAGTTTTTGCAAGGATCTTGAACTGTTTGAAACAATTTTATTTCTATTTACACAATGCTAACTCTGTCGAGCATCTATCTTATCATTCCCAAAGAGTTTACTCTCTCACTTTGTCCTTCAAATCTGAAGAGCTTCAGAAATTTCAAACTTGCTGATTTCCCAGATACCTTTTGCCACTTTAGAACTTCTTCTAGGTACTTCACAGGTGCTCTTGGTTTCTGACATATCCTAACTTGTACAATCTCCAAATTTATATTCACCTTTATATAACCATTCTGATTTTTCCAACAGATTTGGAGTGCCCCTCATCACTCCCTTTGTTTTTGAGGTTCCTCCTAATACTTTGTGGGAGTGTTTATGGTTTCTGGTTCACTTTAACTTGCATCATCTACAACTTTAATTATTTAATTTAATCTACTTGTAATCCTTCTAAATTTCCACACGAGTTCTCTCCCTTATTTTCTGAATCTCTCTTTAACTTCAGTTGTATTGCTGGTTGCTGTTTTCTGTTACGTTTTAACTTTTAACTCACACTAACTAAAATGTCATTTTGATCTTCTTGTTATCCTTGTACATTCTTAACTTTCTCATTCCCCAAATCTCTCCCTGCATTTCCAACTCCCCCATTAATACAATAGGAGTGTTCTTCACTTTTGTTTTTGGAATTTCCCTCAAGGGCTTCATGACTTTGATCATCTCGCTGGTGCTCATCAATGTGTGCAAGATTCAGAACATCAGTTTTCTCTGACACAATTGAAGAAGGCGAGTCTCTTCCATTAATCAGATTTTCATCTTCCTTGTCCATGATGTGAAGAAGTTTATTAGCTAAATCTAATATGTCTCTTCCTGACTTCTTGTTACTGCCAGACTTTCCCCTGGCTGAATACTTCATAATTGATCTCATGGAGATTCCTTGACAAGCTTCACTTGCATCAGACTCCAGGTCAGGCTTTCTCCGCTTCCTAGGCACTCTATGCCCATAATAAGTTTGTCTTCTGCTTCCTGCACTTTCATTAAACATGGATTTATCAATCTTGGGACTGACCATATCACTCAATTTTGGCTCGGCAATGTCTCCAGATAATCTTGCTGCCATAATGAGTTCATCCTGACAGAAGCCCCTCAAGTCTATCAAAGGAATTTGAAGTTTTTCGTTCTTATGTAGCTCGTCTGCAGAGGCTGCCATGTTTCGAAGTAAGTACTATTCAGTTCCAGGCTTCGAGAACTTATGCATGTGAAATGGATTAGAGTAAACACATCTGCAAATCAATGCCAAAAGAAACCCATCACTCAATATCATAGTCACCAGGAAAAACCAGTATAGGTATGAGATGTTCCTATCCCCATACCCACATCATCAGGTGGCTATATTTATATATGATATTCTATATAGGGTTCCCTTATTCATTTGCTCATGTACCCTTATTTGAAATGGCTTTCCTGTAACTGTACCAGTATCTGTATTATGCACCTGGCAGTAATTAGAAGTTAATCATGCTCTGGTGCAACCATTCGGGATTGAAAAGAATGTAAGCAGAGAAAAAAACAGAAGCATTAGAAACATCATATACAAATTCATTTTATAGCATGCGACGCTGTGAAAACATTAAACCTAGAGATCATTTCTAAAAATACAGCCTCTGCTAGATCCCATTAACCCATTTGATTGCCTCCATATAGAATCATAGACTGTTATTTAATATTTAGACCATTTTTCATAAAATTCCACCTATTACAGTAATTACATTCTACTCTGATAACAAAAATTCATATACAACTCATTAATAGGAATAGTATAGCTTGGGGCTATTTTATCCACTATTCAAATAATATTACTGACTAATCTCATACTTCCAGTTAAACTTTAACTTCATCTACGAGAGATTTGAAGATGAACTTAGAGGAAAAATGACATTCTAGAAAAAGTATTGTGTGCCCACGACCTTGAGTTTAAGCAATACTCAAAAATCTATGCAAAAAGACTTTAATTCCTCGGTATTGAAGTTTAAATAGATCCCAACTCCTATTTACAAAGTCAAATAACTCATCCAAGCTGGAGAGTAAAACTTATACTAGGCAATTAGTCATCAAAAACTCAGGAATGAAATATTCAAAGTTTTAAACACCGTGCCTGATAAGCATTAAAAATATGTATCAAGAGAAAAATCATTGTGTAGAAGAATGCAAATCCTGAATGGAAATGTGAATTGTGCTTATTTTGACGTCTATGTGGCATTATTAGATAACTTGGATTCAAGCAAAAGATAAATACTAGAGATGATAATTACAACAAAAACACTCGAGACAATTGACCAAACAAGAGTTGACTCTTCTTGTTTTCCCACTACTGATGAGTGCTCGGTCACTCAGAAAGATCATTGTTACTACCTTACTACACTCGTATTCCAGAGAAAAATGAGAATGTAATCTAAGAATAGAGCATAGGTCTTTATTCCTTCCTAGAAATTTATCAAAAGCTAAGAAAAATAACCGAGAACGAGATCATTTCCCACCTACCACTTCTAAATAAAAGCACAGAGTTCTTAACAATGACAATATTTGAAAGCAAAAACCAAAATTTAGTATACTGGCGGGATGATGTATGGTATAATATAAGGTTGGTAAGCTTCATGCTGCTCGCTAACGTTCAAATGATGTGGCCTCAATCAAAGAAAACAATATAAAACAATCAATGAGGTTATGTGTTATATAACTTATATAATGCTGCATACACACAGGTAATACCAGTGGACTACTAGGTGACCTTCAAGCTGCCCACCAGGACCCAACCCACTAGGATTCAAATCTAATGGTTGTAACTAAAGGAAAGAAGTTTAATGCAACTCCCAGGCAGGCTTTGGCAGAATAGAAAATCCTCAGATCTGGGAGATCAGCATGAATGCAGTGTTGGTTCAAGTTTAGGATTCAATTCATGGATCCAGAAAAAGAAATTGAGGTTGGCTTAGTCCAAAAAAAAACATATAAAAATCATAAATATATGTATATATAATTTAAAAATAAGAATATTAGAATCAATATACATATTTTCCAATAGTTTAATATACAGAAATATTTATATACCTTATACAATATTAATAAAATTAATATATATTATAATAATAAAGTTATAAATAAAGATTCTTAAATTAATATTAATTATTATTAATTTTAATAATTATTTAATATTAATTATTAATAATTTTAGTAAAACATAGTTTGCCACCTAAATATTTGAGAAGAGTGAGGATGCAACATAGTTTAAAAATTAATTTTAATTTTAAGAATTGAGGCAGCAGGGTCTGGGGGTAGCGCCCTAGCAGGATAGTGGTGCAGTGCTTCTTATGGAGTCAGTTGCAATACAGGGCAGGATCAAGGGGGCAGGGCACCCACCACCAAGTCCAAACGAAGACCTTCAAAACCACACAAACTTTCATGACACACCATTTTCATATTTTTTCAAAGGAAAAAAATTTAAAAAACAATAGTTATAAATCCAAAAAAGTGTTTTTGGAGTGCAATCCACATTTTTTAGGTGACATCAATCAAGGGCTCACACCCATCGAGTACCCAATGAGTATTTGCTGAAAATTGTAAGAACTTGCTGAGCCTAGGAGAGAGGGGCCAGTTATACAAGGTCCAATTGTTGTTATAGCACTTGTGCTTATAATATTCAGTCTTACCACATTTTTGTACTATATGTTGTAAATAAATAGTTCACATGTAAATCAAAAAATAACCAAATGTTTGTCAAGATGGACCCATACTTGAACACACAAGAACCTATGAATGTTATATAAAAAAATATAAATACATTCATTAAAAAGTGAAATAAATATTTTTTTGTCTCAAATAAAATATCTTAACTATCCATTATAAGTGTCATTTATAAAATAAGATACTCATTAAATAAATTAAGACACTCATTTAAATAAGTATTGTTATCATAGTGAAAAAATATTGTTCTTCTGTGTACAACTATTGGGGTAGCAATGTATATGCATTAGAGTATTTCATATTAATAGTTTGTTCTATCACAAATATAAAAGGCGAGGAAGATAAATAACTTATATTTTCCAATGAAATGTGATTGTCAAAAAGTTTTAGCGTTCAACCATTGGCCCATTTTTGTTGGATCTAAGTTGTATTTTAAATAATGTGTTGCTTTATAGCAACAAGTAGTTTTTTGTTTTCAACTATTGGTCCATTTGTGTTGGATATAAAAGTAAGATATAACAAAGATTTATGGTTACCAATAAGCATTTGGTCCATTTAGGTTGCATATAAGTTATATTTTAAACAAAAATATGATATTATACAAGCAAGAAATGATATTGTTTTGTTCAACTACGAAGGGTACCATGATTAAGTTTCGGTCGAATGTTTAAAAAGTCAAATTTTGGACACTTCTCAATAGATGTGTTGATGTGGGAAGTTGTGTGATGAATCACACCTCCAAACTTTAGTTATAAATAGATAAGAGGTCAATCCACATACTCCTACGGTATTACATACAACTGCTACATGCTCGCAAAATTAACCCGCACAACTATTGTCCCTCTCCCCTATTAACTATGTTGAAAATTAATAAAAAGTGGGGAAAAAAAAAAAGCCTATTTCGGTCCCCAAAAAAATACACCCAAATGCCATACCGAACCACCCACTACAAAATATGTACTCTTGTGTCGGAACATCACCCACATTCCCCATAAAAACAATAGTTCAACTACACAGTTCCCAGCTTCCTTGCAAGCCCCAGTCCTTCTAACACATCTAACATTTATCCTTTGACAATCAAGATTAACCGGCCTGCGTGTGGCTACCGATGAAGTTGATTTGTCTGTTATACAGCTCTCCACAGTTCCATTTGGCAGGGGCTGAACACAACATGTAAAAAGGCAAAGGTGGATTTTTAGGTCACAACCAAGTAGGCCCAGCACATGGGGTCTTATGAGACTCCACGTGGAACTTTTCAAATTACCATATATAGGCTGTTCAAATTTCCTGCCCCAAAGGCTCTAATCCTCCGGGGCAAACCGAAAGAAAGGCTACAAGCCCTAGGGGGATCTTGGCCCAAAGAACCTATTATGTGCTCTCCTCCTTATAGTAATAGTACTAACATCAAGTATCTCAGACCTTCACGACTTGCATTTTTGCGTCAGTATGCTTTGGGAATAATCACCACTGGAATATAGTTGGTAATTTACTATTTTCCATGACAATCACAGAAGCTTATAACATAATAAACAAATTACTATTTTGGTACAACTTGTGGTTTGCCCTTCTACCACATCCTTAAGATCTGTAAACATGGATTGTCCTTGAAGGTAAACTAGATTTATCGATAACCTTATTCAGGTGGGAATGGGGGGTTTTAAATCTAGTTCACGTCCTTATTAGGTCACCCATCACCATTACACCACAATCTCAGGCTATGATTTGTATTGGTACTATTATTATCATTACCATCCAACAACCCAATGATATCCTAACCTACAAACTTACCACCCAAACAGACTCCATCCACATTGCCCCACAATCATGCATGCTTAATACATCAGTACTCTCTTTTCTCAAAAGCTTCAGAGACATCAAAATACAATCGCAAGAACCCACAAAATATAAACACTTCCCCAAGCTATTGTATGTTAACAGCCCAGTGTTTACATTAAAAGCAAGCACAACCGGGCTATCAAAAAAGATAAAAGAAAAAGCCCATTGCTATCAAATCAAATCAGTGAATACTATAAATGGGTCTGATTTCCATACCTGATTAGAACTGCTTTTGCCATATATGTTGTGGGCAGTAGTTGAAAAACCCATAACAAGTTTTGGCAAGAGGATCCATGTGAAAAACTCTCTGTCTGCTGTTTCTTTTGGTTTCATCATTTTTGGCATGGTGCCATCGCATTCACACCGGCCTTCGTGCTTTCAGTGCAGCACAAGAGAGACTTAACCTTTTTTCTGCTTTTAAAGGACATCTGTCAATATGCGTATAGCTGGAATTGCAAATTAAAGTAATTGATAGATGGTAATTATGAAGAATGCCTCGGATATCTAGGTTGAATGTCTCTAAAAAGCAAAAAGTTGTCAGGAAAAATGGGTACCTAGTGGGTGCGGGAGTCTGGAAGAATTTTTAGTGGGTTGAATGAGATTTAATATTTTTACTATTTATAATAGTGTCTGAATTTTGGGTTGGCTATTGAAAAGGTGAAGGAAAAGTAAGTACAAAATTTTAATGGGCTATAAAGTTGTTGGGAAAAGGTTTGCAAGATTTTAAGACTTCCAAAGGCATATATTTAAAGTGTTCTCTACCTAGAGAAACTCAAATAACTTCACTTGATGGTATGTTAAATTTTACAGTAAAATAGATTTAATATTTTTAATAATATATTAAAAATTTAGATTGATGATTAGAAACATGATTGTTGAAAAATATTTAAAAATATAAAAATTTAATTAATATATTTATTTTAAAATATTGATGTAATTAGAATTATTTATTTTGATTATTAATTTTTGTGTATAATGATCAATTGTTTTTGTTATAATTTTTCATGATTTGTCTTGATTAATGTAAATATATACAATTTACTTTTAATATCTTTAAAATTACTTTTTACAATTCTATTCATTGAAATATTTAAAATCTAATTGTAAAATTTTGAAATATATATATGATCCATAAATAAATAAATAAAGTTTAAACATACCTAACATTAAAATAAACATAAACTAGCATGTGTGTGTGTGTATGTATATATATGAACATATATATAATACACTAGAGATATCCTTCTTGAGGCATCTATTGCACTTTTATGTGAAAATTTGATTAAAATTAAAAAATAGACACCTCGAGAAGGATATTATTAAATATATATGCTAGTAGCATTTGCAATGCAACATGGAAGACATTAAATTAATTAGGGTTAGGCTTAGGATTAGGTTTGGGGTTAGCATTAGGAATAGGGTTAGGGTTAGAAATAGAATTAGGAATAGGATAGGGTTAGGGTTAGGATTAGGATTAGGGTTAAGGTTAAGATTGGGGATAGGTTGGGATTAGAGATAGAATTAAGGTTGGGGTTAGGGTTAGAGATAGAATTAGGATTAGGGTTGGGGTTAGCATTAGGGTTAGGGTTAGGGTTAGAGTTAGAATTAAGATTAGGGTTAGGGTTGGGGTTAAGATTAAGGATAGGGAGGATTAGAAATAGAATTAGGGTTAGGGTTAGGGTTAGAGATAAAATTAAGATTAGGGGTATGGTTAGGGTTAGGGTCAGTATTAGGGTTAGGGTTAAGATTAGGGTTAGGGTTAGGGTTAGAGATAGAATTAGGATTAGGGTTAGGGCTAGGGTTAGGGTTAGGGTTAAGATTAGTAATAGGATTAAGGTTAGATATAATTAGGGTTAGAGATAGAATTAGGATTAGGGTTGGGGTTAGCTTTAGAATTAGAGTTAGGGTTAGGGTTAGGGTTAGACATAAAATTAGGATTAGGAGTGAGATTAGGGTTAGGATTATGGGGTTAGAGTTAAAATTAGGGACAAGGTTAGGATTGGAGATAGAATTAAGATTAGGGGTATGGTTAGGTATAGGATTAGGGTTAGGATTGGTATTAGGGTTAGGGTTAAGATTAGGGATAGGATTAGGATTAGAGATAGAAAGGAATAGGGTTAGGGTTAGAGATATAATTAGGATTAGGGGTAGGGTTAGGGTTAGGATTAAGATTAGGATTAGAAATATAATTAAGATTAGGGGTAGGGTTAGAGTAACAAATAGAATAAGGATTAGAGATAAAATTAAGATTAGGGCAAGGTTAGAGTTAGGATTATGTGTTAGGGTTAGGATTATGGGTTAGAGTTAAAATTAGGGAGAAGGTTAGAGTTAGAGATAGAATTAGGGTTAGGGTTAGAGATAGAATTGGGATTAGGGATAGGGCTAGGGTTAGGATTAGAGTTATGGTTAAGATTAGGGATATGGTTAGGGTTAGAGCTGAAATTAGGGTTAGGGTTAGGGCTAGAGATAGAATTAGGGTTAGGGTTAGGGCTAGAGATAGAATTAGGGTTGGGTTTGGGTTTAATGTTTGGTTTAGGTTAGGGTTAGTGTTAGAGATAGAATTAGGATTAAGGGTAAGGTTAGGATTAGGGTTAGCTTTAAGATTAGGGTTAGGGTTCATATTAGGGATAGGGTTAGGGTTAGAGATAGAATTAGGGTTAAGGTTAGAATTAGAGATAGAATTAAGATTATGGTTAGAGATAGAATTAGGGTTAAAATTATTGTGTGTGTTACAATTAGGATTAGAGTTAGAGTTAGAGTCAAGATTAGTGTTAGAATTAGAATTATTATTAGTTTTAGAAATAAGGTTAGGGTTAGGATTAAGGTTAGAGATAGAATTAGTATTAGGGTTGGGGTTAGTCTTAGGATTAGGGTTAAGGTTAGGGTTGGAGATGGGTTTAGTATCATGATAAGATAAAGAATTGGGATCAAGGGTGGGGTTAGGGTTAGGGTTAGGATTAGAGGTAGACTTAATATTAGGGTTGTGGTTAGCATTAGGATTAGGGTTATGATTAGGTTAGGGTTGGGTTAGCATCAAGATTAGGGTTAGGGTTAGGATTAAAGATATAATTAGGATCAAGAGTAAGGTTAGGATTAGGGATAGAATTACGGTTAGGGTTAGAGATAGAATCAAGATTAGGGTTAAGATTAGGATTAGGATCAAGATCAGGGTTATGGTTATGGTTAGGATTAGAGATAGATTTAGAATTATGGTTGGGGTTAGTGTTAGTATTAGGATTAGGGATAGGGTTAGGATTAGAGATATCATTAGTATTAGGGTTGGGATTAGCATTAGAATTAGGGTTAGGGTTATGGTTAGGGTTGGGTTAGCATTAGTATTAAGGTTAGAGTTAAGATTAAAGATATAATTAGGATCAGAAATAGGGTTAGAGTTAGAGATAGAATTAGGGTTAAGGTTAAGATTAGGATTAGGATTAGGATTAGGATTAGGGTTAGGGTTAGGATTAGAGATATAATTAAGATTATAGTTGGGGTTATTGTTAGTATTAGTGTTAGGGTTAAGGTTAGAGATAAAATTAGTATTATGGTTGGGGTTAGTGTTAGGATTAGGGTTAAGGTCTATGTTGGCATCATGATTAGGGTTAGGGTTAAGATTAGAGATAAAATTATAATCAAGGTAGGGTTAAGTTTAGAGATAGAATTAAGGTTAGGATTAGGATTAGGATTAGGATTAGGATTAGGATTAGGATTAAGATTAGGATTAGGATTAGGATTAGGATTAAGATTAGGATTAGGATTAGAGTTATAGTTAGGCTTAGGGTTAGAATTAGGTTTAGTGTTGGAGTTAGTGTGAGTATTAGGGTTAGGGTTAGGGTTAGGGTTATAGATAGAATTAAGATTAGGTTTGGTGTTAGTGTTATGATTAGGGTTATGGATAGGGCTAGCATTAAGATTAAAGGGTTAGGGTTAGGATTAGAGATATGATAAGGATTAGGGGTAGGATTAGGGTTATAAATAGAATTAAGGTTAAGGTTAGTATTAGGATTAGGATCAGGATTAGGGCTATGGTTAGGCTTAGCAATACAATTAAGATTAGGGTTAGAGTTAGTGCTAGTGTTAGGATTGGGATTAGGGTTATGATTAGAGATAAAATTATGATTAGGGTCGGTTTTAATGTTAGGATTAGGGTTATGGTTAGATTTAGGGTTTAGGTTAGCATCAAGATTAGAGTTAGGGTTAGGATTACAGATAAAATTTGGATCATGGGTAGGGTTAGGGTTAGAGATAGAATTAGTGTTAAGGTTAGGATTAAGATTAGGATTAGGGTTAGGGTTAGGGTTAGGATTATCATTTGGATTAGAGTTAGGGTTAGAGTTATAGTTAGAATTAGGGTGTTAATTAGGGTTAGAGATAGAATTAGGATTAGTTGTATTGTTAGGGTTAAGTTTAGTCTTAGGGTAAAAGATGGAATAACTATTGGGGTTACAATTTTTTGATAGAATCAAGGTAGGGGTTATAATTAAAATTAAGAGATATGATTATTATATTTTTATATGTTAAAGCTAGGGTTTGAATTAGGGTTAGCATTGGTCATAGGATTAGAATTAGAATTAGAATTAGGGTTAAAGTTAGGGTTAGGGTTAGGGTTAGTGTTAGCATTGAAATTAGAGTTATAGTTGGGGTTATAGTTAGGGTTAAAATTAAGGTT
This sequence comes from Sequoiadendron giganteum, assembly GCA_007115665.2. Lineage (NCBI taxonomy): Eukaryota > Viridiplantae > Streptophyta > Pinopsida > Cupressales > Cupressaceae > Sequoiadendron > Sequoiadendron giganteum. The sequence continues at coordinate 186,053,925 of CM021109.1, read as the reverse complement.
AGGATTAGGGTTGCAATTAGAATTAGTGTTAGTTATACAATTAGGGTGGGTTAAAAATAGTGTTAATGTCAGGATTAGGGTTAGGGTTACAATTATAATTAGTGTTAGTTTTATAATTAGGGTTAGGGTTATGATTTAATTTCAACCTCAACCCTAATTATAATCCTAACTCTTATCCTACTTCTAATGCTAATCCTAATTATAACCTTAATTATAATTCTAACTCTAACCATAATTCTAACCCTATTCATAATCATAATTTTAATAGCAACCTTAATTCTAAGTGTAACCTTAATTAAACCCTGACCTTAACCTAACTTTAACCCTGATTGTAATTGATCTTAATCCTAACCTTCGTTGAACCCTAATCCTAATTGAATGCTAACTCTTATCTTAATTGTAACCCTAACCCTAATCCTAATTAAATTCTAACCCCAACCCTAACCCAAACCTAAATTTTATCTTAGAACCCTAAACCTAATTGAACACTAATTAAACCCTAACCCTAATTAAATCTTAACCTTAATTAAACCCAACCCTAACAATAATTAATCCCCAACCCTAGCCCTAACCCTAACTCACCTTGATCTTAACTTATAACTCATATCCCTAACCCTAACCTTAACTCTGATATAAATCCAACTCTAACTATAACCCTAATTGAATGAAAACCCTAACCTCAACCCTAACCCCAAGTTTTATCTTAGAACATTAACCCTAACCCTAACCTTATTGAAATTCAACCCAAATTTAACTTTAACCCTAATTGAACCCAAACCCTATTTGAACCCTGACCTTGACCATAACCCTAATGTTAATCTAAAGTTTTATTTTAGGAGCCTAACCCTAATTTAACCCTAACCCCAACATTCATTATAATGCTAATCCCAAGAATTATCCTAGAAACCTAATTGAACTTTAATCCTAACCTTAAAACTAACCCTAACCTTATTTGAATTCTAACCTTAACCCTTATCCTAATTCTAACCCTAACCATAACTATAACCCTGATTCTAATTCTACCCCAATCATAATTCTAACTTAGATTATTATTCTAATTCTAACATGAACCTTGATTCTAATGGAAACCCTAATTCTAACTATACTACTAATTGAACCCTAACCCTAACCCTAATTAAAACTTAACCCTATTTGAACCCTTACCCTAGTTCCTAACATTAACCCTAACCTTAACCCTAATTATGCCTAACCCTAACACTAGTTGAGTCTTAACCCTAACCCTAACCCTAACCTTTACCCCAAGCTTTATCTTATAACCATAACCTTAACCCAAACCCTGATTGAACCTACCCTAACCCTAATTTAACCCTAATCAAGAACCTTAACCCTAACATAACATTAACCCTAATTGAACTCTAATTGAATCTTTTTAAACCTTAACACTAAGTGAACCCTAATCATAATTGATCCCTAACCCTATCCCTAATTGAACCTTAATCCTAGTTGTAACCTTGATCTAACCTTAGTCACCCTAACCCTAACCCTAACTCTAATCTTTATCTTAGAATTCTAATTGAAACATAACCCTAATTAAATCCTAATCATAATCATAACCCAATTTTAAATAATAATAAAAACATAGATAATAATAGTGTTATATAAATTATATGATAAAGTTAAGTGTAAATGTAATTCTTAATTACATTATTTTTTAAAGATAGATATGCTAGTTTTAAATATATTAATTTAAAAACTTATTTTTATGTGTAATAATAAATTTATTATATTTTCTTTGTATTTAATTTTGTAATTTTAAATTGATTTTAGATGTGCACTTATATGAAAAGCCTTTAAGTTGCTATATTTTTATATAGTGAAATCTTTAGTAAAACCTTAATTTTATAATATTTCTTTATAAATATATATTAATTTTGAATAAAATAAAATATGAATAATTTTTCCTTTTTGAAATGTTTTCAAATTTTAAAAAAACATTGAATATTTTTTATGTGTAAAAGTAAATTTAAGAAATTTCCTTTTTATTTAATTTTCTAATTTTCTAATTTTAAATACATCAATTTATAATTAAAAAAATTATTATTATTTTTCATTCCTTTTGGTAGATCAAAATGGCACTATGGGGGGCATACCCAAATAAATCGTAGTTAAACCAGATTTGAACTTTACATTCCATATATCAAAAAGTTATCTATCTCGGCCTCTCTATTGAATGCTCTACCTCTACTCCTCTGTTGCTCTTCCCTTTGTTGTGGTCGCATCCTGCATCCCATATATTATCGAGAGTGTCAGTGCTCCCATCCCTAGCTACATCTAGAAAACCCATCTAAGCTCCTTTAGCAATGTCACATACCCTAACACCACCTGCATTCTGGCATCCACGTCCTCTCCCACACTCCACACAATAAATGGGATCCATGGTCCATTGTAGCTTAATGTCAATTCAAGCCATACCCCTTCTATAGGTCTTGGACCCCATCCCACTACTGCCCACTAGAGGTACTTCTCTATCCCTTCTCACCATCGATCCTTCACCATTCGCCTCATTAACCACCTTACCACCCACATATTCTCCCTTGTCTACAACAACAATCCCATAAACATAGAGGCTATGTCATTGTTGAATCCATATCGATAGTTGGAGGTTAAAAAACATACGCCCAAGATGCCTTTTATTGCTTCCATTGTCTTTGTATCTCCTATGAAGAGTTTCCTTAGCCTCTAGTCTGAAAATTCCCCATGAAGACCATTTGTTTTTCCTTTGTGTCAAGGTTGATTGTTGTCTTTATTTTGTATTCTATGTGGAGTGAAATAGCTTGCCTTGTGAGCTCTTAAATCTATCTCATCTTCATCTATTCCAACCATTTAATACGCTATGTTAGTGAATTTATTTCTTCTCACTCTCCAAGTACTCCTTGCACTATCCTCCACATATGTGAGCTCTATCAAATCTCCTTATCCCAATACTTCATGGATTACAATCATATCGATTGCATGTTTGGACAGAATGTTGACCTCTACATTCCCTTCTTGATATATATGGGAGAGTTTGGAATCTTCCAAACGATCTATGCTTTCCCATATCCTAGGAATATATCTTCGTATTTTCCAATTGGGAGTATTCCTTTTATGGATGACATTGATTATAATCAAAAAATCTACCTCCAAATGCAACCTTTTAAAACCCATTCTCTGACACAAATCTATCTTGATCCATGTCACCTATATTTTTGCCTCATTATTCATCCCTTTTGGAAATTTATTTGCTTCTTTTGCAACTATCCTACTTGATTGGTCACAGAGAATACATCCTGTACACATCAAAAAATGGTCACGGTCGATCGAACCTGTTAATTAATTAAATATGAGTTATTTAATTAATGTTCTTAAGTCCTCTACATATAAATAAATTTAATTATTTATTTATATTGTTCATTTTTCTAATTCTTCTAATTTAATTAAATAAATAAGTTTATTTAATTAATGCTATCTTCCTCTTAATTAATTAAATAGATTTTACAATCTATTAACATTAATTATCGAAGTTTAAAATTCTAAATTTAAATGATTTTCTTCCCTCCACATTTAATTAAATACTTTCAATATTTAATTAAATCATTTTCCAAATTCCCACTCTTCCCACAAAATTAAATATTTCAAATATTTAATTAAAAGGCTTTTTCTCTTCTCACATAATTAAATATTTACAATATTTAATTAAAGCCTTTTCATTTCTCTCACACATAATTAAATATTTATTTATTTAATTATGAGAGACACCTTTCAATTGTCTCTTCATTCTCCACTCATCTCTCAGAATTCCATCTTCTTTTCGAATTCTCAATCTCTCACCGTTCATTTCAACAGGTTTGAACTCAACTGTCGATCTTGGCCAATCGAATTCCTACCTTCAAAAATCTATAAATACAGCCCTTTCATGAGCTAAAAAGAACCTCGAATCTTAGATTTTCATGCATAGTTACTATATTTACATTCATAGCATTTTAATTTTCATAGCTTCATCTTGTAGCAATGCATATGCAATTTTAATAATCTCATTCTCTCAAGCTGCCATTCTACAAGCTACTATTTTAAACAACTGAGAGAAAGCATCTTGAAACGAATCCTTGGAGATAGAGGACAATGGGACGAATTTGAAGAAACTGTGGTTTAGAGTTTGCATTTACTTTATTTAATTTGATTTCTTCAATCTAATGTTTCATTGGTGTATTAGTTTAGATTCAATTTCATTTACACATTCTAACGTACACATTTCTAGCGCCCACCGTGGGGCATCCCCCCGTATTAATCTTTTTCTTGCAAAAAATCTTATGTTTTTACAGGTGATGGACTGGAAAATTCACTTTGGCGCATACGATCCTCAGTTTAGCGCATCCACAGACTATTTCAGCGCATCCACAGACTATTTTCACGCATCTAGGGACTGTTTTCGTGCATCCAGAGACTGTTTTAGCGCATTTGGCACCTGTTTTAGCGCATACGAGCCTTCTTTTAGTGCATCTAGGTTCTGTTTTAACGCATATGAGCTTTCTTTTAAGCACATCTAGGTTCTGTTTTAGCGCATACGAGCTCTGTTTTAGCACATAGACCTTTGTTTTGCACTTTTACAGTCAGTTTTTAAAATAGCAATATCTTGGTCATACGGAGGTCTTTTTTGACGATTTTTTTTTTGAAATGGGGTAGAATTTCATAAGCTATCCAATGGTGTAGGTGTTTATCAGTTTTATTTGAGTTAAAATTATAAATTTCAAATCTAAAGTCAAATCACACTATAACTTGGTCTAATTTTTAGGATTTTTATGTTGAATGATTCATGTAACCCTTATACCTTGTTGTTTCTTGGTTTAATCTAACATTTGGAGAATTTTTGCAGGTTAGAGAATCAAAAAGGGAAGAGGAAACAAAGGTAAAGCTTCTTATGAAATCATCTTTCTATTGTATCAAGTGTTTTTAAACACTTTGAGAGCAATTATAATCTCATTCTTAAATTGTTGTCTGGATCCGACGCGACCGCGACCAAAGGTTTTATTGATGTATGGGGAATAAAATGAAGCAAACCTAGGATAGACATTTAAATCTAAATTAACCAATCCTAGGATAGTCACCAAACATAAATTTTCTTTTGGTTAAAATGAATCCCTTGTTTTTAGTGAAGCAACATCTTCACTTAATGTAGAGAATTGTCAATTTGGGATTTAAAATTGAACCATTATTGTTTGTTGTGATTGTGGGTAATAGGTTTATGCTCTCCCCTTAATTGGGTGATCAGAACACTAGACTTACCTTTTATTTTCTGCAATTTAATGCTTTATTACATCCTTTAGAAGGCCTGCTCTTGTGGGAAAAAGTACTCACCCAAGAGGAACGACCTAAGTGGGAACACCTAAAGCCAAGGTTTCCAACCCACTTTAATCAAAAGCAAGTTGTTGATGAAAATCCAACTTGAGAGTAGTGCGTAGGATAACCATCCCCAAAACCTTTGTTCTAAAGGTTGGGAGGTCTCTTGAGGGAGTATATCTATTTACCACATTGAACAGATACCCTTACTATGAACTATAGTGTAGAAAGCCAACCGTGTTAGTATCCAAACATCATCTTAATCACGGTGCAAGGGGAGGGATGAATCTGCCCCCAAGACACTCACCATATAGTCGCCACAGATTGTTTTCTCAAGGGATTCGGTATCCACTTCCGTCACTTTGAGTACGAACCTGGAAAAGACAAAAACATGGGCGCCCTCTAGGGGGTGACATGGCTGTGTGAGTCGACGCGATTTTAAGCTGTGGGTTGTGATTACTATGATGACCTATTTGACAAATTAAGAGTGAGTCTGACTGATATGCTTATCTTGTTCCAAACTTATGGAAATCTCAAAGAACATACACTCTTTATTTAGATTCTAGGAGTAACAAAACAACTGTTTGCTTCTCTATGCTGTGTTTTTCACATTTAAATCAAATTAAGATCATCCAAAAACTTTAAAACATGGGTCACAGGGAAGAAAATCTTGTTCATGGGCTTTATGGAAATAGTTCAAATCAAGAGATAACAGAAGAAATGCTTTAAGAAGCTGAACAAGATCCACAGTTTCTCTTAACTGTGGAAAATATCTTAGAGAAAAATAAAGAAGGATACTTTCTTTTATTGGCAAACCAAGGTGCCAAATTGCCCTCTGACTACAATATGGAGAAAATTAAAGAGAATCTTAAAAAGAATGAAACTCCCTTAAACGATCTTAGTACTCTTACCCAACAAGTAAGAGAACTCCAAAGGCAAATCAAGGAAATAAAAGGGGGCACAACTAAAAAGTCCTTTGACAAAAATATGAATGTGACCTTTTCTTCTCCAAAAACAACATCAACCAAATTCAATGTTTCTGAATTTTTGCAAAGGTTAAAGGGGAAGCCCAAATCTAAGCCATCAAATAACATTGACCAATCCTGTCATGCCATGTATTTATCTTCATCCCCCATGATTCAAAATGAACCTCATGGTTCTTCCACCCAATTCAATGATCCCATTCAATTTCCTTCTTCTATCATATTCTCTACATCCAATGATTCATTTCAATCTACACATCTTGATCAAAAAATTATCTCCACTCCATCCCATGATACAAAATTTTTACAAACCCTTCCAATATTTGATCAAGATCCCATATATCAAGAATCATATGATGATCCCCTCCTTTCATTATTCACCCATGATAATCCTCTTCCAACTCAAGAACAAAATATTCTTCCATGTCCTCCCTCCACCCCATCTTATGAATCCATACCCTCTCATGAATCAATCACATCCCAAGAGCATGACAATTCTTCCATCCTATCCAAAGCTTCCCTTCCATCTAATGATCAAGCTACTCCATCTCCTTCATCTAACGATTCTTTTCCAAGTCAAGATCAAAGTATCCCATCATCCTCATGTCAAGGGCTCATCACACTTCTTCAAGAAATGCCAACAACATTTGATCATATGGTTGAAAACATTGATAGTTTCTCCACCATAACTGTTGAAGACAATGATAAAAATCAATCCATCAATGAGAACTGTGAAGATATGTCTACCCCATCTAGTGATCAAATCAACATTCATCAAGAGCCATTTTTTAGTTATGATCAAGACCCCTCCTACAAAGATCTATTTCAAGGAGTGTTGATGATATTTGATCCTATTGACATAATCCATGATCCATTAACCAATGATCGTATTGAAAATATCTCTACAATGCCTAATAAGTTAGAGGACATATCTCAAGACCATATTTCAAAGCATGATCAACAACTATCACCAAGGTCTAGCAATGGTCCCTCCTAAGGTATATTGACATCCTTCGATCTCACGGTTGTGAACAGTGAAAGAATCCTCAACTCACCATTTGATCCAAGTCCACTCAAAGATCAAGAGGATATTGAGCCACTTCCCATACCTTATGACGATGTCCAAAAACCCTTTGAAAGAAATACATCCTTTGAAATCGACCCATGTCAAGAATTTGATCCAAAACATGTTGAAAGTAATTCCAGAGTTAGTCAAGATCAAGAATTCGTATCTCCAAGATACTACAATGATCTAATGAGAACTCTCTTATCTATACAAGATATCGCAAATGATGATCATATCCATATAGCACATACTCCTCCATCTACCCATAATATGCTTTCTTTGGATGGACACATAGATAATCGTCATTCAAAACAAGAGTCTCATACTCTTACCAAGGAACAAGAGTCTCTTGCTCTTAAAATTTATACACATGGTCAAAATATAGAGAAATCCAGAGACATGTCAGAAATGGGTCATGAAGAAGGCTTCTACAAAAGTTGTGAATCAGAAGCATCATGTGAAAGCATATCAAGAATGAATCATGAGGAACACTTTTACACAGATAGTGAAGCATCAACACCTCTTGAAGGAGCATTACAATCCGATATCTCACAAGATCAAGATAAACATACCAATCAGGCATTCATCCCACTTATGGAAGATCCTATCACTTATAAACTTGGATCACTCACCTTTGTAAAGGAAAATTATCTTATCAATAAGGAAGTTGCCACTTTTGAAGATCCACCATAGAGCAAAGAAGGATTAACACCTTGTTTCAAAGGTAAATCATATCCTATTGCAAATAGGATTTTTCAGCAGATGAATTATCAAGGCAGAGGATTAGGCCTACATGAACAAGGCATCCTAGAACTAGTGCAGATTATTGGAAATCCTAAGAATCAAGGCCTTGGTTATTCGACAATCAAGGGATCTCAACATATCAGTAATACTTTCATAAAATTGGGGTCAACTTCGTCTCAAGCAGATGTCAACATAGAGGGCACGAAGAATATTTATGATGAAACCAATGCCAATACTACAACCAGCCACATCATAAATCTTAATCCACCCATCACCCCATCCAAAAATTGGGACCAACGTCAAAAGAAAGACTTGAATAAAAAAATGAAGAACGTTATCAAAGAAGAAGAAGCTAAGAATCATATCAGGCAAATCAAATACACTTGGATACCGAAAAATACAAAGAAAGATTATCCCTATCAAACTCCATCAGTCAAAGAAACTATGGGGAAAAATAAAAAAGGGGCAAGTATCCATCAAAGATGTCCACAAGGAAAAAAACAACCTTCTCAAGCAATATACAAAGTGTATCAAGCAGTTGGTCCTAATTCCATGCACATTTCCATATCCACTCATCACTGCTCATCTTCCCAAGTTTGGAGAGTCAAAGGTTCCAAACTTTCAACTAATCCACCTTTTATTCCTAGAAGAACTCCATCCATACCTCCACGCATGATATCCAATTCTTTCATTGACCATGTGTTGGCAAAAACCATTCATCATAAGGATTCAAAAGGCACTCTATCGCGATGTGCGCACAAAGATGAAGTTAACTCCAGTATCAAAAAAGTAGATCAAGGATCTCAAAAGTTGCATTCAAGTGCACGTATCTTGGCAAAGCAACTTCTTCAAGTAGGATATCGATGGCACATTATGACAGAAGCATCAACATCAACAACGCCAGGTGATTCAACATCAACTTAAAATCTCTGAGAAAATACAAAAAAATCAAAATAAGAGGAAAATTGTTGCCTTGATGAAAACCTGGCAAACAGGCGTCTTGGCGACAACAACAAAAAAAATACAAAAATACAAAAATCCAAAAAAATCAGAAAAAGGATTGAAAACAGTAAAGAAAAAAAATCATCCTCTATCGAAAACCATTTCGACGGTGCTTTGGACAGGTACCATGATGAAAACCTGGCAAACAGGCGTCATGTGTAAAATCGAGCATCTACGTGCGCCAATTCAAGAGAAATCATCTTATCACATCCATAATAAAGCCAGCATTCCAGCCACACCATTTGTTCATCCATGAACCTTTATCTAGCCCATTACCATTTATTTACATTATCTAGATCTTGACAAAGTTTGGTAAACACTTTACACTTATTTATGGTAAACATCTTGGCATGGGTCATTTTCATTGATCCTATCCAATCCAAACATTATCTGAGCCTTGAAGCACTATCCAAATGAGCATTCCTCTGTTTGAACACCTTATCTTGTCACAAGAAAATCCTTGGCATCCTTTGCATGCTTACAGTATCTATCCATCCACCTATTCAAGAATCCACCCATGGTCGTTTAAACATTGCTAGACACTAGGGGCAAATATATACATCTTGCTTCGGGAATGAATCTTGATAAATATCCTCCAACTTATCTAGTGATTCGAACATTTGGAAGACATAAAATCAAATTGGTTAAAGCATTTGTGAGCACAAATCCAAATCACTAGCCCATGGCATATTTTGACAGGAAGACACTCCTTATCAAGCTTTATCTTTCGTCGAACATCAATATGAACAATTCATATCAGTCACATCTAATTTGCGTGTTAGTGTCACATCAAATCATCAAAATAATTTTGTTCGAAATCAAGCTTTATCAATTTTGATCAATTGAATCCAATCAATTATCACCTTGTTTGACTTAACACACTTAGTCAAACTATCATCTTGTGAATGAGTTTACTCTAGGATAACACAACTTCCTTGGGTTTACAAATTCATTATCATCTTTGTTTGGCTTAACACACTTAGCCAAATTAACAAATCCATTATCACCTTGTTTGACTTAACACACTTAGTCAAACTATCAATCCATCAATTTGATCAATCAACCTTAGCTTGGTTTTCAACAAGATCTCAAAACAAAGCACTAATATCATCATGCGTGTCCATATCCAAATCATCAAAATCCAAAAAAATAAAAAAACATCAAAATTCAAAAAAAATCAAAATATTCTTGAAATCCAAAGCAAAATCAATAAATCATATACTTTCATCAATAAAATGATCGTGTCTCACCCTAGACTAGGGGCAAAATCCTGAACTCGTTAGGGGAAATCAACTTTTTTTGAGCAAACAAGCAACATGTGTCAATTATCAAGTATCAAATCAACAATCGAATATCCAATCAAGCTTGGTCAAAACAACTTTGAGACATGTCATACATTGAAACTAAAACAAATTGGATGATCTTAATCTAAATTAAATGAATGACAAACTTAAAATCAATAAGTTGCAAAATGTTGTTTTGATATTTGATGACATCATATCTTTGGAGTGGTTCAATGATGTACTGAACTAGAATCACAAGGAAGAAGTATGATTTTTCTTTGATTGTTGTCTGTAAGTTAATCATTAGTATGGTGCAAATTGGTCGTGGGACATGCTCTACAATGTATCATTGATGACATTTCAGAATTTGCATAGGAAAATGGTTAACTTTTGTTTGTTTATGCAAACAATACTCAGATCATCTTGGTTCAAGTATACCTCGATGCTTGTATTAACTTGCTACATTAAACATTATGGAAGCAGTACTCAGGTCATCATTGGTGCTAACATACCCTTTAATGCTTGTACTAACTTTCAACATATCAAAAGGCTCAATGATGACAACTAAACACAACAGGAAATGGCAACAAGGAGAATGGTTCATTATTTCATTTAGGATTTCATTATTTCATCATTAGGATTGCATAATTTATTTGCATTTTGAGGGCCTTTTCAATAGATTTTTGAGGGTTGATCACATTATCGAAAATCTTTTTCAGACAATGGTTGAGTATGACTGGACATTCATTATCATTGCACTTGCATATTTGCATCATCATTTCATTTTATTATCATATCCATCACATCTCATTTGCATCATCTCAATCAATTCATCCAATCTCATCTTATCAATCAATTCAATCTAGCACAAATCATTTAATCATACCTTTGGTCTTGTTCCTAGCCTTATTGCAAGCCTTGATCATCATCATCATCATCAGGATGTATCCTTCCCTATCCTTGTGTTGTTCTGGGATGTATCCTTCCCTAATCAACAACACTATCAAAATCATCAAGCAATCATGCAAATCAATCAACAATGGATATCATCAATCAATCAATACATCAAGCAAGTTCACATCTATTTGTTTTTCATATCGCATGGAAACAAATTTAAACAATCATCACGACTCAATCTATTTTGACTTTCAATCAGGAAAGCAAGTTCAAATCAATTTCTATTTGTTTTTCATATCGCATGGAAACAAATTTAACAGTCATCGCGACTCAATCTATTTGACTTTCAATCAAGAAAGCAAATCTATCAATACTATTTGTTTTTCATATCGTATGGAAACAAATTTAACAGTCATCATGACTCAATTTGACTTTCAATTGGGAAAGCAAATCTATCAATACTATTTGTTTTTCATATCGCATGGAAGCAAATTTATCAATCAAATCAAATCTACTATTTGTTTTTCATATTGCATGGAAGCAAATTTATCAATCAAAAGAATCATCAATCGGGGCAAAATCAAAGTTCTTCATCTTCATATCAATCTTTCAATAGGGGTTTTCATCAAATCATCTTTATCAGTCAATGAATCAGATAGAAAATCAGTAAAAATTTCCAAAAATCATCTTTATCTGATTCATCACCCGAGGGGGCATATAGCATCATCAATAATTTTTCAAATTCAGGGGCAATTTCTTTGAAGCAATGCATGAAACACATCACTTCAAAGAGGGGCAAAATGTACACATCTAAAAATGGTCACGGTCGATCAAACCTGTTAATTAATTAAATATGAATTATTTAATTAATGTTCTTAAGTCCTCTACATATAAATAAATTTAATTATTTATTTATATTGTTCATTTTTCTAATTCTTTTAATTTAATTAAATAAATAAGTTTATTTAATTAATGTTATCTTCCTCTTAATTAATTAAATAGATTTTACAATCTATTTACATTAATTATCAAAGTTTAAAATTCTAAATTTAAATGATTTTCTTCCCTCCACATTTAATTAAATACTTTCAATATTTAATTAAATCATTTTCCAAATTCCCACTCTTCCCACAAAATTAAATATTTCAAATATTTAATTAAAAGGCTTTTTCTCTTCTCACATAATTAAATATTTGCAATATTTAATTAAAGCCTTTTCATTTCTCTCACACATAATTAAATATTTATTTATTTAATTATGAGAGACACCTTTCAATTGTCTCTTCATTCTCTACTCGTCTCTCAGAATTCCATCTTCTTTTCGAATTCTCGATCTCTCACCGTTCATTTCAACAGGTTTGAACTCGACCATCGATCTTGGCCAATCAAATTCCTACCTTCAAAAATCTATAAATACAGCCCTTTCATGAGCTAAAAAGAACCTCGAATCTCATATTTTCATGCGTAGTTACTATAGTCGCATCTTAGTATTTCATAGCATTTCAATTTTCATAGTTTAATCTTGTAGCAATGCATATGCATTTTTATTAATCTCATTCTCTCAAGCTGCCATTCTACAAGCTGCTATTTTAAACAACTGAGAGCAAGCATCTTGAAGCGAATCCTTGGAGATAGAGGAAAATGAGACGAATTTGAAGAAATTGTGGTTTAAAGTTTGCATTTACTTTATTTAATTTGATTTCTTCAATCTAATGTTTCATTGGTGTATTAGTTTAGATTCAATTTGATTTACACATTCTAACGTACACACATCCTGCTCTTGATGGACCTGGGTTGCCCCTGGAGGCGCCACCAAAATTGACTTTCACCCAGCCTTCATTTGACAGTCGCCACTTTACATCTTTTCTTAGATTTACAAGGTGATCAACCCATGGCATCCCATAAATAGGGGTTATAAGCCCAAGCCATCTTGTTTTCAACTAATCATCCCATAATGTAAATTCACTCTTCTTTGTGCTCTAATTCATTGTTGAATTGTTTAGCACTTCACAAATGGATGAATCAATTTTACTGATGAGGCCATCCATTGTCCTCTCTTTCTCTTGAAAAAGTATCATGTTCCTCTTTTTCCAAATTTCCTAGATTATGATTGATGGTGTCACCTTCCTTAAATACGAGAGAAAATTGCTCTCTTCCTCAACCTTGACCATCCTTGGAACATTTCCACTAGTGTGTTTGGGCAGGAATTCTACCAGTCTAGCTTGCCCACCCCCCATTCCAACACAAGTTGGTTATTTCATAATTTAATAGCAAGTGATCTTTCATTTCTTCTTCCTTCTTGCACATGATACATCTGTGAGGGCTGACTACCATCATTTTTTGAAGCCTATCCTTAGCGAGAATATTATTTTGTAAATCCAACCATGCGAATACTCCCACCTTGGGTAGACAATTCTTCCCTTCCATCAAGCTTGTAGATCAATCTTCCATCTTAGTTGATGCTTCCTCTATGTTGTATTATATTCTAACATTGTATATTCTTGACTTCACTGCACACCATTTCACTTCATCCTCCCCTTCCCCAATGTGAATTATGTGATCCTTAAGGAGACCACTTACCGCTTACCTTTACTCTTCTGGTATCACTACTTGTTGAATGGATTTCCATTTCTAGGCTTGAATACCATCCCTTATGTCTGGTTCCAACAAATCTCTCACTCTTCTTCCCCATACATGCTCAAGGACTCTTTTAGCCTCCTCCAATCCCTTTGTTTCTTTGATTAATCGATGTTTGTCCCATAAATCATCCCAAAATCTAACTTGGTGACCCCCTTTACTTCCCATGTGAGATGGTTAGTCACTAGTCCCTTTGCATGACATTAAAAAATCCAAATTGGCGAGCCTACTAGGGGGTTTTGTATTGTTAAAAATTTCCTTGGGTTAATGGAATCCAAGTATTTATTCTATAAGACCTTGACTCATTTTTGGTCTTCTTTCCGATACATGCTCCATATCAGTTTATCTCCTAAAAAAACATTCATTAGGGGCCACTTTCTTAGACTTGAAGGGAAAACGAGGTGGATCTAATGACCCAATAGTGCGGAATACATTCCCTTAACACTAATACAATAAGGGAGAAGAGCATAAACAGGTTCTAATAGCTTCTAAAAAACTACTTGAGATGAATACAACCAGTAAAATAGATAACATAATTCAGCATTCACAGATTGACACAAGATATACGTAGGAAAACCTTTTCAAGTAAAAAACCCACCACACAAAGTTAAGACAATTGTATTCTAGTAATAAAACAATTACATACAATGTTTAGTCTTCTCTTATCAGCTCACAACAATTCTTCCAGTTCCTATCTCACTGTTACAATGTTATGTTCTAACATACAGTTTGAAGTCATTCTTTCATTGTTGTACTCGACTTACAAAGACATACGTTGCAATTAATCTTCCAACCAATCGCCAACCTTCAGGTTCATGAATCAGACATCCAATCATGCAATCGATCTGCCCATGCGGATCTCCCTGCATCGAGCCACCCAGGCATTAATGCCATCACCCAAATCAGGTCCTGTTCACCAACCTAAGTCAGCCTGCACCTGCTGCAATTACTTCTTTGGTTTCTAACTAATCATCATTCTGACACTGAGCCATGTGTCCGCATTTGATTTTTCCATCGCTTCTATCACCGAGTCCAACTTGGTCAAAGGCAACCTCGAGCTCGTCTCAGCTCTCTACATTCTTACCGCTCTACCGCCGAGCTGACACGACTTGCTCATGGTATGGCAGTGAGCTCGTCCAAGCTCACCCCGACCATACCCATGCTATCGTGCCCCTGTCGGTCTTGCCTCGTGGTGACACGGTGAGCCAATCGAGCTCGCCTTTCGAATCCATTAAGCTTCGTCAAAGAACCTTGTGCAACCGACCTGTCCGCAATATGACAGTAACGACCACTCGAGCTTGCCGTCAACTTCACTGAGTTCTCCAACTGATTGTCACGCGCTACAACCGTCCATATCGACACTAACCGTGGCAACGAGGTAACTGGTTTGAGGGACCACTGACGGTCAAACTGTGCTACCGCGGGGGCTGACATGCCACCCCGCGGTAGAGCGGTGACCGTCAGCCAGACCACTGGCAGTCTCACCACGGTCACTACGGTGAGTGGACCCACCGTCCATGGTGCGGCAGTAACGACTGGGCTGACCATAGGTGGTCACACCACGACCACCGCGGTTAAGGACTTAATTGTCCATGGTGCGACGGTAACCAGAGAAACAGGTCGAATGAAGCAACTGTGGTTAGGGATGAGACTGCGAGCAGTAAAGAGGTGACCGCTACCCTTCCACCGCGGTACCGTTAGGGTAAGATAAGACTGCCATAATAAAGCGGTTGAGGCTGGAATAAAGCTAGGCGCAGTATGGCGGTAAATTACAAAAACACCAGATTTTCGCCAAGGCATGAAAACAAGGACTTCAAGCTAGAAGTTGAGACACATTTTCTCAACAAGCTCCCACTTGGCAAACACTTCCAGCTCTCTCGTGGCTTCTGAAAAATTAATGTTTGTCATAGGCCCCAAGGCCCATCGATTTTGCGCACCATATGAACTTGTCTGTGCTAATTGACTTTGTTAAAGCATCTGCAACATTCTTCAAGGTGTCCACCTTTTCCAGACTGACCTTGCCATCTTCAACCATATCCCTCATGAAGTGATATTGCACATCAATGTGCTTGATCCTAGCATGAAAGGTTAGATTCTTTTCCAAACAAATGGCACTCTGACTGTCATAGAAAATAGTGATCTGCTCAGCATTAAATCCTATGTCTGAACATAAATACCTCAGCCAAATAGCTTCCTTATAGGTATGAGTTGCAGCCATGTACTCTGCCTCTGTCATGGATAAAGCAACTACAGCCTGTCGCTTGCTCATCCAACTGATTGCTCCACCATTAAGCATGAAAGTGTATCCACTAGTGGATCGCCCATTGTCAATGTCCCCTACCCAATCTGAATCAACATACCCATGAATGTTGAGAGTCCTTTGTGATGCAACCAAGCTACCATAGTAACATAGGGTGTAGTCTAAATTTCCCTTCAAATACCTAAATACTCTCTTCAAAACATCCCAATGTGATCTTCCTGAATTTTCCATAAAACGGCTTAGAACTCCCACTGCTTGGGCAATGTCTGGTCTTGTACAAACCATAGCATACATTAAACTACCAACAACACTTGCATAAGGCACACTGGTCATGTCCTCCATCTCAATAGAAAACTTTGGTCAGTCTTCAACAAATAGCTTTATTCCCTACATGATTGGAACAATTAGCTGCTTGCAATCGTTCATATAGAACCTCTCCAGAACCATTTTCACATACTTACTTTGACTAACCCAAAGCTTTCTGCTAGTTCTATCCCTGGTTATCTCCATTCTAAGAATGTACCTTGCTTCACCAAGATCTTTCATTTCAAACTTTGTAGATAACTGAGATTTAAGATCAGAAATCATAGACTTGCTATTCCCAATGAATAACATATCATCCACGTACAGGGTAATAACAAGCACACGATCTTTCTCAAATTTATAATAAATGCAGTGATCAGATTTTGATCTCACAAATCTAATTGACAACACAAACGTGTCAAATTTCTGGTACCACATTCTAGGAGATTGCTTTAAACCATAAAGAGATTTATTTAACTTACATACTAGATTTTGTTTACCTCTTTCAACAAAATGCTCTAGCTGGGACATGTAGATTTCTTCTTCCAGCTCACCATGGAGAAACGATGTCTTCACATCCATCTTTTCAATTTCAAAATCATACACAACTACTAATGACAATAAAAATCTGATGGACAATAAAAATCTGATGGATGTTAGCTTTTCTACAAGGGAAAAAAATCTCTCCATAATCAATTCCCTCAATTTGATAAAATCCCTTTGCAACCAACCTTACCTTATACTTCTCAACATTGCCATCAAGGCCTGTTTTCTTTTTGAATATCCACTTACAACCAATAGGATTTTTCCCTTTAGGCAGTGGTACCAAATTTCAGGTTTCATTCTTTTTCAAAGAATCCATCTCTTCATTCATGGCTTGCATCCAAGAATTCGAATGAACCATGTTGATTGCTTCTTTCATAGTCCTAGGCTTATCAGTGCTAGTAATTAAAGCATAGGCACAATTCGAATTTAACAGTGAGAAACCATACCTTTCAGGTTGTCTTTTTTTCTTGTGTAGATCCTCTTACAGGCTGAGGTTGTTCTTCATCATCAGAACTTTCAGAGCTGCTTGAGCTCTCCTCAGTCTCAGGTACACCATGCAGCTCTTCCCTTTCTAGAGTTTGGGGAATCTCAACTGCATCCTTCTTCTTATCACTCTGATCTGTCTCAAGTTGTTGATCACTTACTGAAGGTTTTAACTCACAAAATATCATGCTTTTGTTGTACAAAACCTTCTCAGTAACAGGGTTCCAAAGCTTGTATCCCTTCACACCGACTCCATAGCCAATGAGAATACACTTGACAACCTTGTTATTCAATTTTGATCTCTTTTCATTTGGCACATAAGCATATGCCTCACAGCCAAACACACGGACATGCCTCAAGGAGGGCTTCTTACTAGACCTTGCTTCCAAAGGCGTCTTATGAACAAGAGCAGAGCAAGGAGATTGATTTATTAGATAACATGTTGTAGCCACATCCTCAGCCCAGAACTTCTGCTCCAGACCAGCACCTCTCAGCATACTCCTTTCCTTTTCCATCAACGTCCTGTTCAACCTTTCAACAACTCCATTCTGTTGTGGAGTGTAAGGCGTTATCTTATGCCTTTTAATTCCATGATCAGTGCAATACCTTTCAAAATTTGTAGAACAAAATTCACTGCCATTGTCTGTCCTCAAACATTTAATTTTCCTTCCAGTCTGATTCTCTACCAAAGATTTAAATTCTTTAAACCGACTAAACACTTCTAATTTACTTTTAAGAAAGTATACAAATGCCCTTCTCAAATAATCATCAATAAAAGAAACATAATATCTAGACTTCGATAACAAAGGAACATTAACTAGACCAAACACATCTGAATGAACATAATCCAGTATACCAGAAGATTTATGAGGACTAGAGTAAAATGAAACACGGTGCTATTTTCCATAGATACAATGTTCAGAAAAATCGAACTCAAGATTACAATCATCAAGCCCTTCTACAAGATTTTTAGTCTTCAAGTTTTTTAAACCTTTCTCACATATCTGACCAAGTCTATGATGCCATAGCATAGTCTTGTCAACTGGGAGTTTTACCTCCAAAGCATTTGCAGACAGAGAAGTGTCTTCATCTTTCTCTATAGGGACTGATTTGCTTGACTTTGCAGAGGCACTGTTACATTGAACAGGACGTGCATCCAACTTATAGAGAGTGCCAGTACGAACACCCTTAGCCAGCACCATTGCACCTTTAGCCATTTTACATCCCTTACTATAGAACGAAACTTATACACCAACATCATTTAACTTACTGATAGAAAGAAGATTTTGAGCTAGACCTGTTATGTGAAGTACGCCACCAATACTTTGACTCTTCTGTCAGGAAACTAAATTCTGACTCTTCCTTTGCCAACTATCTCCAGCATTGAATTACTTGCCAAGTACACCTTTCCACCACCATATTCCTTGTATTTAGAGAACCATTCTCTATTGGACATCATGTGAAAAGAAGCACCTGAGTCAACCAGCTAGACATCATCTAATGCCTGAGTTGTCAAGGCTGCTGCAATGAAGGCATCTAAGTCACTTTGAGACGATTCATTATTAGAAGCATTCTTCTTATTCTTCTCCTTACAATCCTTTCAGATATGACTAGGTTGCCCACAGTTCCAACATCTCACTTTAAAATTTTTACCAGGAGACTTTGATCTCCCTGCAGATTTGGATTTCGACTTCTTGTCCTTCTTCTTGCCTTTCTCCTTTGGTCTACCTCGAACAACAAGAGCCTCTTTGGCCATCTCTGAAGACTTCCTTCACATTTTTTTAGACAAGAGCGAAGCAACCACGTCATCCATCTTGAATGCAGTGGTTGTGCTTCCAATAGCTATCACTAGATGATCCCAATTGTCAGGTAATGAACACAACAGGAGCATGCAACGATCCTCCTCCTCGGTCTTTACACCTACAGACGCCAGTTGAGTAACACTCATATTAAACGAGTTCAGATGGTTTGCAACATATGCACCTTCTTCCATTTTCAAGGGGTACAACTTCTTCCTCAGGAATAACTTATTTACCAGAGACTTTCCCTAATAAATATCACCAAGCTTCTTCCATAATGAAGCTGCAGACTACTCCTCATGGACATTCAGGAGCACAAAATCGGCTAGACTTAGTCTTATCAGACCTCTTTCCTTTCTATCAGCAAGATCCCAAGCCTCTTGCATCGTACTTTGTAGCTTAGTTCTAGACACTGCTAACCAGAGGTCTCTATCCACCAGCAAGTCTTCCATTTTGAGTTTCCATAACTCAAAGTTGTTGCCATTAAATTTTTCAATATCTACTCTACTTGACGTACTCGCCATCTCAAACAAAAACAAGTTTTAACAATGCAATATTCCCACTGAAACAATATTAACACAAAAAACTAAGCTTTCTCTCAAGGATAACACAATGGGTCAGGTTCTGATACCACGTGAAGGGAAAACGGGGTGGATCTAATGACCCAACAGTGCAGAATACATTCCCTTAACACTAATACAATAGGGGAGAAGAGCATAAACAAGTTCTAATAGCTTCTAAAAAACTACTTGAGATGAATACAACCGGTAAAATAGATAACATAATTCAGCATTCATAGATTGACACAAGATATACGTGGGAAAACCTTTTCAAGTAAAAAACCCACCACACAAAGTCAAGACAATTGTATTCCAGTAATAAAACAATTATGTACAATGTTCAGTCTTCTCTGATCAACTCATAGCAATTCTTCTAGTTCTTATCTCATTGTTACAAAGTTATGTTCTAACATACAGTTCGAAGTCATTCTTTCATTGTTGTACTCGATTTACAAAGATGTACATTGCAATTAATCTTCCAACCAATCGCCAACCTTCAGTTTCATGAATCAGACATCCAATCACGCAATTGATCTGCCCATGTGGATCTCCCTGCATCGAGCCACCCAAGCATTAATGCCATCACCCAAATTGGGTCCTGTTCGCCAGCCTAAGTCAGCCTGCACCTGCTGCAATTACTTCTTTGGTTTCTAACCAATCATCTATCTGAAACTGGGCCACATGTTCGCATTTGATTTATCCATCATTTCTATCACCGAGTCCAACTCGATCAAAAGCAACCCCAAGCTCATCTGAGCTCTCTACCTTCTTACCACTCTACCATTGAGTTGACACAACCTGCTCACGATATGGCAATGAGCTCGTCCGAGCTCACCCCGATCATACCCTTGCTACCGTGCCCTTGTCGGTCTTGCCTCGCGGTGACATGGTGAGCCAATCAAGCTCGCCCTTCGAATCCATCGAGCTCCGTCAAAGAACCTTGTGCAACCATCGAGTCCAATCAACCCATCCACGGTGTGACGGTAACGACCACCCAAGCTCGTCGTCAACTTCACCGAGTTCTCCAACTGACTATCTCGCGTTACATCGTCCATATCAACACTAACCGTGGCAATGAGGTAACTGGTCTGAGGGACCGTTGATGGTCAAACCATGCTACCGTAGGGGCCTACAAGCCACCTTGTGGTAGAGCGGTGATCGTCAGCCAGATTGTTGATGGTCTCACTACAGTCACCGCGATGAGTGGACCCACCGCCCACGGTGCGACGGTAACGATTGGGCTGATCGTAGGTGGTCACACTGTGAACACCACAGTCAAGGACTTAATCGTCCATGACATGGCGGTAACCAGAGAAACAGGCTAAATGAAGCCAACCGCAGCCACCGTGGTTAGGGACGAGACTGCAAGCGGTAAAGAGGTGACCGCTACCCTTCCACCGTGGTACCACCAGGGTAAGATAAGACTGCCATGGTAAAGCAGTTGAGGCTGGAATAAAGCGAGGCATGGTATGGCAGTAAACTGCAGAAACACCAATTTTTGCCAAGGCATGAAAACAGGGACTTCAAGCTAGAAGTTGAGACACATTTTCTCAACAAGACCCACTCCACCTGCCTCTCTTGATCTACATATTTTATCCCATGCCACCAGTGGTATTATATTTTGTTTGTTGCTCCCATTCCAAAAGAAAAATCTCATCCATCTTTCAATTAGGGTGAAATTTTTTTGTGGTAAACTCATGCATGACATGGCATAGATTGGAATTATTGAGATGACAAAGCTAAGCATTATTATTCTTCTAGTCGTTGTAAACCACTTGCATCTCCAAGCTTCCAGCTTCTTATTGCAAGTTGATAATATGTTGTCCCATAATTGGTATTGTCTTGCTTCTCCGAATATCGGTAGACCTAAAAATCTACTTGGAATTGATCCCTTCTCGATCCCTATAATTCTTGTAGTTTCCCTTTGTCTCCTTAGATCAATGTTAAAAAAAAAATCTTCGATTTCCTCCAGTTTACACTTTGCCCCAAGGCACGACAATATTTTTTTGAAAGGTTTCTTATAACTCTTGACTCTCTTTTATTGGACACCCTAAATAGAATTATGTCATTTGTAAATTGCATGTGGGTTATGGGATCCATGTTGGGTGCTACCTTGATTCCTTTCCAGCTTCCCCTTTGCTTCTCTACCTTTATACTTCAACCTAATATGCTTCAATAATAATAATGAACAAAAAGGGGGAGAGAGGTTCCCCTTTCCTTAAACCCACAAGGAAGTGAAATAGCCTTGGGGAGTCCCATTAACTAGAACTAAAAATCTCAACCCTTCAATACAACCCCTAACCCACCTTAACCATTCTTTCTTGAAGACAAACTTCATCAACACCTCCTTTAAGAATTCTCTATCTACATGATCATAGCCTTCTTGATATCTAATTTTATTATCATTATGTTCGCCTTGGCTTTCCTCACCATGTGGATTGCTTCATGTGCCAAGAGTATCCCTTCCACAATTTCCCTTTGGTGATTATATTATACACTATTTTGCATAGAGATATGGGTCTAAAATATTCTAGCTTCTTTGCTTTGTCCTTCTTCGGGATTAAAATAATGAAGGTGTTGTTTAGATCCCCCAGCATAACCTATTTCTTTCTAGATTCCTCGACTACCCTAACTATATGAGCCTTCACTATATTCCAAAAGGTTTGATAAAACCTTGTGGGGAAGCCATCTAGGCACGGGACCTTATCTGAACTCGTTTGGAAAGTTGTCCTTACCTCCTCCTCCAAGACTGGGCCCATGAGAATTTTGTTCTTTTTCATTTAAAAAGGCTAGGATATTATTTAAAATTTCTTGTATGTTGTGATCAAGCGGGGTATTGTCCTTCATAAAAGGTCTTTAAAATAACCCACTATCATTTCCTCAATTTCCTTCGGATCTTGTATGCTCCTCCCCTCTTCATCTTTCAACTCTAAGATTATTTTTATGCTCCTTTTTATTCTAGTAGACATGTAAAAAAAATTGGTATTCATGTCCCCTTCTTTTAGCCAGCACTCCCTAGAATTTTGTCTCAAAAATACCTCTTCCCTAGCCAGGATCTCCTCATATTTTTCCTTCAATGACTTTTCTTTCTCGTATAGGATTGCATCCATACCCTCTTTGTTCACAGTTTCATTTAAATCTACTAGCTCCATTTCTAGTTTGATTTTTTCTTTTAATTTTTTTTTGAAGTGAGCCTAGTTCTATTCTTTTAGTTGTCCTTTTTATGAAAATTAATTTCCTTTGCAGTTGATATAAATGGGTTCCCCCTACTATAGGCACTTCATTCTACCATTCTTCCATCCTTCCTCTAAGGTTATCATTCCTCAACCACATGCATTCAAATATAAAGGGACACTTATTAGGAAAACAATCTTATTTAAAGCTTAACATGACTGGAAAGTAGTATGAGCCTATATGAGAGGCAAGATTGATGCTTCATATGTGCACTGCAAGTCTTCCCCCTATCCCATTAGAAAAAAATTGTCTAGATTTTTTTCTATATTGGTAAAGCCTACTCTTTTGTTTATCCATGTGCGTGCTCCATTTTTTGGACAGACCTCCATTAAGTGGTTTACATTCACAAAATCTTGGAAATCTGCTTGTGTCTAGGATACTTGTGTAGACCCCCCTTCTTCTTTGTTTCGTCCAAAGTGGCATTAAAGTCCCCTCCTACCACATTTTTTCTTCTCTAAGTGAATGTAGTACTACAACAAGTTGATTCAAAATTTCCTTCTTGCTATTCTCATTGGACCATAGACGTTTAGTAAAAAACTTTAATTCCTCTTCTGTGAGGCTGGCTCTATCTACTTTCCAATTTGTATTACTTGCTACTTCTTCTACCTTGACTTTTCTAGGGTTCCAAATCACCCCAAGATCCCTAGAGGCCCTAGTAGCCTCTCTGAAGATCCCTTGCCACTATTTCCACTTAGCTAGTAAGAATTTAACATTTTCTTGATTTAGCTTTGTCTCTTGCAATAGAGCTATGTCCACCTTTACTTGATCAACCTGTCATTTGATCAAGCGTCTCTTGTTAGGGGCATTTAAGCCCCTAACATTATATGTTAGGGCCCTCATGGCGACTAGGGAGTGGATACTCCCTTCCATGATCTTAACCTGATATGTCCCTTGGAATTCCTTATTATTTCCAACATTATTTTGTTTGATTTCCTTCCTTTCATTCTTTTCTCTCCCTATTTTGGCTTCAATTTCTTAGATAGGCTTTGACTTATGGTTCTATTTTCCAAGATCCCTTCCTCCTCTTCCCCAAAATCATTGTCTCCTCCTTCATCTAACCAATTTGTTTCTTCCTTACCATCTTTCTTGGGGGGTGTTTTCTTTCTTTTTATTTATTTTTCTCTTCATCATTGTCTTCCTTACAAGGTTTTATGGTTTTCCTTCTCTCTTATTGTTGTTTATTTTTGAAGCTTCACTCCTTCCCCTGTTATCTTCTCTAACTCCTTGTGCATTTTCATCCCCGTTGCCC
Source organism: Sequoiadendron giganteum (assembly GCA_007115665.2). Lineage (NCBI taxonomy): Eukaryota > Viridiplantae > Streptophyta > Pinopsida > Cupressales > Cupressaceae > Sequoiadendron > Sequoiadendron giganteum. The sequence goes on along the minus strand of CM021109.1, from coordinate 186,029,542 downwards.
CTATCATGCCTTGACTTCCCAAATCTTGAGTCTCTTGAATTTTTTTCAGATTCATCATCACATCAATATATCTTTTCCTTCCCATTATTTCCCTACTCTTCTCCTTTCTTTTTGACCAAGGTGATTTTGTTCCATAAGTTATTGTGGAGATTCCTTCCTCTTGAGTGATGGTTCACCTTCCATAATCTTAAGGAATGCAACCTTCCCTTCATCCTTTCAATCTTCCTTGTTCTACTATCAGTAGACTTGACACTCCTTATTTCCTTGAAGCTTACATAATTTTTTTGTGTGGCTCATTTTTTTGCACATTTTTCACTTGTCCTACTCTTCATTGATTTAAACCTTTTGATGCCACACTCTAGTTTCAAAAAATAATTATATTTCATGTGGCATGGGAGGGGTGGGTATGATCTTTACACATATCTAGGAATACATGTTGTATTCTCGATCCTCTATAAACTCATCTTCTTTCACAAATGTCCCCAGTTTATTGCCAATCTCCTTTAGGGTTTCTTCCTACTAGTATTATGTTAGTAGGTTATATAGTCTGAGCCATACTTGTGTTTCCTGAATCTCTTCTTTAAAGGGATTAAAATTTCCTTCCCAATATTTGATGAAGAGACCTTGCTTGCCCATAATATAAGGGCCTTGATTCATTATATGTCTCTTTGTCTTGCTCAAGGGACATTCAACAAGGTGAAATCCTTTGGGTATGGTTTTTAGGGCTATTTCTTATCCCCAATTTGTTTTGCACCACTTCCTAACTCTAGAAGAGTCGGCCATTCACTAGACCACTTCATGAAAAAGGTTTTCTCTTTGAATTCTTTGGCTTTCCTAGCTACTACCCCCTTCTAAAGATATCTCACAACATCTATTTTCTAATCTAGGGAAGCATGGGATCTTGTTTGCACATTTTGCTAGGTAGTTTTCCTCTAAGCGCATTGTTCTCCCCTCGACATTTCTAAAACGACCGTGTCTATGATCTTCTCACCTCCAATCCTTCACATGCCAGACTTAGGTGTTCAGTTTACCTCTCCCACCATCCTATTACCTTCAAAAACCCTTTGGCACCTAGAGTTTTTGGTGATCCTTCCATCCCCAATTTTTTGGATGTTTTTCCTTGGTTGTCTCCATGGTGTAAGTTGACATGTATCCATCTTTGATTTCTAGGGTCTGCCCAAACCTCTATTATTGTGAAATTTCTTTTTCATTGCTCCCGCTCCATCTCCATAAAGTCATAATAGATTCCTTTATAATTTTATTTTTATTCTATTATTAAAAAATATTTTACAATGACATCAAAGAATATTTTTATTTTTTAAAGATTTTATTTTTTTGAAATTCTAAGTATATTAATTTAGAAACTTGCTTTTATATGCAATAGTAAATTTAGGAAAGTTATTTCATACTTAATTTTTTTCTAAATTTTAGAAACTTTTTTTTTATGTGTAGTAATTTAACACATTTTTAATATCTTATATTTATAAGTAATTATTACTTTTGACTATAAAAGATTGCTTAAATATATATATATTTAATGTCAAGAGATATTTTATTTTAAAAAGATCTTGGATATTTTTTTAATTTTAAGTATATTAATTTAGAAACTTTTATATGAAATAGTAAATTTATAATATTTCTTTTATACTTAATTTTCTAAATTTTAGAAACTATAATTATTTCACTTGTTATTTATATATATTAAATGCTTCAAGTGAGAAATAGTTAATACAAAATACTTTAATTACCAGTTGTTAATGTTTTTATTAAACTTGGGTATTATATATCATCAATCCATTCCAATAAATACATAATGCTTTTATTTTCAACACAAAAGCTATAAATGCTCGAATAAACATTTATTTTATTTCTAATGACATATTCCTAAAAGATCATTATAAGGTTGACTATCTCAGACCCTGCATTTAAATTGAAAAAATATTGATTAAAGAAGAAAAATGATTAATTACATACTTAGACATGAAGAAAGAGAAATTTTACACATGAACGAAGATACAAAGAATGACTAAAGTAAGATAAGGAGTAACATAGATAGCCAACATCACATAGTAACCATGAATTAACCATCTGGAGGAATTATATGTTGTGAGAGATTGCATTGTATATGTACATGGGTACCTAACATGACCTCATAGTTGGGACCCATCTTTGTATCATTTGCATAATAATCTACTCCCTCAGTTGTACTTAAGGGGAGTGTTGGTGTAAATAGGTGTTTTACCTATCTAGGTGCTATTTACATGTTAAGTCCACTTAGGTCCTAGGAGAGAATCTTTCTAGTTAATGTTTTTGATTATTAGAAAACAAGTTTTGATGGGACCTGAAACCCATTACAAGAAGGTTTTGAAGGGACCTAAAACCCTTTACAAGGAAAATAAACTAATAGAAAAATAATCAACATACCAACTGCAGCCCAACAACAACAACCATACACATATATTCAAGTCAACTCAAGTTGCAACGAACATGTACCATCTATAGGAGAGGATGATATGAAACCCCTTACCACCAAAACCACAACTCTCCAGACCATACAAGCTCCACCTCAATAGGAACCAACACTCCACCTCAAAAGGATAAATCTCCCCCTTTATAGGAGACACTAGTTGAAGAATCCAATAGTAAGGAGCTTCTATAGGAAGGGATGTTATAATATCTCTTAGCAGCACAAGCTTCGAGTACTTGAAGGAAGAAGCATAAACCTCCTTAATGAGCTCACACAAGTGGTTCCAAAGAGAAAACAATAAGCATAACACAGTCAAAAGCAAACAAGCACCAACCTGGATAGAGTCCAACACCACCTAGCCATGAAAAGAGTGGGAATCTTTTAGGAAGAAGAAACCCTCCTCACACCACCATGAGGAAACAACAAGGTAAATCATACAGATATAAATCTGCAACTAGCAAAGACAAGGCCACCAAAACAGAAAGAGCAAAACCAACCTAGAGGGGCACCCCACAATGAACAACATCCTCAACATGAAGGACCAAAAAACACCTAAAACCTCCAACAAAGAGGAAAATAAAACACTGGAAAACACCAAAAGGAGAACAAACCCCTTGAGAAAAGACAACAAACCAAACCAGAAGGGGCACAAAACACCAAACCAAAGAAGGAGAAAGGAACAGAGTAACCATCCTTCCTAGACTCGATCCTCATGAGCTAGCTAAATCTATAACCCACTCCAACAATAAATCTTGCCACCAAGCACAAAAAACATGAGGCAAACAACACTCACATCCACCACGAACCGCTAGGGAGACCATAAAACCAACACACTTGAGGCCTAAATACTAGGAAACCCCACATGTCCATAAAAAGAAGCATCCAAGGAGTAGGATGCAAGCAGAAAAAACAAAAAATAGGAAGCCAGGGCCCGACACAACAACATCAAGATTGCACACACAAAACCCCACCGTAGCCACATGCAACACAAAAAGAAAAAACCACCAATGGAAAACTATAGCATCAACCCCCACACAGATAACAACAACCTCCCACGCAAGTGTAACCGCATTTGGTTCCTTAACATCTTTGTCGCCGCCATCCTCCTCGACCACTCCAAAATTTGAACTCCCTATGCTCCCACTCTAGATTTTAGATTAAATTGGTAAAAACCTAGTTAGTAGTTATTTCTCCATCTTTCTAGTTAATGTTAGTTGTCACTAGATCTTATCTCATATTTTGGCATTTAATGCTTGTGTCCTAAGTCATTTAATATTTTTTGGGGTGGTTATCTTATTATACAAGATTAAGACACATGTCACAATCTTGTCTAATCCCATCTCACACTTTTCCTTTATAAGCAAGGCATAATTTGTATATCATAAGGTAATTCAGTTTAGTTGAATTAGTCCAATATATCACTACAATCTTGAGTATTTCATATTGTCCATATCTTGCATCCATTATTGCAAATCTATGTTCTTTATTTTCTCTCTTGTAGAAGGTTATTTTTGGTTTTTGCATATGATCCTAGGGGCTTGAGTCCTTGAGTGACTCTAATACTTAGGAGGTAGGAAACATGGATAACATACATAAATAAAGCAATTAAGTGGAAATAAATAAAAACACTTGGTCATGATTTTATCAACAATATAATAATCACATATAACTTCAAGAAGAAGGATGACAATATTAGTCCAAGGATTATATGGGGTGGTTATCCAAAATGAGTAAGAATTTACACACTACCTCAAATCTCTAATATTCAAGGTGAGTAAGAAGATGAACTAAAGGATCAACATAAATGAATCAAAAAATAATCTCATATATCTCAAATATCCATGTTGTCATGTCAACATATAACATGATCTCTATATGAGTACAATAGATCAAATACATAAGTTAATACAAAACTACTCAACATGAATACAATCACAAGACTTATGGGCCTTACATTGAAGAATATAAAATAGTCTAGACTTTAATGTTACAATCATAATTAATCTAGGATAGGTAATATAATTAGGGTTTTAGTTTGTATAAGGTTTCAAATTTAATATATAATATAGGATCTATAATTTATATCAAATAGAAATTATATAAAAAATCAAAGAGAATGAAGGTTACATACATGGAAAATGAATGAAAATTGATAAACCTAAGCATATTGCATATCAACGTTGACGAATGAACTTTCACAACCTCCATCCAAAGATTGCATAGAATTATAGATCGATTTGGTGTTGACTTGACCAAAAATATTTGTAGGCATGTTAATATTCATTGAGCATGAATAAGAGCTCCATAATGCATACTAAAAAAAATCAGAATGTAATTGCAAGAAAATAAATGAAATACTTAAAAAATACAATAAAAAAGTTTATTTGTTTGAAGGTAACTTTGAACAAAGGTATTTTATTGTTCCCAAAATAATAATACAATTCCTTTGTTCAAAGGTACCTTCAAACAAAGGGTTACCTTAATTTTAAATTCATTGTTGAGTCACCTTAAAATGAAGGTATTTGGAAAAATTCTCCCTCCACACCCATGGAAGAAAATACTACGGGTCTTCCCCACTTTTGATCCTCAATATCACACGAAGGTGTTGTTGGCACGGATGTTGCACGCACACACCAACATGAAGATAAATTCTCATAGAGTACTACGGGAACCTACCTTTCTTGAAAAACTCCACTGAGAAACCTAAATCTAAGACAAACTCGACTTGATCCCAAGGTTCAATTATGTCAGGTCTTGACGCACTAGGTTCACTCAAGGTTTGTTGTGATATTGTTGTTAAACACAAGGGGTATATGGTTGTTAGAAATTGGCTGGTATATGAAAAATAGTAACATAATCTAAGTCTAATCATTCAAATGTTACTCGATAACTTCATGAAATCAAAGAATTTGCAATAATATTTCATGAAACTCAAATTACTTGCATACATTCAAGTAGATTTAACATTAAGCACTCAACAACTTCATGGAATCAAAATATTTATAATAAAACTCCATGTATTTATCAATTTTGAGACTTTTTCTAGAAATATAAAGCATCTACTCTAAAATAAAGCATAAAAAATTATTGAAATGTAAAATTTCTCCCATGTATTATCCATGCATGCCTCAAAAAATAACTAAATCAAAGCAAACCATTCTATACTTCACCAAATTGCTTCATAGCTAGACATAGAATGATGCAAGAGTTTAAAGAAAGGGGGATTATTTACCACAAAATAGTGTCAGTATGCACCCTTAAATGGTGCATCACACTTGATCTTGTCTGATAGGAACAAACAATTAGCTATGTAAGATTTCATATCAGGAAATAGCTTTGAATCGACTCTAATATTAGTTAACTTCTAATGAAACATACACGTTTTTAATTTGGAATGGAAAAAAATTGGAAAAAGAATAAAACTTGAAAAGTTTTAATTCTCCGGAATCCAAAAATTCTAAACTTAGAAAAAATAATACATCTCCTAGCCTTTTATAAGAACAAGACACTCGGGAAATTTAATCAACACATGAGAGGGAATCCAAGGGATGAATCCCAGAAAAACATGTGGCATGTGACAGTTGGCAAGGGAAACTTCTGAATAAGTCAATAGACTTTGACCTTCTTCAACTCTTAAAACTTTTGGACTTATATCTTTGAAATTCGATCAAGAAATCAAATTGGATTGAGCAGATTTGTCAAACAAAATGTAGGAACTTCCTTTGTTGGATATTCAGAGTGATTAGGTGGACATAGATATGCTAATTCACTAGTACTTGAATTCATACATTCAAGTTCAGGGTTTGGGAAAAAACACTCGGAAGTAAATCACCCCGAAGCTAGGCACCCTATGTCGCATGTGTAATACTCGAGTACTAGTTCCCCGATTACCGAGATTTTCTCTCTATAAGCTTTGTCCTTGCATGGGCTTTCAGAGTATGCCACCAAACTTAGTAACATCGCTGGATTTGCTCACAATCCAAATTTTCCTGACAGTCCATACCAAAACATCTTCCAACAACCTATTTCGCTTGCACATAAAATCCACATATCAATCCCCTTTTTAAAAAAACATTAATAAAACTTTCATTATCATAAAACCATCATTATTACTAATCCCATTTTAAAACAAATCATAAATAACACGCTTTAATGCATTCTCGTGTAATTATCACTTTAGGTGGACTATCGAACATTTTAGGAGTTCAGACAAAACCAAACAACAAACTTTAACGCTTTAGCACCAATGCTCCCTTTTACCCGGATACCTGGCTCTCGACATATTTTAGCTTTACCGGAATAAAATTCAACCCAACTCCCGACTACCATCAAAACTTTTATACCTTCGAGCCTTTACTCCCGACTGCAACAAATTACCAAACTTCGCTTTAAACATTCCAATTACCTGGTTTCCCCACATCGATATATTCAACACTCGGTACCTTTAGACAATGAATTTCTTTAAATATTTTCACTTTTCACATTACCTCCCAGTGATCATTAGCCAACCAGTGCCTATAATAAGCATTAATTTTCAACTTGGGTCCCAAAGCCTTACATTCTTGGGGTGTATTGTGAGACCACACAACAACTTGCAACCAACAAAACCAAAATTAAAAGAAACCTGAGAATCAATTACCCACCATAAATTATAACTTATGCATATTTTCTCACAATAGCTCTTTGCCTTCACTTGAATTCTAGCATAAAAATTATAAAACTCCATCGAAAAGTATCAGTGTGCGCATTGATTTATTCCCATCTTTGGAACTTGGTGAAAATATTAGTTTTGAGCTACCTAATTTAGCAATCCTCCAAAGCCAACCTTAGATAGAGCCTTGCTACCAATCAAGCTTCTATAGCCCCAACAAGGTTATTTATGTAATTCCCCCCAAAAATAGCTCTACTGCCAGCCAAGAGTCTATAGCCCCGATAGAGATATTTGGATAGCCTAAAGAGTTGAATTTTCTATTTTGATATTTCTTTGATATATATTTTTTTATATTTCATTGTAAGCTCTTTTGCTTCAACTTGCAGGTAATGAAGCCCGATATTAGGTTGGGAATTACAATGCTAGTGAAGGTTACCTTTTGATTTTTCACTCAATACCAATATCCTTCATCATTTTCACCAATTCCCAAAAGATTCAGTTAATCAATTTCTTGTATGCACACATTTCTAGTCAAATTTTATCATTCTTATGCTAGATTCCAACCAACTGTAATTCACTATCTACTAAAAAAAATAAGCATAAGTTAAAATTTAGCTGCAAGTTATCAAATCACTTGATTACTTCTAAATTTAGAGACATTGGTTGCCACCCTTCCATTTTACTTTACATGACAACCCGCTAAAATAAACTTGGCTGACAACTTTGATTTTGGTAGCTCTGCACTTACATTAATGCACTAGGCTTTTCATAATTATACTTAAGCCCGATCATCATACCCTTCATTTAATTTGCACGCCTAATCACACACGCATTATTTTCTCAAATTCCTAACATGCTAACATGTGCCACCTCACTAGTCAACTCTTCATCCAAACAACACACTTGGACAATTCATAATTAATACGACTTGATGAAAAAAATTAAAATGACCACCATTTAATTCTATAATCTCAAATTTGCTTGATTCATGATCTTTGTACTAGAAATCCTCAAAAAATTGGACATCAATTTCATTAGAATTTATTTGATTTAAGTTCCAATTCTAGAGAAAAGTGTACTTCTGCCACCTCAACTCGTATTCCCAAGATTTTGTATCTAGGCAACTATGTACCACAAATTTCTCATGAATTTCTATAAATGTAGTACTTTCCTTCAAATTCCTCACTTCTATCTTCAAATTTTCAATTTCTCTTCTACATTTGCTTTCCTCCTTAGGCCATGGATACTTCTATTTTCCTTACTAGTGTTCGTCGCCAGACCGGTTTTCTAGGCCGAGTTACAAACCAGCGGCTCAAAAAAGTATTCTTCCTTAGGACTCCTTCTACCAAAGCATTTCTGCATATGGTCCTCAAGGAAACTTTCGTGAATTTAGGGGCTTATTAAAGAGTAAATTTAGACCTGGCTTCATGGTTCATGGCCTCTTTCTTGGGCCTCAGACTAACTATAGCTAAAGTTCATTTTGCTACGGTGATGATAGTGCAACTAGACTTCTTGGGAAATTTAGACAATGTTCTTATCGTTTCTCAACCTACCGTAGGAATTCCCTTGACTAAAGACATTCCCCAATTCCTATACCAAAGGGAAATAGTTCCTCTCCTACCATTCCTCATTGCTCTGCATACCACCAACCTTGATGATCATAGAGACAATGCCTACCTGGGGTACATGTTTCTTCGGGATGAGTCAGACCAAATTGACTAGACAGACTGCCAACTTCTCCAACACATGAGAACATCCAATCCCCTTTTTTCCTTTTCTCACCTTTTGATATTGCTTTACAACAAGAATTTTGTATTTTCATGTATATACAAGATATTATTATGAAATATAATGAAAAAATTTCTTTTCTCTATTCATGCATGCATTTACCTTAAATGGTTTTATATTTTCAATATCCAGTAAAAATGTTTCCAGAATTCAATCATCATGTGTTTTAAATTAAGAAGAATTTTCTAATTACCGGACCAAAACCAAAAAATAGGGAAAAAACTACTAAAGCAAACTAACCTAACTAGCGCAAATTTACCCTAACTAAGCAATTTACCCTGATTTCTATCATAAACTTCATAATGCTCTTAGTCTGATTATTAGCAAGTTTATCTTTAAATTCACTCGAATAACTTTCAAATAACATATCGTAGTAGTGAATTATTTGAAATCATGTGTTTAATGAATAAATATTTGAATGTGTACTTATCAACATTCTTGCTAAAATGTATGGAAATGACTTGGTTAACGGTCAATTACACACACCTTTGCCATTGTCTTGGCCCTATACCTTATTCCAATCTTTGTTCATGATTTTCCATTTCCCTTTGCTCTATTTCATGAACGGTTACATTTGCTTCTTGATTCTCTTTCCTTTCAAGACTTCTTTGTCTTTTTGTCTGGTCTTCTACCTTAACATCACTATTCATCTCATTAGGCCAAACCTTAATACAATTTGCACAATTATCAGAAAGAGGGAAAGTAAAAGCCTAACACTTAGTCATTTATGTAAAATCAAAATTTTCTTCCATTTTAAGTTGTGTATTTGCAATTAGGGGCGAAAATCATGCATCTCCTGCTCATTTCACCCACTCCTTCTCCTCACTATCTTCCACGTGTGTGATGAACAATAACTTACTCCTTTCAAATTCATGCTTGAAGCGTGATATTCCCAAATTCTCATGACCAGGTCCAGACTAAGTTTCTCTTGTATGCCACAACTAGCATTGGTTCTATCCTCACAACTCGACATGCCTACTCACTCTCCCTCATTGCCAAAACATTTGTGACGGTCTTGCAGCTCTCCTAGGTGCTTGGAGGAGGGTGAAGATGTTTATGAGAAAGAAATGATTTATTCTTCCAACATTTAATTGGGCGAACTTTCTCCCTGAAGTTCTTATTAATCACTTATCCATGCTTTAAGAGATAAATAGTGATGATATGTTTGACTCTTTCCAATCAATTTTATATCCTAGAATGTTTGAGGTCTCATTGACCTCCATAGGAAGTATTCCATGTGGGATACTCTTCAAAAATAATTTAGCTTAGATGTGTTATGTTTAAAAGAAGTGAATAGTTTTGGTTTCATGCTTTGTACTACATGTGTCATTTTTTCAATATGTACTATGTTTTGCATCAATCATGATGCTATATGGAAGGGTTGCCACCTTTCTCTCTCCTAGGTAGAATTGCAAGTGGTTGGTCATGATACAGACCACACTCACCATCTAATCTAGATCCTCATAAATGTGAATAATGTTGAGAAATGATGCCTTAATTACCAGCTTGGACCTTTGTCAGAAAAAGAATTGGCAAAAAATGACTTGATTTTGCCCTTAACTGCTTTACCGCGGCGGTCTGGTTTTGCCTTGGCGGTACTGCGGTGGTGACCTGGCAGTTACCGTCATACCGCAGTCGGTGAGGTCACCTGTGTTCTTCCTGGTAGTTACCGTCATACTGTGGGCGATGAGTCCACTCATTGTGGTATTGCAGTGAGGCTGCCTATGCTCTTCCTGGTGGTTACCATCACACCATGGGCAGTGAGTCTGTTCACCGTGGTGGCCACGGTGAGACCACTGACGGTCTTCCAGGTGGTCACCGCCCTATCGCGGGGTGGCCTAGTAGCCTCCACAATAACACGGTAAGACCACCTGCAGTTTGCCTAACAGTTACCACTACACCATGGTTAGGTTGGACGAGCTCGGTGGTAGCGCAGGTAAGGTCGAGGTGAGCTCAGATAAGCTCACTGCTATACTATGGTAGGTGGAAGTCAGCTCGGTGATAGCATGGGGAAGTCTGGGTGAGCTCGGGTGAGTTCACCGCAATACCGTGACCAGGTAGGATGAGCTCGACGGTAGCACGGGGTGACTAGAGGATGAGCTCGGGCGAGATCACCGCCACACTGCGACGAACTGAAGACTGATCGACGGTAGTGTAGGGAGGCTAAGGTCAGCCTGTGTGTGCTCACCACCATACCACGATGGGTGACTGAGCTTGGTGTGGTGACACGGTAGCAGGCAGAGCGAGCTCAGAGCTCAGTTGACTGAGCTTGACCGAGCTAGACAAAGTCAATAACGATAGGCAAATAGAAAACTGACACGTGGCTCAATGTCAAGTTGCTGATTGGCTAGAAGCCAAAATAGTTAATGGCAGTTATTGCAGGCTGAGTTTCAGCTAGAGACAGGACCCAATTTAGGAAAGGAATTGAATGCCTAGGCGGCCTGGTGCAAGAAGATCTGTCAGTGAAGATTAGATGGGGTGATTGGGTGATCGGTGCATGAACCTAATGTCTGCGATTGGTTGGAAAGTGTAAATGCGATGTAAGACTTGTACAATCAATCTTAGGTTGACGGATGGGTACAGGTAGTAGCAAGTCATGTAATGTATGGTATGTTGAGAGCATTGTAACTTGAAGTGAGTGAATTTGAGAGAGTGTTGCTGTGAGCTGATCAGAGAGTGAAGACTAAAGAATTTTGTATGTAATATTTTCATTGTTGTAATACAAAATTGTCTTTGCTTGGTGTGGTGGGGTTTTTACCTAAAAAGGTTTTCCCACGTAAATACTTGTGTCAATCTGTGAATGCTTATTTTGTTATCTCTTTTATGCTGTATGTATTCATCTCAATAGTTTTAAGAAGCTATAAAACTCGTTTTGTTCTTCTCCCTTCTTGTATTAGTGTTAAAGGAAGGTATTCTGCACTGTTGTCTTTCCCTTCAAGTGGTATCAGAGCTTGGCCAGTTGTGTTATCCTTGATTGAAAGGCCAGTTTTTTGTGCTAATACTATTTTAGTGGGAGTCTTGAATTGTTAAAACTTGTTTATGTTTGAGATGGTGAGTACATCAGGTAGAGTAGAGATTGAAAAATTCAATGCAACAACTTTGAGTTATGGAAACTCAAAATGGAAGACTTGCTGGTGGATAGAGACCTCTGGATAGCAGTGTCTAGAACTATGCCACAAGGTATGACACAAGGGGATTGGGACCTTGCTGATAGAAAAGAAAGAGGTCTGATAAGACTAAGTCTAGCCGATTCTATACTCCTGAACGTCCATGAGGAGACGTCTGCAACTTCATTATGGAAGAAGCTTGGTGATATTTATCAAGGAAAGTCTCTGGTAAATAAGCTTTTCTCAAGGAATAAGTTGTACTCCTTGAAGATGGAAGAAGGTGCATCTGTTGCAGACCATCTAAACTCCTTTAACATGAGTGTTACTCAGTTGGCGTGTGAAGGTGTAAAGACTGAGGAGGAGGATCGTTGCATGCTCCTGTTGTGTTCGTTACCTAACAGTTGGGATCATCTGGTGATGGTTATTGGAAGTACGACCACTACTTTCAAGATGGAAGACATTGTTGCCTCACTATTGTCTGAAGAGATGCAGAGGAAGTCTTCAGAGATGGCCAAAGAGGCCCTTGTTGTTCGAGGTAGACCAAAGGAGAAAGGCAAGAAGAAGGACAAGAAGTCCAAATCTGAATCTGCAGGGAGATCAAAGTCTCCTGGTAAAAATTTCAAGGTGAGATGCTGGAACTGTGGGAAACCTGGTCATATTCAAAAGGATTGTAAGGAGGAGAAGAAGAAGAATGCTTCAGATAATGACTCTTCTCAAAGTGATGCAGACACCTTCATTGCACTAGCCTTGTCAACTCAGGCACCAAATGATGTCTAGCTGGTTGAATTAGGTGCGTCCTTTCACATGACATCCCATAGAGAATGGTTCTCTAAGTATGAGAAGTATGATGGTGGAAAGGTGTACCTGGAAAGTGATTCAACACTGGAGATTGTTGGCAAAGGAAGATTCAAAATTCAATTTCCTGACAGAAGAGTCAAAGGAATTGGTGGTGTATTGCACATACCAGGTCTGGCTCGTAATCTTCTTTCTGTCAGTAAGTTAAATGATACTGGTGTAGAAGTTTCTTTCTCAAGTAAAGGATTTAAAATGGCTAGAGGTGCAATGGTGCTGGCTAAGGGTGTTCGTACTGGCACTCTGTACAAGCTGGATGCATGCCCTATTCAAAGTAAAAATGCCTCTGTAATGTCAATAAAAATCATTCTTGTAGAGGAAGATGAAGACACTTCTCTGGCTACAAATGCTTTGGAGGTAAAACTCCCAACAAAGAAAACTATGTTGTGGCATCATAGACTAGGTCACATAGGTGAAAAAGGTTTAAAAACCTTGAAGAATAAAAATCTTGTAGAAGGGCTTGATGTCTGTAACCTTGAGTTCAATTTTTGCAAACACTATATTTATGAAAAACAAGACCGTGTTTCATTTTACTCAAGTCCTCATAAATCTTCTGGTATACTAGATTATGTTCATTCTGATGTGTTTGGTCCAGTTAATGTTCCTTCGTTATCAAAGTCTAGATATATTTTTTCTTTTATTGATGACTGTTCGAGAAGGGCATTTGTATACTTTCTTAAAAGTAAATCAGAAGTGTTTAGTCAGTTTAAAGAATTTAAAACTTGGGTAGAGAATCAAACTGGAAGGAAAATTAAATGTTTGAGGATAGACAATGGCAGTGAGTTTTGTTCTGCAGATTTCAAAAGGTATTGCACAAATCATGGAATTAAAAGGCATAAAACAACACCTTATACTCCACAGCAGAATAGAGTTGTTGAAAGGTTGAACATGACGCTGATGGAAAAGGCAAGGAGTATGCTGAGCAGTGCTGGTATGGAGCAAAAGTTCTGGGTTGAGGCTGTGGCTACAACATGCTATTTGATAAGTCATTCTCCTTGCTCTACTCTTGTTGATAAGACACCTTTGGAAGCATGGTTTGGTAAGAATCCCTCTCTCAGACACATTCATGTCTTTGGATGTGAGGCATATGTTTATGTGCAAAATGAGAAAAGATCAAAGTTGGATAACAAGGCTGTTAAATGTATTCTCATCGGCTTTGGAGTTGGTGTGAAGGAATACAAGCTTTGGAACCCTATTATTAAGAAGGTTTTGTACAGCAGAAGTGTGATATTTCATGAGCTGAAACCTTCAGTAAGTGATCAACAACTTGCGATACATCAGAGAGACAAGAAGAATGATGCAGTTGAGATCCCTCATACTCCAGAAAAGGAAGAACTGCATGGTGTACCTGAAACTGAGGATAGTTCAAGCAGCTTTGAGAGTTCTGATGATGAAGAACCACAACCTCAACAAGTAAGAAGGTCTACACGAAAAAAATGACAACCTGAAAGGTATGGTTTCTTACTGTTAGATTTGAATTGTGCCTATGCCTTAATTACTAGCACTGATGAGTGTAGGACTGTAAAAGAAGCAATCAACATGAGTGATTCAAATTCTTGGCTGGAGGCCATGAATGAAGAAATGGATTCATTGAAGAAGAATGAAACCTTGGATTTGGTACCTTTGCCTAAAGGGCGAAAGCTTGTTGACTGTAAGTGGGTATTAAAAAAGAAGACTGGTCTTGATGGCAGTGTTGAGAAGTATAAGGAAAGATTGGTTGCAAAGGGATTCTCCTAGATTGAGGGAATTGACTATAGAGAGATTTTCTACCCTGTAGCAAAGCTGACATCCATATGATTTTCTGTTATCATTGGCAGCAGCGTATAAATTAGAGATTGAGCAGATGGATGTGAAGACAACGTTTCTCCATGGTGAGCTGGAAGAAGAAATTTATATGTCCCAACTTGAGCATTTTGTTGAAAAAGGTAAACAAAATCTGGTCTGTAAGTTAAAGAAATCTCTGTATGATTTGAAGCAGTCTCCTAGAATGTGGTACTAGAAATTTGACACTTTTGTGTTGTCTATGAGATTTGTGAGATCAAAATCTGATCATTGTTTTTTTTTATAAATCTGAAAATGATCGTGTGCTTGTTATTACCCTGTACGTGGATGATATGTTATTCATAGGAAATAGCAATACTATGATTTATGATCTTAAAAATCAGTTGTCTGTAAAGTTTGAAATGAAAGATCTTGGTGCAACAAGGTATATTCTGGGAATGGAGATAACCAGGGACAAAAAAAGTAGAAAGCTTTGGGTAAGTCAAAGTTAGCATGTCAATACAGCATGTCAATACTGTTCTAGAGAGATTTGGTATGAATGATTGCAAGCAGTTAGTTGTTCCAGTTATGCAGGGAATAAAACTATCTATTGAAGACTGTCCAAAGTCTACTACTAAGATGGAGGACATGACCAGGGTGCCTTATGCAAGTTTTGTTGGCAGTTTCATGTATGTGATGGTATGTACTAGACCAGACATTGCCCAAGCAGTGGGAGTTCTCAACCGGTTTATGGAAAATTCGGGAAGATCACATTGGGATGCTGTAAAGAGAGTGTTCACATATTTGAAGGGCACTTCAAACTATGCTCTGTGTTACCATGGCAGTTTGGTTGCATCACAGAGAACACTCAACATTCAAGGATATGTTGATTCTGATTGGGCAGGGAACATTGACAGCAAAAGATCCACTAGTGGATACACATTCATGTTAAATGGTGGAGCACTCAGTTGGATGAGAAAGCGGCAAGCTGTTGTTACTCTATCCACTACAGAGGCAGAGTACATGGCAGCAACTCACACCTGCAAGGAAGCAGTTTGGATGAGTAGATTGTGTTCGGATATTGGTTTTAATGCAAGGAAGATTACAGTCTGCTGTGACAGTCAGAGTGCCATTTGTTTGGCAAAGAACCCAACTTTCCATGCTAGGATGAAACACATTGATGTGCAGTATCACTTTGTAAGGGACATGGTTGAAGATGGAAAGGTCTTTCTTGAAAAGGTCGACACTTTGAAGAATGTTGCAGATGCATTAACGAAGCCAGTGAGCACATACAAGTTCAGATGGTGCGCAAAATCTATGGGCCTTGGGGCCTATGATTGTTAGTAATTTTTTTGAAGTCAAGAGGAAGCTGGGAATCTTCGTCAAGTGGGAGAATATTGAGAAACGATGCCTCAATTACCAACTTAGACCTTTGTTAGAAAAAGACTTGGTGAAAAATGACTTGATTCTGCCCTTAACCGCTTTACCGCGGCGGTTTGGTTTTGCCTTGGCAGTTACTGTCATACCGCAGGCGGTGAGTCTGCTCACCGCGGTACTACGGTGAGGCCACCTGCGTTCTTCTTGGCAGTTACTGTCATACCACGGGAGATGAGTTCACTCACCGTGGTATTGCGGTGAGGCTGCTCGCGCTCTTCCTGGCGGTTACCGATACACCGGGGGTGGTGAGTCCACTCACCGTGGTGGCCGCGGTGAGACTGCTGACGGTCTGCCAGGCATTCACCACCCTATCGTAGGGTGGCCTAGCAGCCCCCACGGTAGCACGGTAAGACCACCTGCAGTCTGCCTAACGATTACCGCTGCACTGCGGTTAGGCTGGACAAGCTCAGTAGTAGTGCGGGTAAGGTCGAGGTGAGCTTGGATAAGCTCACCGCTATACCGTGGCAGGTGGAAGTCAGCTTGGCGGTAGCGCGGGTAAGTTTGGGTGAGCTCGAGTGAGTTCACTGCAATACCGCGGTCGGGTAGGATGAGCTCGACAGTAGCATGAGGTGACTAGAGGATGAGCTCGAGTGAGCTCACCGCCACACCACGACAAACTGAAGACTGATCGGCAGTAGCGCGGGGAGGTCGAGGTCGGCCTGCGTGTGCTCACCGCCATACCGTGATGGGTGACTGAGCTTGGTGTAGTGATGCGGTAGCAGGAAGAGCGAGCTCAGAGCTCAGTTGATCGAGCTTGACCGAGCTGGACCAAAGTCAATAACGATAGGCGAATAGAAAACTGACACGTGGCTCAGTGTCAAGTTGTTGATTGGCTAGAAGCCAAAATAGTTAATGGCAGTTATTACAGGCTGAGTTTTAGCTGGAGATAGGACCCGATTTAGGCAAGGAATTGAATGTCTAGGCGGATCGATGCAAGAAGATCTATTAGTGAAGATCAGATGGCATGATTGGGTGATCGGTGCATGAACCTGATGTCTGCGATTGGTTGGAAAGTGTAAATGTGATGTAAGACTTGTACAATCAATCTTAGGTTGACGGATGGGTACAGGTAGTAGCAAGTCATGTAATGTATGGTATGCTGAGAGCATTGTAACTTGAAGTGAGTGAATTTGAGAGAGTGCTGCTATGAGCTGATCAGAGAGTGAAGACTGAAGAATTTTGTATGTAATATTTTCATTGTTGTATACAAAATTGTCTTTGCTTGGTGTGGTGGGTTTTTTACCTGAAAAGGTTTTCCCACATAAATACTTGTGTCAATCTATGAATACTTAATTTTTTATCTCTTTTATGCTGTATGTATTCATCTCAGTAGTTTTAAGAAGCTATAAAACTCGTTTTACTCTTCTCCCTTGTTGTATTAGTGTTAAGGGAAGGTATTCCACACTATTGTCTTTCCCTTCAAATAATTATGCATGTTTAGTTACAGGAATTTCCTTGCCCAATTCATCAACCCAACTTGGTAATGGCCACTTTTCTAATGATTCATTCCTCACTCTCATTGAAGAGAAGAAAAATATCAAAAATACCCTCAAATTTTTGGACACCTTCTTTCAAACTTCTGGCTTGGTCATTTAATAACACAAGACTTGGTATTATTGACAATCCTTTCTTCTTTCACCTCCTTAGATTCAAGACTTCGGTTGGATGTGTATTGGGAATGGAGAAATGTTTATATTTATCAATATTTATTTTTCATTTGAAGCCTCTCAAGTTTCCTTATGACAAGCAATCCTTTCCAAAATTAAAAATAAGCTTCTATATTGGATCTTGAAGCCCCTTTCGTTGCCAGAGAAATTTCAAGTTTTCTCAAAAAAATTTGCAATCACTCTTGTCTAATACTCCTTCTGAAGCCTCTTATATTAATTTGGATAAGCTTCTTCAATAATTTATTTGGGGCTCCTTCTAAAGCCTCTTATATGAAGTTGGAGAAGCTTCTTCAAGATTTTCTTTACACCTCCTCTAAAAACTACCAAGGTTCTCATCGATTTTCCTAGGACTTTTATTGTCTTCCTCATGAGTTTGGAAGATTAGGGCTCTTCCCACCCAAAAATTAGATAGCTCTTCATGTTAAATGGATCATTTATGCTCTCATAAAAATAGAGCCCAAAAAATCCCTCTTCTAAATTCTCTCCTATGGTTATCCAGTTAATCAACTTGCTTAAAAGGGGATTGGTTTTCAAACCCTTCTCACCATGAAGGATGATGTTCATATTGAGGGTAATTTTGTGGCTAAAAGTATATGGAGAATTGGGAGGCCATTCAACCTTACATTTTTTGGAATTATTTTGGCTTCCACGATATAATTTCTATTAACCAAAAAAATACCTTGTGGTCTCCTCTTTTACAAGATCAAGGTCATCCCTTGGCTCACTTGCCTTGGGTGTAGGCCCTATGGTTTGACAAGAAAGGTATCCAATGTTCATGAGACTTATTATCCAGAAATTCTATGAGTATCATGTCTTGGGACAAATTCATGGTTAAATTTCACCTTTCTAATCAAGACCATGAAAATTTTAATAGTGTTATAGGGTAATTTTGGCTGATATGGTTCAAAAAAATAGTATTTAGTCTTTCAAATATTGGAAAAAATATTGGAAGTGGAGTCCAAATATCACCTTGTGTAACTAAAAATCCTGTCTTGGATATCATTGGTTTTCATCCCATTTTCCCATGGTGCCCAATTTAAACTAGAGATGGCATTTGTAGTTGTCAATCTTGATTTAGCAACATAGGTTCCTCATTGTTTGGTTTGCTATTCTAGAGCCCAAATTGGTCCATTTTTCATGGTGTATTCTTTTCTAAGGCTTACCATTGGGAGTGAAATTAGTTCATGTGGGAATTTGAGAGCCTTGTTTCCCTTTTTGTGGGTAGTTGGAATCTTTTAAACACCTTTATTTTATTTTATCCCTAAACCTAGAAACTCTGGAACTAGATTCATGACTTCTTTCAAACTTTTTGGCCAAATCCTTTTTCTTGGCACATGTTTCTTTTTGAAATTTGGCCTTGCATTCCACATAAATTAAACCATATATGACATTCTTTCAAGGTGGTGATTATCTTCAACATATGGAAAGATAAAAATTCTATAGTTTTTTCTCATTTCTCTATTGATCAAAATGTATTGCTTTTTTCTAAAGCTATCATTTGTTCTAATGTGTTATTATAGATCCAAGTGCAATATAAAAAAATTCCTTGGAAGTGGATCACCTTCAATTGTTGACCATTTGAGGAATTCCCCGTGTGTTGTGGTCAGAGTTCACCCATCCCTCTCCTCTTCTCAGGGCTATTCACCTCCTCATAGGCATCAGAGGGGTTGAAGTATTGTAGCTCGTGCTACCCATGTTGCTCGTTAGAATGTTTCTCCTCTTAATATCATGAGATATTGTTGGGTGAATATTTTGTAATCCCTTTAAAAATTACAAAACATGAATTTCAGCCACAACTATGATGAGATAAATCTCTCCTCTCAAAAATGGGAGGCTCCCTTCTTATTGCTCACTATAATTAACTAGAAACAAAACTAAGATATATACATTATGATTATCCATGGGGGGTGTCTCCATTAGCATATCCTATTGTTTTAGGATAAGAGAAACAAATAACAATGATATTCTAAAATACAACTAGTTAGAGCAATAATAATTGATACTTGCTAGTACCAATGAATAAAAGTAACCGAAAAATACACGAAAGCACAAAGTATTTTTCGTTGTCTTCAACGTGAGTTCTGTAGTAACCAATGACGTAATTTGGAGCATAAATTATTTCAACTCACTTCACAAAAAGATTCACACACCAAGTGAATAATCCCAAGCACAAAGTCTTCAAATTATCCTCTAGAAAGATTTCAAGAGTAACTACATCACCAGTTGTAGTATAAATTTTGTCAACTAATAATACCAATGATCCACAAGAATGTAATTGAAAATTGCAGCACAAAGTCTACAAGTTCCCAACACGATTCATATACACGAAGTGAATAACTACAAGCTCAAAGTCTATATAATCCTCCACCAAGAAACACTTTCAACACACACACAACTTCAAGTAAACAATATAACATAAATTTTATATGACTTATCTTGAAGGTCCTTCAATCGTAATAAAGAAGCACCACTTATCCAATCAACACAAAAGAAATCAATAAGAATGGAATAAGAACAACCTTATTCATACAAATTTGATTCAACACAAAGTTTGATACCAAAATTACCTTCTTTATTAATTGGAATTAATTTTACAATTTGAACTCAAAGTCTCAAAGTTGATTCTCAATTTGGGTAACACTTCATTGCAATAGATTAAAGGTGATTTACAAAAGTGCTCTCTCATATTTATAGATGAGAGCTAAAGAGCTAATTTAGGAAAATTCTAACTACTTTGACTTATTCAACATTGGAGTCCAAAATTATTGGAGGACTTCATTACTATTACATGTATTTACAATTTTACAAATGACATGTAAATTGTCTTCGACTAACTACAAAAACTTGCAAATACTGAAAACGAATACAAGGCAATTTTAGCCTTCTTTAACATCCTTCTCCATGAAATGCTCATAATGACATGCACTTCCTCACTGTCTAGCATTGGAGTGTGCTTGGAGATGGCGAGAATTCTTGAGATTGACTCCTTCGATGGTGTTGAACACTTTCTGGTGCCTTTCAGGAACAATTTTCAAATTATCTAGAGTAAACTAAAAATCCATCATTTTGTCCATTGAAGCTATTGAGAAAGCTTTGTCTTCAAATTCCTTTCGAACCATTGATGTATACTCTTGAATAATTGAAACATTGGGAATAAATTTTTGGTTGTGTTTCAAATCTTTCTTTCTTGGTGACAAGTAATAATTCGATCAAAACTACTAAGGAATTGGAACACAAAAGATCGAAATGGCATGCAAGAGTAGCTGCAAAAAAATTATATTTTTCAGTGTTAGAGAAAGATAGGGTTTTATGCACTGGAGGGAAATTTTTGAGCAATTGCATATGATTTGGAAATTCAGATGCAAAGGTGGAGAAAAACTAAGCTCTTGTATGGGGTATTACATTCCAGATGTAATGGCTCATAATTTTTGACATACTACATGTTGGATGTAAATTTGAGTAATTACATGGGTTTGGAGAGTTTGGATGCAATGATGGTAAAAAATGAAGCAATTGTGCATAAACTGGGGTTTGAGCATGATGGGTGTGAAAAATGGAGTGCAATGGATCATCTTGGAAAAAAGGTAAATTTTCTAGTGAGGAAAATCTTTTCAAAAATGTGTATATGTGTTGAAGGAAATTTTTGGCAAAAATATGTATATGCGTTAAATTTTAGCGATGTTGCAAGTGGAGAAAAAATTGTAGCAACGTTGAAAAATGATAAAATTGCAAGTGAATGTGGATGCTTTGCAAAAATTTGCAAAGTCATTAAAAATTAATGACATTGCAAGTGGGAAGAACTTTTCTTTGTTGCAAAGTTGACAAAAACTACCGATTTTACAACTTTGGGAAGATCACCTTCGTTTCTTGCTAAATCATTAAATTTTAACAATCATACAAATCAATCTTTGTTTTTGTTGTCGGGTGGGGGAAAAACCCTGACCCTACAAATGGGGTAGTTCAATTTTACTTGCACACTCAGCGAAAAATGTCGACTAGATACAAGTGCTATTTGGAATGACTTTATCATTTGAATGTGCGGGTTATTTTCACGCGCTTACAATGAAACACATGTTATTGCAGGGTTGGGGAAATTCTCTGACCATATAATTCAAAGGGTAAGATGACATAATATTGGTTACATCATTGACAAAAATTATCGACGATGCAAATATAGGGTAGAACTAATAGGGTAGATACGTTCGCACTTGTATGGGCTTGTATTTGTTTACAAAACCAACAAAAACCATTGATAATATAACATGGGCTTAACTTCGGCTTATTTCATGACCGGTGAAAACCATCGATTTAACATTTTTATTTAGGGCTTTAAGGAGAAATGTGAAAGTAACCCGCGAACATATAGGTTGACCATATCAAAAATGATGTTGATTCCAAACTAGAAAAACCTTAATCGAGTTTGAAAAAGATTTATTTTGACAAACACTATGCATCGGGAAGATCAAAACCCGTAATGCATAAACCCTAACAACAACTAAAAATGATAGAGACGAGTTTCTAAACCAAATCTTGCGGGCATACACACAGGATACATGGTGAGCCAACATACAAATTAAATCAAAACATAAATAAAACCATTTTAAAATATAATGATATGCGTTAGAAACCCTGGCTCAGAATATGCCCAATCCACTCGAACTCCCAGTGCAAGAAATCAAATAGGGTTTCAACAGACTCAAGGAAGGTAGAGGAAGACAAATAATAATCGAAATGAGGAAGAAAAATAAACTAATTTTTTTTAAAGCCGAACTCAAAGACATTTAAAACGTGACATTAATGACACTCGTGTGAGGCCGAGATTGCAGGAGCGGGCATTTATGATGCCATTACAAATTGGAATTTAAATGACTTGCAGGGTTGGGGAAAAACCTCGATTGCGCAATAAATTTTTTCATTTTGCAACCTTTACTTGTAGGGTCGGGGAAAATTCCCTACCTTGCAAGTGTAAAATTTTTCTAACTCTTGCAAACTAATTTTTGCAATTTGCACAAAAAATGAATTTTAACAAAATGACATAGGCAAATGCTCAGAAAACATTTACAGTCAAAGGACTGCACACGATGACAAATTGAGATCACCTCATTTTATGTGCTTAGAGTTCATGGGACTATGAAACAGACAAGTTTCATAGGGGTTATCCCATGAATCAAGCACAACTGGGTTCAAGGATAACAAATATTGTGGACATTAGAGTGTTTTGTGCCATGTTAGGTGGTGCTCTACTTCTCTACCTCCAATGAGTGGAAATCCTAAGTGTCCCTCTAGTGGCACTTCTAGTTGGTTTGACTCCAACAAGTTCCTTCGATTGGCTATGGCCATCTCTCTGGCCCATGATAATCTAGATAAAAAGAAAGAAGATGAGTGGTGGGATCCTCCCATGGTCACTCTTGAACCCTGCTAATGTATGGAATAGGTTAGATGACTAGGACCTTCTACTTCCCCTCTCTGCTACTGTTGTCGCCACTTAGTGGTTGGTTTCTATATATTTTTTGCTCTAAGATTTAGCCCTCATGTGGACCATTGGGGTGTGATTTCGTATCCACCCACTTTTTTGTGAATATGTATACTATTAGTTTTTTTATAAATGATTAATGCAGAAACTTATTCATAAATTTTTTATCTTTGTCATTATTCTTTGCATAATTTTAGTATTGGAACATTATCTTGTAACTATAGAAGTTGTGCATGAATATTAAAACAAGTTTAAAAAGAATAAAAAATAAAACAAAATATGTAACTACCATACATTGCAGTGTAGTTCATATCTACCATGTCAAGACTGGAGAATAGGGGTTAGTCATTGGTGTTGCAAATAATTTCACAAACATACGATATTAAGCAAATTGAAGTAGATAATTGTACTAGCCAATATTGCAGTAAATCTACCACAAGATGTAAAGAGTGACCAACCGTTGTGAAAACCCTTCACGGAAGATAAGGATACCTTGGCACGAGATATAATGAGTGCCATGGAAACACAATTGATTTGGAAGGAACAAGTAAAACAAAGCCATCAATTTCTTTGGTAGATATGGTAGTTCATATCTACCATGTCAAGACTAGAGAATATGGGTTAATCATTGGTGTTGCAAATAATTTCACAAACATATGATATCAAGCAAACTCAAGTAGATAATTGTACTAGCTAATATTCCAGTAAATCTACCACAAGATGTAAAGAGTGACCAATAGTTGTGGAAACCCTTCACAGAAGATAAGGATACCTTGGCACGAGATATAATGAGTGCCATGGCAACATGATTGATTTGGAAGGAACCAGTAAAACAAAGCCATCAATTTCTTTGGAAACTCTCACAAGCTCAAAATCTAATTATGCTCGAGGATATTACAGAAGAGTAAAGGAAATGATGGTTCTAATAATCATCTTAAAAAACACTGGTAGCAAAATGCCAAATGGCGGAAGGGTTTTACAAACATAACAGTAAAATGACAAGCCACACATTGGAAGTACTCTTCTCAGACAAATTGCCTCATCATAAATGATAGTCTAATCAGTGGTTGGCCGTTTAATATGATAACCACCAGTGAAAGGATCTCCAGACAAAAGTGTCTTGTTTGACTACCAGCTTGAGCTAACAAATGTCAAAGAGGCTCAAAGAATAATGATGGAAGGAAGCTTACTCAACCAAGTAGACAGGATCACTAGGGACACAAAATAAAGTCTGAATGGTCCAACCTTGACAAAGAACTACATGGATACTATAAAACCTCTTGACACCCAAACAAATGAAGAAGTCAGTAAAGTTGAACATTAATTAAACTAGCAATTGCACCTTGGGGTGCAATGGGTACACTGAAGATAATATAGTGATTCTTGTGTTAATCTTGTTTAATAAAAAATGGGAAACCTGATTTACAGCCGTAAAGTAAAAATGGGTAAGGTAAATGGTAATGAGAGTTTGTATTTTATCGAAAGAGCGGAAACAATAAAATATTTTCTCTCGGAATGTTGCAAGAGTGGAAACAGAAAAAATATTTTCTTTGGGAAACAGAATAATAAATACCATGAGTCAATACCTACTTATCCTTAGCAGCCACTAAAATCCTTCAGATATTATCATGGAGGAAACTTGCCCTTATATCATCATTTGATAAGATCCCAGGAACTAGGAATCTATAACCATTTGGTACTCTGAAATAATTTTTTAACAACATTTTTGTTGTCTACCTATGAAGTGCATATTGGAGATAAGAAAATGGAGGAGAAATCAAGCTGATTGCAACAACAGTATTAGCAGATGAGAACACCTCTTACAAAATTACATAAATTACATCATCTTCAAATAGGCCTTAAACCTTTAAACATAGAACTAATAATAAAAAAATAATAATCTAGAAAATGGTACCTCCAAGCCTCACTTTAGGGAGCAGGAAGGTCAGTTTCATATTGAATCCAAAATTTTCTGTTGTGTATCTAGATTGTAGATGACAGTAAATTTTAGCAAACTTTGGAAAGAATGCATGAACCATGCCTAACAAGTTGTCCAAACCATGAAGCGATGTAAGGTATATACCAGTTCAAAGAATTGTTTTTTTGCTGTGAATCAGATTAAATAGTGGGATTAAACTATTTAAAAAAAGGCAATTTGTGTTATTCTAGATAAATTTGAAAAGATTCAATAATGGCCAACACCAAGAACCCTAACAAAGCCCTGCTAGACTTAACCAACTACCATGATGATCTATGGAATTATTCTCAAAGAGAAATGCCATACACACAATAGAAGGCATTTGAAGAATTGAAGTGATCATCATGCGTAGTGTTAGTATTTGCTCCACCAGATTTGCAACAACCATTGAAGATTGAAACTGAATATTCAGAATATGTATTGAAATTTGATAAAGTCCTCACTCAACACTAGTATTATATCACACACCATACTTAGACATTCACAACATAGTCACAATATATTGTTCAAGCATGGAAGAAGTGGAAGCATTGAATTCTAGAAAAGAAAGCAATCCTCCATAATATAATTCAAAATCTTGGACTCAGCCAAAACTTAAGAGCCGAAAACTTTAACTTGGAGTTAGAAAAAAACTCAGCAAATAAAATAAATAAATTACATAAATACACAAACTAAATGCATGAAAAGCATAAAGAATGAATTTAGAAAAATACATATAATATTTTGATTACAGTAGCATAACTTAATCATTGAATCAACAAATGAAAATCATAAATGGAATTCAATTAATCATGAGCGAAGTGGTTGTTGAGTTTTAAAACACTGATATATCCATATTGGTTATAAACATATTCAGCTCCTCCGCAAACTCAAATTGCAAAGCACCATAATAAATGATCAACATCTCTTCAATAGTTTGACCTGAACACCAATAATAAATGAGGAATAACTTAATAAGCAATCTAGTATACTATGTGAGCCACCCACCAATCACAATGCTTCTCATTAGTCTTGGTTGTTGCAAATATAGTATAAATATAATATTTCAATTTGGTCACAACTGCATTAACCAAATGCATCTACTGAGGCATATCAGCTCCACAAAGCTGGTAAATAAATTCATGATTCTACTTGATGAAAAGTGGTGTTATAAAGTGATTTGGGACCACACTTCAATGGTCATTAGAAGTTTTGGAGTAAATTTCACATTGGAAAATGGAAAGAAGTATTTCTAAAAGCCACTTCTCCTAAAAACTTTATTTTTTATTTAGTGTATACCAAATGCAGCTCAAGCTGTAATTGCAATGATTGCTACAGCTTCTATCACATACTGAATAGTAAAGAAAAATGCAAGGGATTAGCATGACACAGACTTGAATGTATGGAACATGATGTTGAAGCTATAAATACAATGGTTTGTATAGTACACTCTTATACTTCTTCACTAAATAGAACAAAGAATAGCAGCTCATAAAAATAATCAATATATAAGCTATTTTTATGACACTTTTCCTAACAACTTTATATAATTTATAATGTATACCTACTGCAGCTAAAGCTGTAAATGCAATGGTTTCCACAACACAGATTGGATCAGCTTCATATATTACTACATTCTTCTTTACCAACCTTCTTCAATTTTCCTCCATTTTTATAGCATGATGATAAGTGTCAATCGTTTTTGTCAACTTTATCATGAGCAAGCCCACTAAAGATTTGAAGAGATACAAGTAAAAGTCCACTCACTTCCACAAAACTATCAACCATTTCTTCATAACCATGACATGGATTTGCTTGCCTAAATGCATGCCAAAAAAAAATAGCTTTGTACAATTTTGGAGGCTCATGTCCCTCATCTTATAAAAACAAAAACTTTAAGTAATAGGAAAAATTAGATGTAACTTATGAAAACAACACATTGTTAAAATGAAATGGAAGTAGTAAAGAAAAATAAATGAGACTAAAAAATATGTGATATCGTTAGAGGTTACTAGGATAACTCGAGATGGGGGCCTGGGCCTAGGAAGACTCACCAGGATAACCCATGTAACATTGTCATGACACTTCTCCTAGGTCGATAGTATGTTCGCATCAGTGATGCAATTGATTATGTAATTTCTGGAAGCATTGTAACCTTGTGTTAGTGATGTCACTGTATTTATTTTAGTATGGTTATGTTAGCCTATGTCTAGAGGTAGATGTCCTTGGTTAGAAATTATGGTTACTATCTCCTAGCACAAAGGGTGGACCTTTGGGTTCCACTTGGTTGGGTGGAATGTGCACCTTACTCCGTTGGGTTTTTCTCCTTGTACGTGTGGACGAGACTTCCAGTTGGAGAGCTCGTGGTTTAATTGAAGTCCACGAGGTGACATTTATTTGAGGCATTTTGTCAAATAGTTCATGTGCCTTGTCTATGCTTCCACATTTTGCATACATGTCTACCAGGGCAATTGCAGCCACAATATTTGATGAAATTTTTGTATCCATAATAGCATTAAGGATTTCCATACTCTTTTCCAAAGCTTCGATTTTGGCACAGACCAGGAGTATATTGAAAAATGTGAGCTGGCATGGTTGAAAACTTGTTTGATGCATTTAGTAAAACAGAGTGACTGTCTCCTGAGGATACACATATCTTATGTGCGCTACAATAATCATATTACATGAGATGGTGTCACACGTTCTTTAATATCATCAATTAGGGAGAGTTTTTGGTTTGATGTTTTGCAAAACATATTCTTCTGTTCACTTTTATCTACTTGTATAGTTAAGAATGTTTGTGTTATACTACAAGATAATAAGTTGTCCATACATGCTAAATTAGCACATTCCAAAATAACAGTAGAAAAGGTGAAGTGATTCGGTTGGAAATCCGTCAGTTGCATTTGGTGAAATAGTACCAAAGCCTCTTCAGAAAATCCCTGCTTTGTATGAGCTGCAATAATGACAGTCCATGAGTATATTTATATGATAAGATGAATAGTTGGCTGTCATATTCATGTTGGACTATAACCAACAACTTTCAATTGGGTTAGTGACATGCTCGGTGAAGTTAAAGTTGTCTTCAACCAATCAAAGATTTTAGTGCAGTTTTCAGTGATTAGTTTCAAATTTGACTCATTGTTTGAGTTGGTCCTTTACACATAAATAACGTAGAATTGTGTGAATTTGATTAGTTTTATCAGCCATTATCAAATGTAATTCACATAGATCGCAGCCATATCATTGTACTCGGTAATGAACAAACGCTATGTGTGTTAACTAATGCCAAATGTGTTAACAAATGCATGTGTTAACTAATGTTATATGTGTTAACAAATGCATGTGTTAACTAACGTTATATGTGTTAACAAATGCATGTGTTAACTAACGTTATATGTGTTAACAAACGCTATATGTGTGTTTTCTTTTTCATTTTTTTTTTACATACAACTTAATGGATTTTTCTTACCCCACAAGTAATACTCCTAAGCCTATATTCATATGTGATTTACAGGCACCAGGAAAACACATCCACACAACCACCGCAGGTTTAAATGGCATCTTAAGGATAAATTTTAGGGTGTTCCCAAAGATAGCAACCATGGGCAAGAAGGTCAGCCATGTATAGTCACATATTTTCAGAACATCCTAGCAAAATCTATTTTGTGCATATTCAATAAACATTGCATTCCATGAGACCACATTCTTTGAGGCATTCCATGAGCTTGATCTAGAATGGAATGGGATTTTTTTCTCCCTTCTAGCATTTACATGATTTTGGTAAAGTTCTTAATGGTGGTTTTATTGAGATCCACCACACTCGTATTTGTTTTAGTTTCAATAAGGTTCTTCTCTAACGCTTAAATCTTTTTATTTCATTTTGGTGTTTCTTCATTTTCATCTCTCATTTGCATTTTAAAATTTTATAGAGGTTATTTCTTTCTTTTCTTTTTGATTCATATTTCAAAAATTGTACCTACTAGCAATGAAATACATGTTTATCTTTAATGCTTTCTCTGTTTTGGAGAAATTTATATTTCTTTCTAATTCATATTACAAAAATTCAGTGACCAAATAGCAATGAAATACATATTTATCTTTAATGCTTTCTTGGTTTTGGAGAAATTTATACCTACTTACCTTTTTGCCAATTAAAAAAGAGGATTTGTAACTTACCGATCTCAACCGCTTTTTCCAGGTTATAACAAATAAATTTAACACAAAAAATGACTAATGATAGTTTTTCTTCTTATGTTAGAAAATAGTTCTGCATGATTTTTCATCTAATTTTTTGTAAATAATGATAAGATTTAAAGGAGATTACTGTTTATTTTGAGAAAAATAATGTTATATTCTTTTAGTTTTAACTTTTCTTAGTTAATGAAAAGTTTGTTTGTTGCATATTAATAGTGCATTGTATGCTTTGTTTGGTATTCGGGAATTTGAAATAAGGTAGTTGTAAATTTTGATATAATTACATCTAATTTTCTTATTGTCAATTGATTGCATCAGTTGGTCAACAGAGATTGGCTTTAGGTTTACTTCACTTCTAAGAAACTTCTACCCACTTTATTCTTCTGCATTGTTCACAGCAACACACATATTGTGTTGCATCTTGCGGTAAGTCACTTGCTGCATCTTCGCTATGAAATGAAATTTTTGTTTATTTGGTGGTTTAAAATTTATTTCTTTTGTATCGATAAAAGCTCTTAATTTTGATATACGTAGATCAACTTTTTCTTTATTGTGCATAGATTGAAACAATAGCTCTAAGGATATTGGTTTTGGTTTGCCTCACTTTCAAGCGCCATCTGGTCACTTTATCTCTTATGGATCATTGACTGTAGTACACAACTTTTGCAAAATCTTTCAATTAGTCACTTGCCGAATTTTTTTTTTTATGTTACATATTTTTGGCTATTTTCATATGTGATAATATTGTAAAACATACTGTTAGATTGCTATTTGCTTCTTCATGTACAAATTTTCAGAACTTGTGCAATCAATTTTATGTTTTGGACAAGAAACTACAACAAATTTTACTTGTAATTTTTATTCCGTAGAAGAGCTTCAATATTACAAATAATTTTGTTTACCATGCAAATATATAGTTTGTTTTCAATTTTCATTCTTTCAAATTAAACTTCAGTAATTACTTAAATGCTCATTTCCATATCAAATTTGTAGATTCTTGTAAATCTTAAGATCTAACCACATAATACCTTGATAAAGATTGTTTTCAAATATAACACTCCAAGAAAGTCTTATACTATATACCTTGCATAAAATTTAACCCATTTACAAACCATTCGTTTCATATACATGTAGATATACTATGCAAGTATATATTATCAAGGATTCGGTTCCCTTCTTTACCTTTCAATTTTGGTTTTCCCCATTAACAACAATCATACAATTAAGAAGCACCTTTATTTTACCTAACACTCACAACTTCCTTGCAGGCACAAAACTTCAACTAGCTTTCACCTTCTCAATGGCAACTCTAACTCCAAATGTCGTTGAAGAAATTCTTGCACGCATGTTGGATCTTGACCCTTCATTGTAGGTCACATCCATAAATGCTATACAACAAGGCCATTCAACAGATGTTAAATACCGGGTAGAACTCTTTGATGGTGTCCATACCCATCTAAACTTGCTTCCCAGCCAGTTCAACAATCTTGTTGTTGAAGAAGCGATGGCAATTGGGTCTATTGTCCACCTTACATAATATACATCCAAGGTGTTTGAGAAATACACGTACGTCGAACCTTACTCTACTTTTGAATATTTCTCTTACTCGTTGATGTGATTTTCCTACATCATTTACATCATTCAATTACAGGACTATAATTATCAATAATCTTGAAATGGTCTCCAATAAAGCACCGCTCATTGGCACTCCAACTCCTCTTCTGCAGGCAATAAGTTCTTTGCCATCTACTAGCTCCAAAGGCCCATTTGGTTTACAACAAGATGCAATATCTACCCAAGAACTAACCATACCCACTTCTGAAATACTTCCCATCAAATATTTGACCCCATACTATAAGTGTTGGTCCATTGAGGGTAGAGCATTAACAAAGAGTCCAATCCATGAGTTTCACAATGCTAACCGAGAAGGAAAAGTTTTTGGTTTTGACCTCATTGACAAGGAAGGCACCGAAATACATGTCACATGCTTCAATGAACTTGTTGATGAGTTCTACAATGTTGTGCAGTCTAATAGTGTATACATTATTTCTAATGGTCACATACAAGTTGCTAATAAAAAATATAGTAGCTCACCAAAACCATTTGAAATTTTCCTACACAAATCATCAACAATTACTCCTTCACCATGTGTAGACTCTACAATCCCCATGCATAGCTTGAATATCAAGAGCATAGATTCTCTATATCACTACCTATTAATTCCGTTGTTGATGTTCTTGGCATACTTTTATCTATCTCCCCTACATCAACCATTTGTAAGAGAGATGGGACCGAAACAGTAAAGTGTACAGCAACAATCACATACATGTTGTGCTTGTCCATTGATGTTACACTTTGGGGTCGTCATTGTGAACTTGAAGGTAAAGAATTATCTACTTTTCCTCTTCTACCAACTCCTCCAATTATCTTGATCAAATGTGGGCGTATAACCTTATGGCGTGGAAAAGCTCTTGATACTATATTTTCAACTACAATTGTCATAAGTCCTAAACTGCTAGAAGCCTCAATGTTGCATGACTGGTATGCCACTATAGGGAATGAAACACCCTTCCTTTCACTCTCAATAGATTATCTTTCTTCCAACAAGTTTGCAAATCCAGTTGAGATTGCATCAATTAACAGTACGAACTATCCTGTAAAAACAAATGTTTGCATAAAAGCAAAGATATCAAAAGTACACTTGGAAAACTTTTATTACCTCTCTTGTCCTCTTCTGGTGGGCAATAAGAAATGTAAGAAGAAGGTTGTACAAAAGAGCCCTAATATCTTTCATTTCCCAAAGTGTTCTATTGATGTCCCTCAATGTGATTTTGGCTACATGGTCAAAATGGATTTGGACGATGGCACAGGCGTTCTTGTGAAAGTCACTGCATTCGAAGGACCCACAAACAACTTGTTTGGTGTATCCGTTGAAAGTTTTCAACTACTTCTAGCTGAACCTGATGTTGCTCAACACGTGCTAGATCAAGTTCTTGGGTGCCATTTTTCCTTTGAAGTAGCCATCACAATGAATTCGTTTGCGGGGA
This sequence comes from Sequoiadendron giganteum, assembly GCA_007115665.2. Lineage (NCBI taxonomy): Eukaryota > Viridiplantae > Streptophyta > Pinopsida > Cupressales > Cupressaceae > Sequoiadendron > Sequoiadendron giganteum. The sequence goes on along the minus strand of CM021109.1, from coordinate 185,997,138 downwards.
AAGAAATACAAAGCTTTGTAATTACAACAATAAAACCTGTCTAATGTTTGCATGTACCTCTTACTTTCCATAAAACTGTATAGTCTTCACTTATGTTGTACAACTTTTGCTGCTGTTAATACCACCATTTGTAACCATGTGTTCATACAATTACAAATGAATTTAATACAAAGTCTTTTTTGATAGGACAATGTTATGTTCTGCACATGTTTCACAATACAATTTCTTGCTTTTACAAGCTATTTATTGCAATTAATACTTGGTCAATACAAAGGACAATTACTTCAACCATTATTCTCGGTAATTTTAAATGTGTTCTTTAATAATTTTCATTAATGACTGCAAAATAATATTGCATTGTTATGTTCCTTAGCAACCACTACCATGGAAAACCAAGTTGAAAGTATGGAAGCACAGCGGTCTCATCGTAATCATCTAAAACGATTATGGTACTAGGCAAATAAGGATTCTATTAATAGACAAAGAAGAGAAAATTGTCAAAGTAACCTTGCAAGCTCCTCCACAACCCCACCTTCTCTTTCCAATAACTCTCCCTCATTGAAGCCACCGAGACCTCAAATACAATCTACATTTCACCCCAGCTCACCCTCCCAAAATCTCCATTCTCCACTATTACATTGCTAGAAATTTGTTCCGCTCAAAGTTGGACAACTTATCAAACCTTTCAACATGCCAGGTATGCATGGAATGATATCTAGGAATAAAAACTAGGCTATTAAATGGTAGTAGTGCTTGTTCAAGATGCATTTCAGAAAAAAATGGCAATCGCTTCTCCAAGTGGAACAACATGGACCCTGGAGAGCAACCTACTTGTTTACAATGCCTATCTTAGATCGAGGAGATGCTTATATCAAGAGTTAGCCTTGTCCTCTAGGTTACTTATGCAAGAGGTGGACAATTAAAATATAGTGGCCACACTAGTTTGTTTCCTCAGGATATTACAATAATTGCAAATTACTTGCCACACCATATACATGACTTGGATATACTCATAGTTAATAAAAAAATGTCGATTCCCAACAGTACAATTTTTATGTTTGCAAAGCACATGTTCACGAGGCTTTGCAATATAAGATCTGTTATGACCCCTACTACAAAGATGTCCAATTAGATGAGACCTCTCTCTTATGCTTGCCTATTGCCTCCACTGACATCTCTGACCTTCTAAATTCAACAACCTCAACTTTAGAACCCCTTGATGTTAGCTTCATGGAGACATATAATACGACCGAAGAGCATATGCAAGAGAATTTGCAAGCAACAACATCATTTGTTGCAAACCTACCCCCTGTACATACAAAAGTACAAGAATTGCGAGACTTGTTGCAATTGGGGAAAGGATGCCTTACTCCTGCTATTGATTGGCTGCTAGTTTCTCTTACGCCCCTCAATGAATACACCACTGAAGGATTATTTTTTATGGCATTCCCCACATTTTTTCCAAAGGGCAGAGCAACATTCAATCAATAAATTATGAAAGAGGTCAAGCTACATGAATATGCTCTCCATCTTCTTCGATACCATGATAACCGGTTCAGCCAACACCCACGATTTAGATACTTCATACTTTATATTCTTATGCATCATCGTAGCCAAGCCACTTCTGTATTTGTTCAAAAACACTTTGAAAGTAGACTTCCAATGACAATATCTACCTTGCACCAAAGACTAAAGGACCTCCTTGATGAACATCTTGCAGACCAAGTGATGCGGTTCGGCTCAAAAATTCATGGTACACGCCCCTTCTGGACTCTTCGTAGGGGGGAGCTATCTGACATGGTTATTCGAATTGGTTGCCCTACTCTATTCTTCACCCTTTGTGCAGCAGATACTAAATGGCCAGACTTACACAATGCCATGCCATCTACTGCACCAACAAATCCTACTGTTATTGCTCGTTGGAGGCTCCACAATATAGTTCAAAACCCACACCTCAGTGCACTTTACATGCATCATCGATTTAATGCATTTTGTGAGGAGGTTTTGGAGAAGATTCTTTGCACAAATGACTATTGGTACAGGTAATTACACTCCACACCAATTTTTTTTACTTCTTTCATACATCAGTTGCTTTATAACATAAATTGTGTCCAGGTATGAATGGAAACACCGTGGCTTGCACATGTACATGGTTTCCTTTGGCTCAAAGATGCACTTGATTTTTCTAAAATATAATGGAATAATCTTGCATCAGTACAAAATGCAATCGACTACATTGACAAATATGTCTTTGCTTGGAACCCGCAACCCCCCCCAAATCTCTAATGCAATAGTTCCCCGGTCCACCTTAAACAACCCATCCCTAATGGACACAACAATGATTATGTTGTCCACCCCTTCACTTGACTACAATGAATTGCTCAATTGCGTTCAATGCCATACACATTGTACCTTGCAAACATGCTTGTGGCGAAAAGGAGGTATAGTTGAATGCCGCTATAAAGCCCCTTGGACCATGCAAGACAAGTCATCCCTCTCAAATGAGAGTGGGCAGCCAAAGCACACCCCTACTCGTAGTGATGATCGAGTGAATCTTCACAACCCCACAATCCTCTCTATCTGGTGTGCAAATGTAGATTACCAGCCCGTTCTCTCAATAGATGTAGTGCTCAAATAAATCGCAAAGTATGCAACTAAAGCAAAAACCAAATCTGAAACATATCATGCAATGCTTTCTCGTATTTCAACAACTTTTGATCTTGAGAAGCCAACACCAATAGCTTTTAGAAAAATGCTTGTTGACAACATTGTCGATCGCGATATTAGTGCTCAAGAAAGCTGCCACCTTTTACTAAAACTACCACTCTACTTGTGTAGTCGATCATTTGTTTCTTTAAATGTCAACCAAAAAAACTATCAACGCATTCCACTATCAACCACATGTACCTCACCACCCACAAACTACATTGATGCATACATGGCTCATCCTATTAGTCTATAGGCATTGCCATTGATTGAAGTGACTCAAAAATGGAGCTTCAAAACATCTCGTAAAGCAAACCAATGGAAAGAGCATTCCTCTAAAGCAATTGTTCGAGTCTCCCCTCGCTTCACAACAATTCCTCCTAAGGACAATCCAAGTTTCCACGACTTCTGTTGGAGTGAACTGGTTCTCTACAAACCTTTTCGTAAAATTGCAACTGACCTTGGTTCATCGCCAATTGAAATTTTGGCATAGTGGGAGAAAATAGAATTCACTTACCATCCATGGCATGTTCGACGCAATCCACCAGTCACACCCTCCAATTCAAAACCTGTGTCTCCTTCACATGATGCATAACCCCCACATCAATGCTACCAATCTGAATGGAAAGTCTTGTCAAGTGTTCACGCAGGCTATCCACTTCAATTAGATGCACTTGACATGCTAGGCAACCGTGAATTAGACCTTAACCATGACTGGAATACTCATTCCGTAAATCCAATAGAACTCTCTGTAGTATCCAACTTCATATACTCCAACCGCACAAGATTTCAAGTCCCCATTCAACCCTATGTAAATACCCAACATGACCTTTCATTTGAACAAAAAAAAGCCCTGGATTTAGTGTTGTCACACCTATACTCCACTACTTACCAACCACCACTCAAAATAATAGTTCAAGGAACTACAAGAACTGGAAAGTCACACCTAATAAAAGAAATCAGGTCTGCACTAAATTGTTCTGCTCCACACGGGCAAACATCATTACTACTTCTCGCACCAACAGGTGTTGCAGCATTCAACATTGGAGCATCAAAAATTCATTCCGCACTGCAAATTCCCATCAAAGAAATGGCTCCCTTGCAAGGGAAAACATTAGCAAGCTTCCAAGAGAGAATGCACTTTGTTGGCTACATTTTAATAGATGAAATGAGCTTCATCGGTCCAAAGCTCCTTGAATGCATCGACTCTCGCTTATGAGAAGCTTTCCCAGAAAACAACCACTACTCTTTTGGAGGCCACTCAATCTTGCACTTTGGAGACCTCGTCCAACTACCACCGGTCAAAGACATTCTTATGTACTCTTCTACTTCCTATGGGGGAACACTATGGCAGAGCTTCCAAACTATTTTTACACTTAACAAAATATTCTGCCAAGCCGGAGAGGATCCCACTCAACTTCAATTTCGTGATCTATTGTGCAATTTAAGAAAGGCTAAACCTACTATTGTAGATTGGCAACTTCTCATGTCAAGGTCAAGCTCAATGCTAACATCTACAAAACAAATTGTTTTCTTATCATCCGTACATCTTTATGCAACCAATGAAAAGGTTTCACTCCATAATAAGCGTATGTTGTTGTCTCTAGCACAAGCTATTGCCATTGCCACTGCAGAACAATTAGGGACCTCTTTCAACTCAAATCCAAATGATGACCAACTCCAAACTAAGATTCTACTTTGTGTCGACCAGAAGGTTATGCCATCTTCAAATCTGTGGACTCATACTAGCCTTATTAATGGAGCACTTGGCATAGTGAAACAAAATAGTCTATAGGGACAATGAAAAACCACCCCAACTCCCCTTGTTTGTTGTTGTTCGATTCAAGAATTATGTTGGGCCTGCCTGGGATACAAACAATCCCAAAGATGTCCCTATCACCCCAATTAGTCATGGTGGTTGACACCAAATACCACTTAAAATGGCTTGGGCCTTAACCATCCACAAATCACAGTGGCTTACACTTCATATGGCCACCATTGACATCGGCAACATTGACCATCAAGGCTTGACATTCACAACAATTTCTAGAGTGACACAACTTTCCAGCCTTCGTATCCACCCTGCATTCACTTTTGAAAGATACACACGCATGCAACAAAGCCCATATGTTGCACGTAGGATCAGTGAGGAAGCTCACCTATCAAAACTATCAACCTCAACCACTTCAGATGCTCAACTTTTGTTCAGTTAACCAATATGTACAGGTATGTTCAATTTTAGCTTAGTCTTCTCTCTTTCCATGTCTAAATTAATAATTGCAGATCAACCTATTCAACACAAACCTTATAATCACAAGCATATTTCTATTTTGCAGAGAGTTCTTCTTGGACAACAACTCAACTAACATACATGCTATCTTTCTGGATTCTCTACACTATCATAATCACCCAATTGAAATTCTCAAATTCATTTCACTTAAAAAAGCCTTAAAGGTATGTTTTCATAATACTTGGTCCTTTCTCTTTCAAAGAAGACATTCCTTATTGCTTACAAATCTCTTTGTTTTCTAGCTATCCAATCTCATCCTTGCTTACCACATTTGAAGCTGCCTAACTATCAAGATCAACCCTTTCAATAACAAGTAGTCTTCCAACTTCTTCTGCTTAAGCTATTGCTTTTAGTGGAGTTCTCCCCTGCCAATTATGTTCACAACAGTAAAACAACACTTCTTTACATTTCTCTTTGCACCTACATATTGTGCTCTCATCATCTAATCTTTCCAACTTCTGTTATACATTCCTCATATCTAACTTAAAATATAGATTGTATATTGTTGTCAAACAAGTTAGGACATATGTAGACTGGATTGGGATAAATACATCTCCCTCTTAGTTTGTAAACTAATTAAATTGCTTTTGAACCATACTGTAATGGTCTATTGTTGCCATGTTGTGTGCTGAAGTAGTTGGAAATGGATGACGATTAAAAAAGGCAATGAACCTTGTAATTTTATGTTAGATGGAAAATATAACTCATTATGCATCAACTTTTCTTGGTTATGGTGAGTACATCTTCCTTGCTTTCTACTTGAACAACTTGATGTATTTTTTTTTTTCTTGTTCTTTCTTTGTTTACTTCCCTCTAAATGGGCTTCGTTTAGGTTGTGTTGGATGTACACAAATTTCTTTAATATATGAACTTGTCTAGTATATTTGGCATTGGTTGTTTGTAACTGTTTCTTTCATTCTCTTGATTTTTTGTTGGATTTGCTGATTTTATTCTTTGCAATATTATTGTTTTGTCGAAATGGCATAGAATGGTATACTTAAATTAAACCAACATGGCTTGGTTTCTATAGTCCATTATATTGTAGTTTTATCAAATTTACTTGTTGCATCCAAAATTTATTGCATAACAAGGATTGTCATTCTAAATTGTGTATATTTTTGCCTTGTAAGTCATTTGTATGAAGTTTTACATCTAAGATGTATGCATTACTTATCTGAAGTTTCCTTATGATGTTTAAATAGTCTCTTTGGCAGCCAAGAATTTTTGTTAGAAGGTTTAAAGTGAATTAGACAATTTAATTGTGTCAATAGATAATGAAGATAAAACATGGAATGCTCAGTTAAATCATAAATCAGGTATATTTGTCTCATAGTTGTATGACATTATGAGAAACTTTACTATTCAAAATGTCTAGTCTTTGATTGCTTCTTTGGACCTGAGGTTGAAGGAAATATAGCTGATTTAGGAGTTGTAAAACCACAAATAGAATTTCAATAAATTTTCATTTGTCATAGTCCTACCAAGCATAATCACCATTCTCAAGCTTTTCAGTGTTTTTGTTTCTATTTACCAATCCTGTATTCTTATGTAGTTGTGGAAATGCGATCTATTCTTGATTGCAAACTCTTTCCTTATCTGATTTTTTGGACTAAAAGTGTATAGTGTGGTGGCTTGGTTATGATGTACAATTTATTACAACTAATAAATATATGCTGGGTGTTGATTTGCTCCATGGTATAATTTAATATGACTAGGACAAATTTGGATGTTGATAGATTCTGTTTCAAATAATCGTGAAATATCTGTTAGATTTGTGCTTTCATACTATCAAGGGGGCTTCATTTTTGTTTCATTTACTACATAAAAAATTGAAGCTCTTATTTTTATGTCTTAACTAATGCTTAAGTATTACTTAACAGATTTTAGCGGTGCTCTGCTAGCAATAGAATATATCTTTCTTCTATCTGCAAGATGCCACCGTACAGACACTTGGCAATAGAACCAATGTGTTTCTTGTTTCTATTGTATATGCCTCCTCAAACTATTCGACCAATTCGAAACATATTTTATAAATCTAAATGAATAGGCTTAGACATATCCTCAAATATGTGTGATTTCAAAGTGTGTTGTCTTCAGAGTAAAGTGCATGACATGAATTGCTCAGCAAGACAACAATCAAGTGAGCTGTATAAAAAAAGAACTTGGTATATCAAAATACATAATTTTAAAGAATTAATATGCAAATTTTTGTGTCATGCTATGTTCCAAGCTGAATTTTTATTGTTGTTCGATGTTTTGATGAGTCTTACCAATTGCGATTTGAACCCAAGTACACACTCAATTTTGTTGAGTTGAGTTGGTGGTTATAGACTTTCAAAAGTGAATTTAGTACCTTTGTCTATTGAACAGTTATAAACATCTTCCCCCATCAACATCATCTGATTCTTTAGTCAGTGAAATTGTCTAGTCATTACCTTCTCGATCTATAATTTGTTCAGAAGCATTTGTGTGTTTCCAGATATTTATTTCATATCCTATCTGAGAGGATTTTCTTACATTCATATTTGATTATATATAACTTTCATTGCCTTTAAGATTCCATCTCAATTTATCTATTTAATCAGTCCAAATAGGTCCAAAATTTTACAAAGGAAAGTAAATTTTAGAACTATTCATCTCATCAATCTTAAGAATATAAGGCAAAGATTTTCAATTTTAAATATTTTCTTTCTAATCATCATTACATTTAGATCCTTACTAGTTTGTTAAATAGATAGAGATAATCTCTCTGACTTGGTAAGGATCTATTTTTCAAATTTTGTGGTGTACATGAGGTCAATTGGTAAATAGAGATATAAGGGTAGATAGAGGGAGAGAGATGGAGAGATAATGAGATAGAGATAGTAGATTTTTATTTGATAGCTTTCAATATCTTGTACATAGTGTTAGATCCCTATTTGCTTCTTCACACACAAACTTTTAAAATTTAAGTGTGCAATCAATTTTATGTCTATTTGGCGATTTTTAAATTTTTTCATTTTTGTTTCAGCAAAAGCTGTCAATTCTGATATATTTAGATCTGCTTTTTGTTTATTGTGAATAGATTGAAACAACAGCTCTAAGAAGAAGTCCATTTTATCTCTTCTGCATCATTCCCAGCAGGACACATTCTCTCCTAAATCTTGCGGTAAGTCACTTGCCAGATCATTCTATGTTGTGTTTTATTCCTTTCTAAATGCTTCTTTTGTTGCCTATCAAATTAGTAGATTTTATAAATTGTGAAACTAATTTTATATTATTTTTTGCTTCTTCATGTACAGATTTCCAGAACTTGTGAAATGAATTTTATGTTTTTCTGGTGATTTAAAATTTATTGTTACCTATGCGTCATAAAGCTATGGGTCATAATTTTACTGTTCAATGGCAAATATCAACTTTTTTGAAACTTTTTAATATTTGCATAAACTTTTTTGAAACGTTTTTTTATTATGCAACACCTTTCATACTCTTACAGATTTAATTTATTGAATATATCTTTCTTGTTCTTTTCTTGAACAACTTGATGTATTTTTAGTTTTCTTATGCTTTCTTTGTATCCATTCTCTACATGATCATTCTTCATAGTTTGACTTGAGCGTGGATTATTTTGACAAAAAATACTGCAAATGGAAATAGAATGTTGCATTATAGTTGGAAGCTTTGGGTTTTCCTGCTTCAGCCATCTTCCAACTTGAGGGTAACCACTATTTTCTTTGCTCTTTTATCTTAAAACTATGATTCTGTTGTCTACATATGCTGAGACAATAATTGTTGGAATCATCACACTGTACACTTATAACATCCAACTTATTTGTACTTGGAGATAACACTTGACTGGGACACCCCTTTCCACAACAATCATTCAAAGCTCTATTTCTACTCAAGTTAGTCAAATTTATATTAATCAAACTCTCATTCTCCATTGCATCCATGGTATTGCTATGGGAAATAAGTTGAAAATTTAAAAATAGATTAGTCAACACTCACTATATTTTTGTTCATTCTATGTGCACTGTTCTCTGATTGACGTGAGACTTTGTTTTCAATACTAAACTTTTGAACCGTTTCCACAATTGAAAGTGGAAGAGCACTTGTCTTAGAGGTTTTGGGAGAATCAACCTATGGGCGTATTAACTTTCTTCTTTTCGGCTTACAAGAATTAGGTTCTCCACAACTATGTCTTATTTGACCCTCCACTTGTAATTTCTAAGTCTATCTTCAATGATTGGTTCTTCATTCAAAGGTTTTATTGCAATCATGTTTGGATCCCTATAAGTGGATGCATAGTTTATTTGAAGCTATATAGAGATCTCTAATTCTCTTTGTTTGTCCATCTCTTCGTGACATCATGCTGTGAGGATAATTGTGCATTTTCCTTTCAATTTTATGGCACTCTGCTTTTCATATGATGTGTTCAGATTCACATTTAAAATAAGATTTGTCTAGTACCAACATAGATAAAAAAATGGCTTGAATATAATGTAGATTTTATCCAATACAAATTTTTTTGGCCTTCTCCACTATGTTTTCAGTGATGTTTTTCCTCACACCTCTCCATGAACTGCATAATATGAAAAGTGAATATGCAACCTGACAAGAATAGCATCTGTAAAAATAATGAGGATTTGTGTAAGAATCATTTACTTAGACATAAATTTTTTGCCAGTCATTATTCATAAAAATGGTCAAATTTATGTTAACCATTACAACAATAACAATGGTTATTAGCTCATTTGTTATTTCATAGTCATATGTATTAAAAAATATTAGAGATTGGCTTTCTCTTAACTGTTGGTGTTGCAAACATTTGACAGAAATTTATCAATGCCCTTGCACTTTTGTCAATGTCCTTGCACCTTGTATCACAATGGGAGAGAATATATAAGGTATGGCCATCCACCCCATTTTATTTTGTATATCTTTCACAGTTGCAAATTAAAACCAATGGAAAATTTGGCCCGCACCATAGAAAATTGGCAATATTTTATTTGTACCTCATTACTATGTTTTCTAGAACAACCTCCATCATAGTCTAATTTATTTTATCTAATTTATTTTTTCCTTTAATATGCAGGTTGCAACATGGATTTACATGAACTAATTGATGAAACCTATCAAAAATTATTCTAAAACTACTCTTCTTCTATCAAATGAACATTATAGTCATGATGCCAACAAATGAACATTATAGTCACTCTTTACCATATCCACTAGTCATTCTATGCGCTGTCCCAAATTTTGTAATAAATTAATGTAATATCTTGTGTCTTTATGGTTACCATGCAATCACATGATTTTTTTTTATGATGTCTTTTGTTTATGTTTATATTTGTTCAAAAATCCACATACGATCGATACATTCAATAATATTCATGTTATTACAACATTCTTTTAATGCTCGATAACCTTTCTCATTTGTTGGTTCCAGGTTTTATGTCATTTTTGGCCAGGCATACTGTATTGTTGAGTCCAAGTTTTGCATCCATCAAATTTATTTTTTATTTTTATGAGATAGAGACAACTCGAGTAGGTTAAGCTACTCGTATTTGCTATATCCATCACTATCATTGGTCTTTTGGTTCTTCTTTACAACTATCTAATGGGCAGCTAAAATTATCACATGTCACAGGCTTTATTTTGTGTTTTCTGAGTGTAGTCATATTTTATGGCATGTTTTGCTGCAGATTTTATATATTCACACTATCCTTTATTAGTTTTCTTTTACTAGATGGTTACTTGGATTGTCATATGTAATAATCCAAGTATACATTACTTTCCATTTCTCAAATAAACATAAATAACAATAATAATTCAAATGAAAATCATAAATGGAATTCAATTAATCATGAGCGAAGTGGTTGTTGAGTTTTAAAACACTGATATATCCATATTGGTTATAAACATATTCAGCTCCTCCGCAAACTCAAATTGCAAAGCACCATAATAAATGATCAACATCTCTTCAATAGTTTGACCTGAACACCAATAATAAATGAGGAATAACTTAATAAGCAATCTAGTATACTATGTGAGCCACCCACCAATCACAATGCTTCTCATTAGTCTTGGTTGTTGCAAATATAGTATAAATATAATATTTCAATCTGGTCACAACTGCATTAACCAAATGCATCTGCTGAGGCATATCAGCTCCACAAAGCTAGTAAATAAATTCATGATTCTACCTGATGAAAAGTAACCCTCCTTCAATATTGCAGGATTGTACATACTTCAATATATGAGTAACCCTTAATGCATTAATTCAATATATGATCAATATATGACTATAAGATTGATGAGAAACCAACTTTTTCTTTAATTAAATTCAAAAAGTCCTAGTGAAAGAAGATACTCAAATAAGTAATTAAGATAACTACTTATTTGAGTCTGGTTATTTACTATTTAATTAAAATTACTGGAAGTGGTCTTATTTTAGTAATATATTTGGCTTTAATGTTCCTATGGATTTGAACTTTCAGCAATGTGAGGGGTTAAATGATTTTAGCATAATAAAAAATGATATACTTTGTGTGTGCTGGTTATAATAGTCTTGTAATTTGGATTCTATAAAATATTCTGTGGTTATACTTAAGATTTGAAGTTTGAAGCTGAAATTGAAGAATATAGTGACGATTTTATTAATTTTACTTTTCTGTGAAATGTGCAACAATTGTGGGTGGGGAATCTTTAACTTTTTGATGAAATTTTTGCTTAAGATCGAGAACTTAGAAAATACTTAACAGTCTTTTGCCAGAACATAAGAAACCCAATAATAATGTCGGCTGGCAGAGAAGTTGGGAGAATTTTTTTCACCTATCATAGTTGGAAATGCTTTGGTAGACATGCATGCAAAATGTGGAAGCATAGAAAAGGCACGTGAATTGTTTGAAACATTGCCTCAAAGAGAGGTTATCTCATGGAATGCAATGATTGCAAGAAATGCACAAAATGCAGTTTTTGTAAAAGCTTTAGAAACTTTCAAGCAAATGGAATTGGAAGGTGTAACGCCAAACTCCACAACTTTTTCCAACATTCTTCATTGCCTATGCCAAAATAGGAGCATTGCAATAGGGTATGGACATCCATCAAACAATAAAGAATAAAGGAATTTGATTGGACGTTGCAAATGCAACTGCCCTGGTGGACATGTATGCACAATGTGTTGGCATAGAAAAGGCACGCGAACTATTTGACAAAATGCCCCAAAGAGATGTCATCTCATGGAATGCAATGATTTAAAAAAATTCTGATTGACAACAATCTATATTTTTACTGCAATATATTTAATATATATAATTTTTTTTGCTTGGAATTTTATAATATGATTATTAATAATATTATATAAGAATTTTTTTAATGATATAATTTGTAATATCATTTTAATATTGCCATATCAAATTTGTAATGATTTTTTTTAATAAATACTTCAGCCATTTTATACCCAAAAATGCAGATTGATGAAAAATTTTACTTTTGAAGTTTTAGACATAGGCTCTAATATTTTGAAAATTATGGTACAAAAACTTTTAAATATCTATGTTCGTATGGAGGAAATATGGTGGTGAAAATTTTGAATAAAACACTACATTCAGTAAGTTTTATGTTTTAAACACAGTTGTTGTATTTAGATTTGTGACTGTTGTACAGATTGGAAACATGAAAAGATAGTCTGGAAAGGCGAGCAACTAAGCAACATAAACTTCAATTCTCTTGTGTTTGTTGGGGTCTGCAGGAGGAAGCTTTAGAACGTTTACATTGAGCACTCCATCTTGAAATCTGGCTGAAATGGCCTCCACATTTCAGTAGTCAGGCATGATAAATTTTCTTGTAAATTTGTCGACCCTGTGCTCCATATAGATTAATTTGACATGATCCTCCTCCTCCTCCTTTCACTCTCCAATGATTGTCAACACATTCTCATCCTGTACTTGAACCTATTTGTTTTCAAACATGCAACAATCACTTAGTTAGTCTTAGGGGCGAGTGATTCGAAGCTTTTTCATCCCCAAGATGCACAAAAAATTGAGGTTTTTAGTGGTTTGAAATGGAAATACCTTGATGTTATCATTTTGAAGGCCTAGCATGTCGATTATGAAGACATAATAGTTGGGATACTCTTTGATATCAACAGGAGTGGAATCCATGGCCGTGTTGTCCAAAATATAATTGTGCTTGGGGTTATTCAGGTGTTTCTCCATATTGTTAGGGCCTTGAAGAAGCTCGGGCGCAAAGCTAAACAGGGGCTCCATCTCTTCTCACGATTCTGCATCGCCGTCATATTTCATCTTCAAATTAGTCAATAGTATGCAAATGCTAAATAAACTTTTCAAAAATTACAGAGAAAACATAAATGAATACCCTTAAAAGGGATTGGAGAGAACATTTACCAGGTTAGTAATTGCTAAATTCATATTAATGTTCAATTTTGGTATTTCAAAGAAATAATAGGTTACCTATGGTCCATTAGTTTGTAGTGCTTAGATAATGAAGAAATAATGTAATTGAGTAATAAGAGGAGGCTGCAGTAGAGGAAAAAGATTAATATAATTTACAACAACTAAAGTATATCAATAAAAGGAAAATATATGAGAACTGGAACAAAAAATCTATTAATTTGGGCAAGTTGTACATGGCATGCTCTCTTGAGAGGTATATAGTTGGATTTCTTCCATTAGCTATCTCTATGCTGAGGAAATCTGACAATACAAATATATGCATAATACGAAGGAGACCAAAAAATATTGTCCTAAATTTAGGAAAAATAAATGTCACACAGTTTTATCATTGATGGTCGCTGATACTTTTGCAGTTAAGCAGTTGTACATGTCTATTCCTCACCAGTTGCTCTATGTATTGGCTGGTCTTTGACTCTATCAGTCTTATGTAATGTTTTGATTTGCATAGTAAAAAAATATTAAAAATTGGAAAGAAGAGTGCAGATACTTTTGTAGTTAAGCAGTTGTGCTTGTCTATTCTTCACCAGATGCTCTATGTATTTGTTGTCTTTGAATCTATCAGGATTGTCTAATGTTTTCCTTTGCTTAATAAAAAAATATTATCATTTGAGTAGTTGTTTAAGAAGAAATCTCTTCAAACTATGTTTAAAGTGAACATACTTGTACTTATTGGTTACCTGAATTGAAGCAGGGCATTTCAAATGGTTGATGCTAATAGTTCAGACAGTCGAGCTTCCTCATGGATCCTACGTGCACTATATGGGCTTTGTTGCATGCGTGTGTATCTTTTGAAAGTGAATGGCGGGTGGATTCGAAGGCCAGAAAGATGAGTGACTCTAGAAATTATCGTGAATGTCAAGCCCTGTCGATCAATGTTGCCGATGTCAATGGTGGCCATATGAAGTGTAAGACCTTGTGATTTGTGGATGGTTAATGCCCATGCCATTTTAAGTGGGATTTTCCGTCAACCACCATGAGTTATGGGGGTAATAGGGACATCTTTGGGATTGTTTGTATCCCAAGTAGGCCCAATGTAATTTTGGAATCGAACAACAACAAAGAAAGGGAGTTGGGGTGGTTTATCAGTCTCCTTGTAGATTATTTTTTGTACTATGCCAAGAGCTCCATTAATAAGGCCAATATCCGTCCACAGATTACAAGATAACATAACCTCTTGGTTGACAGAAAGTAGAATCTTAGGTTGGAGTTGGTCATCATCTGGATTTGAAGTGAAAGAGCTCCCTATTTGCTCAGCAGTGGCAATGGCAATAGGCTGAGCTAGAGACAACAACATACGTTTATTATGGAGTGAAACATTTTCATTGGTTGCATAAAGATGTATGGATGATACAAAAGCAGTTTGTTCAGAAGGTGATAGTTTCGAGCTTGATCTTGACATTAATAGTTGCCAATCTACAATAGTAGGTTCAACCTTTCTTAAATTGCATAAGAGATCACATAATAGATTTTGAGTGGGATCCTCTCCCGCTTGACGAAATATCTTGTTTAGTGTAACAACAGTTTGGAAGCTACGCCATAGTGTGCCCCCATAGGAAGTAGAAGAGTACATAGGAATGTCTTTGACCGGTGGTAGCTGGCCGAGGTCTCCAAAAAGTAGTATTGAGCGGCCTCCAAAAGGGCTTTGGTTGTTTGTTGGGAAAGCTTCGCGTAAGCGATAGTCGATTCGCTCAAGTAATCTGGGACCGATGAAGCTCATTTCGTCTATTAAAATGTAGTGAACAAAGTGCAATCTCTCTTGGAAGCTTGCTAGTGTTTGGCCCTGCAAGGGAGAAAACTCTTTGATGGGGATGCGCAGTGCTGAATGAATAGTTGATGCTCCAATGTTGAATGCTGCAACACCTGTTGGTGTGAGAAGTAGTAGTGATGTTTTCCCATTTGGAGCGGAAGAATCTAGTGCATACGTGAGTTGTTTAATTAGGTATGATTTTCCAGTTCCTACAGTTCCTTGAACTATAATTTTGAGTGGTGGCTGGTAACTAATGGAGGATAGGTGTGACAACACTAAATCTAGTGTTTTCTTTTGTTCTAATGAAAGGTTGTGCTGGGTATTTAGAAAGGGCGGAATGAGGACTTGATATCTTGTGCAGTTTGAGTCTATGAAGTTGGATGCTACATTGAGTTCTATTGGATTTATGGAATGAGTATTCCAGTCATGGTTAAGGTCTAATTCACGACTGCCTAGCATGTCAAGTGCATCCAATTGGAGTGGATGGATTGGGTGAACACTTGACAAGACTTGCCACTTAGATTGGTTGCATTGATGTGGGGGTTCTGCATCATCTGTTGGAGAGTCAGGTTATGTATTAGAGGTTGTATTTGGTTGACTGCGTCGAGCATTCCATGGATGGTAAGTGCATGCCATCCTATCCCATTGTGCCAAAATTTGAACTGGTGTGGAACCAAGGTCAATTGCAATGTTATGAAAAGGTTTGTAGAGAACCAATTCACTCCAGCAAAATTCATGGAATCTTGGGTCGTCTTTAGAGGGAATGCTTGTGAAGTGAGGGGACACTCGAACAACTGCTTTAGAGGAGCGCTCTTTCCATTGGCTCACTTTACGTGTTATTCTAAAGCTCCATTTTTGAGTCACCTCTATCAGTGGCATTGCCTCTAGACTAATAGGATGAGCCATGTATGCATCAATGTAGTTTGTGTGCGGTGATGTACATGTGCCTGAGAGTGGAATGCATTGATAGTTTTTTTGGTTGAAATTTAAAGAAACGAATGTTTGGCTACACAAGCAGAGTGGTAGTTTTAAGAGAAGGTGGAAACTCTCTTGAGCACTAATATCGTGATCCACAAGGTTGTCAACAAGAATTTTCCTAAAAGATATTGATGTTGGCTTGTTAGGATCAAAAGTTGTTGAAATACGAGAAAGCATTGCATGGTATGTTTCGGATTTGGTTTTTGCTTTAGCTGCATATTTCGTGATATACTTGAGCACTGCATCTATTGAGAGAACGGGTTGGCAATCTACATTTGCGCGCCAAATGGAGAGGATAATGGGGTTGTGAAGATCAACTCGGTCATCATTACGAGTAGGGGTGTGCTTTGGCTGCCCACTCTCATTTGAGAGTGTTGAATTATTTTGCATGGTCCAAGGGGCTTTATAGCGGCATTCAGCGGTACCTCCTTTTCTCCGCAAGCATGTTTGCAAGGTACAATGTGTATGGCATTGAACACAATTGAGAAATTCATTGTAGTCATCTGAAGGGGTGGACAACATAATCATTCTTGTATCCATTAGGCAGGGGTTGTTTAAGGAGAACCTTGGAATTGTTGTAATTGAGCTTTGGTTGGGACGTGGGTTCCAAGCAGAGCCATAGTTGTCAATGTAGTTGATTGCTTGTTGTACTGATCAAAGATTATTCCATTGCAATCTAGCAATATCGGGTGCGTCTTTGAGCCAAAGGAAACCGTGGACATGTGCAGAGCCACGGTGTTGCCATTCATACCTAGACACAAAAAATATTAGTAAGAAAATGGTGAATGAAAGACGTAAACATAAAAGATTGTGGAGTGAATTTACCTATACCAGTAGTCATTTGTGCAAAGAATCTTTTCCAAAACCTCCTCACGAAATGCAGTAAATCGGTGATGCATGTAAAGTGCATAGAGATGTGGATTTTGCACTATATTTTGGATCCTCCACCGAGTAGTTGCTGAAGGATTTGTAGGTGTGGTTGATGGCATGGCATTGTGTAAATCTAGCCATTTAGTATTCGCTGCACTAAGGGTGAAGAATAAAGTTGGACAACCAACTTGAATAACCATGTCTGATAGCTCCCCCCTGCGAAGAGTCCAGAAGGGGTGGGTACCACGAATTTTTGAGCCGAACTGCATAACCTGGTTTGCAAGACGTTCATCGGGGAGGTCCTTGAGTCTTTGGCACAAGTCAAATATTGTTGTTGGTAGTCTACTTTCGAAGTGTTTTTGAACAAATACGGAAGTTGTGGCCTGGCTATCGTGACGCATATGAATATTAAGTATGAAGTATCTAAATCATGGTTGTTGGCCGAATCTATTATCATGGTATCGAAGAAGATGGAGAGCATATTCATGTAGCTTGACCTCTTTCATACTTTGTTGATTGAATGCAGCTCTACCTTTTGGAAACAATATCGGGAATGCCATAACAAACAAGCCTTTAGTGGTGCATTCATTGAGAGGTGTAAGAGAAATTGGTGGCCAATCAATAGTAGGAGTTGGTCGTCCCTCCCCTAACTGCAATAGGGCTCACAATTCTTGCACTTTAGTACATGCAGGGGGCAAGTTTGTGACAAATGAAGTTGTTGCTTCTGCATTCTCTTGCAAGTGTTCTTCGGTTATATTATCCGTCTCCATGAAGCTAAAATTAGGGGGGTCTGAAGTTGAGACTATTGCATTTAGAAGCTCAGAGATGTCAGTGGACGCAATAGGAAAGGATAAGAGAGAGGTCTTATCCAATTGGACATATTTGTAGTAGGGGTCATAACAGATCTTATATTGCAAAGCCTCATGAACATGTGCTCTACAAACATAGAAATTGTAATGTTGGGAGGTAATATTTTTCTTATTGACTATGAGTATATCCAAGTCATGTATATGGCGTGGCAAGTAATTGGCAATTACTGTAATATCTTGAGGAAAAAAAATAGTATGGCCATTGTATTTTAGTTGTCCCCCTCTTGCATAAGTAACTTGGAGAACAGGGCTAACTCTTGATATAAGCATTTCTTCAATCTGAGATAGGCGCTGTAAACAAGTAGGCTGCTCTCCAGGGTCCACGTTGTTCCACTATGAGAAGTGATTGCCATTTTTTTTAGAAATGCATCGTGAACAAGCACTACTACCATTTAATGGCCTAATCCTTATTCTTGGATATTGTTCCATGCATACTTGGCATGTTGATATGTTTGATAGGTTGTCCAACTTTGAGCGGAAATAATTTCTAGCGATGTAATAGTTTGGAGGAAATAGTGGAGGATGGAGGTTTTGGGAGGGAGAGCAAGGGTGAAATGTAGATTTCATTTGAGGTGGTGGGGGTTGCACTGGGGGAGGGTAATTGGAAAGACAAGGCGGGGGTGTGGACGAGCTTGCAAGGTTACTTTGATGGTTTTCTCTACTTCATCTATTAATAGAATCCTTATTTGCATGGTACCATAATCGTTTTAGATCATTGAGACCATTGTGCTTCCATACTTTCAGCTTGGTTTTCCATGGTAGTGGTTGCTAAGGAACAAACCAATGCAATATTATTTTGCATTAGATAATGAGAAAGTTGAAATAACACGTTTAAGTTAGGTGAGTTAAATTAGCAAGAATACCAATGAAGTAATAATCATATTACAAAACATGTACATTAGACAACATTGTCATATCAAAAAAGACTTTTTATTCAATTCATTTGTTATTTTAGGCACACATCATTACATATGGTGGTATGGACAACAACAAAAGTTGTACTACATAAGCAATGACTATACAGTATTATCAAAAATAAGAGGTACTTGCAAACTTTAAACAGGTTTAATTGATGTAATTACAAAGCTTTGTACTTCTTTCCCAACAAAAGAATTCATTGTGATGGCCACTTCAAAGAGAAACTGGTGCCCAAGAACTTGATCTAGTACGTGTTTAGTTGTATCAGGTTCAGCCATAAGAAGTTGAAGATTTTCAGCGGAAACTCCAAACAAGCTGTTTGCAGGTCCCTCGAATGTAGTAACTTTAACAAGAGAACCTATGCCATTGTCCAAGTCCACTTTGACCATGTAGATAAAGTCACATCCAGGGAGATCAATAGAACACTTTGGGCAATGAAAGCTATTGGGTTTCTTTTGTACAACCTTCTTCTTACATTTCTTATTTCCTACCAAAAGAGGACAAGAGAGTTAGTAAAAGTTTTCCAAGTGGACCTTTGATATGCTTTCTTTTACACAAACATTTTCTTTTCCAAGATAGTTTGTACTATTGATCGATGCAATCTCAATTGGATTTCCAAACTTGTTGGAAGAAAGATGATCTATTGAGAGTGAAAGAAAGGGTGTCTCACTCCCTATAGTGGTATACCAGTCATGCAACGTAGACGCTTCTAATAGTTTTGGATTTATGCCAATTGTAGTTGCAAATATGGTATCAAGAGCTTTTCCACGCCAAGAGGTTATACGTCCACATTTTATCAAGATAATGGGAGGGGTTGGTAGAAGAGACAAAGTAGATATTTATTTACCTTCAAATTCACAATGACGACCCCAAAGTGTAACATCAATGCTCAAGCAAGACATGTCTATGATTGTTGTAGTGCACTTTACTATTTCAGTCCCATCTCTCTTACAGATTGTTGATGCAGGGGAGATGGACAAAAGTATGCCGAGAACATCAACAATGGAATTAATAGGTAGTGATAGTAGGGAATCTATGCTTTTGATATGCAAGATATGCATGGGGATTGTAGAGTCTACACATGGAGTAATTGTTGATGATTTATGTAGGAAAATTTCAAATGGGTTCGTTGAGCTACTATATTTTTTATTAGCAACTTGTATGCGGCCATTAAAAATAATGTATACACAATTAGAGTGCACAACATTATAGAATTCATCAAGAAGTTCATTGAAGCATGTGACATGTATGTCAATGCCTTCTTTGTCAAGGAAGTCAAAACCAAAAACTTTTCCTTCTTGGTTAGCATTGTGAAACTCATGGATTGGACTCTTTGTTAATAATCTACCCTCAATGGACCAACGCTTATAGTATGGGGTTAAAGATTTGATGGGAAGTATCTCAAAAGTGGGTATGGTTGGTTCTTGGGTAGATATTGCATCTTGTTGTAATCCAAACGGTCCTTGGGAGCTAGTAGATGGCAAATGACTTGTTGCTTGCAGAAGAGGAGTTGGAGTGCCAACAAGTGGTGCTTTATTCGATACCATTTCAAGACTATTGATAATTATAGCCCTGCAATTTAATGATGTAAATGATTTAGGAACATCACACCAGTGAATGAAAGCAATATTAAAAAATAGAGTAAGGTTGGACATACGTGTATTTGTCAAAAACTTTGGATGTATATTCTGTAAGGTGGATAATAGACCCAATGACCATCGATTTTTCGACAACAAGATTGTTGAACTGGGTAGGAAGCAAAGTAGGATGGGTATGGACACCATCAGAGAGTTCAAACCGGTACTTAACATCTGTTGAATGAGCATGTTGTATTGTGTTTATGGACGTGACTTGTAATGAAGGGTCAAGATCAAACATGCCTGCAAGAATATCTTCAACGACATTTGCAGTCAAAGTTGCCATCGAGAAGGTGAAAGGTAGTTGAAGCTTTGTGCCTGCGACGTAGTTGTGAGTGTTAGAATTGGGTTTTATGTCACGTCAAATAAAGGTGCTGCTTAATTGTATGAGCGATGTTAATAGGGGAAACCACAATTGCAAGGTAAAGAAGGGAATCGTACAATTGATAATATATTATCAAATAGTTTATCTACACGTTTAAAAAACCAATGGTTTATGAATGGGTTAAATTTTATGCAAGCTATATAGTACAAGACGTATTCCGAGTGTTATGTTTAAAAACAATATATGTCGAAGTATTGTGTGTTTAGTTTTTAAGATTTACAAAGACCTAAAAATTTGTTATGGAAATAAGTATTTTATGTATTTATTGAACATTCATTTCAATCAATGAAATTTGAAATCACACTATCTATGTGAATGGTAAACAAATATATTTGTAATATTGGAGCCCTTTTGGGGAAAAATAGTACAGGGAAAATTTGCAACACTTTGTGTTGAAAATAGTATTTACAAAACTTATATTGGAAGAGCGTAATAGACACGAGTATAGAGGGCTATATTGTTTCATTACATTGTAGCCATAAGTAGGCATTGTATAGGCCCAAAATTTTAAAACTTATAATGGACTAAAAGGTGTCAAGGTAACTTTGGAATGCAACGATTATCGTAGGAGCTGCAACAGTATTATAGTGTTGATCATACTTTAGCTCCCTTATAAAATTGCACAGACCCTCTAATTTTGCATAGCTAGATTGGTAAGTTGAGACCGAGGCTTGAAGCATCTCGACATCGAAATCTTCAATAGGAATTTCTATCTGGCATGCAAGTTTGAGTATGTCAACGATGTCGTGGAAACTATTAGTTACAGTTGCAGAAAGATGTTGAATGGTTGTGTGAACTGAGTCTAGTCTATTAACAGTTTATGATGACTTTGAAACTGCTTGTGTTGGATGCACTGTAATAGACAGGCTTGGTTGCATAGGAGTAGTTGAATGTGTAGCCATGACCTCGCATGAGTGGATGAAATATATGTATAAGTTGAAGTAAAACATATACAGGTAAGCATGTAAATGAATGCCCAAAACATGCTATTTAATTATAAAGGAATTAACAATTTAGAAGCAAGGAGTATTATATGTTGCACTCTAAAAACAAGGCTTAAAAAAAACATTTCAATCAATATCACATATGAAAACAGGCAGAGAAATGTAACATATGTGTTACATATGAAATTCATTTCAATATTTTAAAAATTTGTTAATTTGATAGATAACAACAGAAGTGTTTAGAAAGAAATAGAACACTTTATATTTCTTTGATTTCATTAATTTCTATCAATATGATGCATTTTTAAGAAATAATCTAGGTCTCCACTATGTTTGTTGTGTTCTAAAGTAAACAAAAAATTCATTTCACAAGTTCTGGAAATATGAATGTGGAAAAGCAAATAGGAATCTAAAAATCTGCTAATTTGATAAGTAACAACAAAAGTGTTTAGAAAGGAATACAACACAACATAGAATGATGTGGTAAGTGACTTACCGTAATATTTTGGAAAAAATGTGTCCTGTTGGCAATGATGCGGAAGAGATAAAATGGGCAGAAGTCACTTAAAAGTAAGACAAACCAAAACCAATCTGCTCACAGCTGTTGTTTCAATCTATTCACAATAAACAAAAAGTGGGTCTAAGTATATTGGAATTGAGAGGTTTTGTTGAAACAAAAATGAAAAAATAAAAAATCACCAAGTAAACATAAATTTCATTGCACACTTAAATTATAAAAGTTTGTACATGAAGAAGCAAATAGGGATCCACCCCCACCCCAAAAATAACATGGAACATACATATTTAGTAATCCTAATCCCAAACAAATTTTCAATAACAAAATTATTACATTTACTTTCAATATACTGACATTTAATTCAAAAATTCAAAAGCACTAAGTTTTTTCAATTAATTAGTCTACAATTACTAAAAATTTGTACTCAAATAATAAGAGATCCATTGGAGGTATTTTGTACTGCATTTGTCAATAATATGCTGCATTCCAAAACCACACTTCCTACTGCTTCCATCCATTCACAACCAGCGAAAAAATAGATCTACAAATATCAGGGTTTTAGAGCAATAAATGCAAAATTTTCTCCCCACCACCATACTATAAGAAAAACACTCAAAGATTACCATGAATTTTATAGTAAATAGATGGCCAAGAAGAGAATGAGTCTCAATAAAAGTTTTAATATATCTTTCAATTATTTATCAGATTTATGTTTTGATGTGTCTTGTCCCTTGTAAATCTTCCTCAATAAACCATGTTTTTCAATAAAATTAGTATGTTCACCAAGCAGCTGAAAAGCCTGCCATTGATAAAATGAAATGGTTAACTTAAATTAAATAGCTAGGCTTTTTCCTGTCATTGGTATTTTGCAAACAGAATAATCTTGATCAAGCTGCAATATATTAACACCTTATTATTAAAATTTGAACTGTTGCAATCTAAGAATCCTTTTACATTGATCAACAATTCAACTTGTCATTACCTACAAAGACTAGAATAAACATTATAATAATTATCTCTCAAAACATTAAGATTTACCTCTTCTATTCAATCGTCATTAATCTAATCTTCTCTATAAGACTTAACATTCAATCCTTACCTTAATAAAACTCTCTGAAATAAAATTATAATAATTTACTTTTCTATCTCAAAATATATGAGTCTGATAGCCAAGACTTATGAGTCTGCTTGAACTCGTGGAGAGTCCTAGCAGTTTGACAATTCTCTATCTCTAATCTGCAGTTTGGTAGGGTGACTGATGCAGGCTAACATTCACAATGTTTTTTTGAAATCTATGTTAGTGTATTTGTTTTTTTGCAATTGCAGAGCTTTTCAAGAGAATTTTTCCGAAGTAACAAGGCAACTCTAAACTTTAAATTGTAAAGTTGCTCCTGAGTTTGAGTGCAACAGAACAAATCTGAGTCAAGTCAGGTGAGTTTACATAAAGGAAATGCCCTAATGTAGCTACTTTAACAACAAGCAATCCATAATATCACCTACAGAGAAAAAAGATGCAAGATGGTCAAACAAATTAGATAACTCAGTTGTGCACACAATTATTCTAGTTTCCAAAAGCACGTAGAAATTTATAGCTGGTTGCAAAGAGTATGCTGTAGGATATTTGGCAGATTACTGAATTGGATCAGCTTGATACATCCCTTCAAGAAGTTATTTTGGCTCTTGCTGAATAGCTATTACCACTCTGATATATGGGATAGCAAAAATGCTCTTCAATCAACATTCAGAAAACAAAAAATTGCCCCTCGTATGACTTTATTGAAAAGTATACCATTATCTAGCTACTTTATTTAATCAACACTCCAAAATGTCACCTCCAGAGTTAAAAAGATGCAGAGTGACCAACCAAATTAGATCATTCAGCTGTGCAAAGAATTATTTGATTTTCCAAATGCCCGTTGAAGTTCATAGCAGGCCACAAACAATGATTATGGTCATCATATTATTAATTTCTGTGCAAGAATTCTAATCCTTTCTACTCTTTTGATAGGAGTTATTATTAAAATTTGAACTGTTGCACTGGTTTTATTTTGAGTCTCTGAGAGCTCCCTTTTGAAGTCAACCATGATTATGGTCATCAGATTATTAATCTCTGTGACAGAAAACTAGATTCCATCCCAGAGAGGATGCAATTTATTTTTATTGCTTTCTATGTCTCCAAGTAAAAATTTAATCCCCAATGTCCCTATAATGATTCTGAGGATTATTTAATTCTATCACTTGTTGCATCGTTTATGCTGTAGTATTACTCAATACATGTTATCAATGCCTATGCTACTCTGGTCAGTTAAATAAAATTTACATCAAAAGACAATATGCAGAAAATGAGAGAATATTAAACAAACAAATTACAGAAGTGGAAGATAAACTATAGCAAGGCCTGTTCAGATTATGATTTGATCTCTTTAGATTACTTGTTTTCAGGATACATAAATATTGAACATTTATCAAACAAGAATCTTAAGATCACCCTCTGCAAGGCTTGTTGACCCCAAGTTTCACACAGTAAATTCCATGGGTTTAGATACAAATACTCAACACCACATAGGTTCCTCCCATTGGTGGCCTAATGAAGCAAGAGGCCTGGTGACCAAATCGTTGATGGCTTATTTTTTTCTTGAATGAAACCTTTGTAAATGGTAGCTGAAATAAATATACCATAAAAGAATGTTCATTGCCATATTTGTTAAATAATTCCCTACAAATGGATAGTTTTCTACTACAAACATACCATTCAAGAAATGCCCATTCCCATATCTGTTCAAATTATCTTAGGTAGATGATTTGCCAAATCAAATAGAACATACAATGCATGTGCTTATTGAAAGACTCCTTTAGAAAAGACGACTTGGTGCATCGAGTGTACCATACAAGAATGCCCCAGCGTAGTTCGCTCTACATTTCAAAACAATGATGCAGACCTTTATCAAGGGATAGGGTTGCAACTAGGGACCTTTGTCAATTATACAAAAGGCACAATGATGCGGACAATTCTCTATCTCTAATCTGCAACTTGCTAAACTCACTTCAGATTAAAGAAAAAATGCACCAGACTAAAAAGAATAAAGGCAGAAAGAATTACACACCTCTCCATAAATATCCATTGAATAACAAAGCAATTACAGGAGAGCAATTAATAAACAGGCATTGCTGAAAATACCCAGTGGTAGAGTTCCCAAGACCATACCTATGACCCACTCCATCGGTAGATAAAGCCTTGTCCAGTCCAATAGGAAGAAGCGCAAACCCTACCACAACGGGTATTTTGTAGAAAAAGAGGAAACCAGTTTCTCCCGACAACTTCAATCAATTCTAAGAGTTCTAATATTGCAATGAAAACAATTTTAGGTTTCGGCTATTCTATTTAAGGGCCATTCGACTGACCTCAAAATGTGTCGTGCTGTAAAGATGGAGATATTTTTACATCTTCTGCAATAACTATTGTGCTGATTTGTATCTCAGATATTTCCTTTTGCAATAACTATTGTGCCGATTTTTATCTCAGATATTTCCTTCTGCAATAACTGCTCTACTGCTACAGTTTCACCCTTGCCAGGTGGAGAAATGAAAGGTAAATACCAGTGATGAAGAGTTTGCAAGAGTGGGGAAAATAGCCGACGAAAATGATGAACGACTGTGATGCATTCCATCACAGGCGATTGGGTCTCCACCATTTTGCATCATTGGATATGAAATGGGCTGCAAATGTTAAGCGTGGGGATGCCTTCAGCGTAATTAGAAAATTATGCAACCACATTATGAATACTAATTAAACCAAATCGTGGGTGCTACCCCCCATCAAATGGGTAGAGCTTACCAACCAAAAAAAATCTACCACAAGATGAAAAATAACATTTTTTTCAAGGTTACAATCATTTAAAGGACACATAAATTAATTCAAAAAATTTTGAAATTAAAAATAGTGTTCAAATGATGACAAGAGTGCATTTTGAGCCAACAATTATTTTAGTGCATGACTTAAGTAGGTAATAGTACTAATAAGTATCGTCCACCCTCTCTCTTTAACTATGAGATAAGAATAATAACAACAATAACAATAATACCGAGTATCATGAGGAGAGTAGTAATATAATACTCGACCTATTTATAAAAATGCCTCAACGAAATTTGATTGTTAATAGTAGAGGAGACCAAACTAGTTTGGACAACCTCAAATGAAAACATTAACAAAACAATATTAAGTGGGATATTGTGGGTATAGGGTCTTACTATTGCCAACAAAATGTAAAAATATTAGAACTTAAATGGAAAAAATTATAAACACAATGCTTTCTATTCTAAAGCTACTTGTGAATTTGACGAGTAAACAAATAACTTAACACTTGAATAATTTCCAAAAAAGAAATGAAGTTACCAAATTTGAATTTCATGATGAAGTGGATTTGCTCCAAAGGTTGAGATGTGGTTTCTTGAAATATCTACATGTACTTGTTGAAGAAAATTTGATTGCTATTCAGAGGATGATGCCAATTTATATATTTTTCATAGGGTAGATGGATAGTGAGGACTTGAGAATAAGATCTACAATGGAAATTCAATAAAAGCACTTTTCTAAGATCAAGGATAAAATAAAGGCTTTAGATTTAATTTATTTCAGATGAATGACTAATATTATATTTACTAAAAATAAAAAATTATTATAACCATAAAAATTTGAGGGAAATGTATTTATTTTAAGAGATGAAGGGAGTATAAGTAAATTCAAAAATAAAATATTATTTAATTTGATGTGAGGTGGAAATTGAGATAATTAAATTAGATGTGCTATTGGGTTAGACTATTTATTTAATTAGTAATAGATTAGATTAATTAAATAATATAATTATTTGATTGATTACTAGTGATGAATCATAGTATAATGTTAGGATGATTTTTTATGTCAAAAATAATGAAATCTTCAAGATTGTATGCACAAATCAAATTATAAAAAATTTAGAATCTTGACAATTAATTTAAAATGAATTTAGAAACTTCTAAAATTTAATTGTTGAATGTTTCAAATTTGAAATAACTTGAATTAATAATAAAAAATTAAATTGCTTGATTAAGACGAAAATTTGGAAATCCTATGGGAAACATGGTTAATCTAATTGAACATAGGATCTTGATCTGATAGAATTCTTGTGCTTAGATAAATGCTTAAATCAGTAAGAATAGAAATAATAATTCATATTTATGCAAATATAGATTTCAACAAGTTTTTGGAAGATAAGAAAGAATTAGAAAACAATAAAATAAGTTCACTAAAAATTATTGTTTATTAGAAATGTCAAAACTCTTATTTTAAAAATTGGGTATTTCTATTTTTTATGGGTAGTGCACAACCAAGTTATGGATGTCCTTGAAAATTAGACAAAATCAATTCAAAGATTAAGAAATTTGATTATATTGGTCTCTATTTGTGTTGAAAAATATAAAAAATATGCTTCAATAGTGATTTCTACTAATATCAATGAGGAAATATTCAAACACTAGTAAGAGGTTAGGAAAGAGTTTTGGAATATTAGTGTTTCTTAATTTTATAATTAAACAAATGAATTTGATTTGTGCTTGCATAAATCATAGAAAAATATATGAAATAGAAAATATGCTTTATAAATGATAGAAAATTGAATTTATCTTGAAAGCTTTCAAAAATGGGTTGAAAATAATATCGTGAAGGAATTGTTTATATATTTTGAAAGGTTTTGGTCTTTATAATTGTATAAGATCTTATGATTATTAGATAAGTGTCTTATTGGTTTTGGAAGTAATTTGTGCAAAATAATTATTATTGTTCTAAATGATCTTGTGAGCGAGTCTAGTTGGAAACTCAATCCTTGTGCCAGTACAACAATGCATAAGTATGTAGTATGTGGTTTCAAGATGGGTGACTAAATATAAGTTGACTTCACTCCTCCTATAGACCCACACTTAAATATTGTATATTTTTTTGGGTTTTAGGATGAATTAGTATATGTGAGTAACACCATGCTCAAATATTATTTGTTCATTCTAATATGGGTGTGTAGACATAGGTTGAGTCTACTCATGCAAAATCTATGTTAGAACACTATTAGTATTGTGAAACCTATTAGATCATTTCTATATATTGTGATGAGATGGTTCATCTCACTATTTATCCATATTGGATCACAACTCCATGGAGGGTTTATTTCATGGGTTCTATCCAAAATAATAGTTTGTATGAGAGACCAATCTCATGATTCTAACCAAAAGAGTACAACTATATCTGAAAGGATATGATGCATGATGGGTTTTTTTAGTTTTCAATACCCTATCATTTAATTTATCAATTTGGGTGGTCTCTAGAGTTGTATTTTGTAAGGTTGTTTGAGGGGCTCAAGATAATAGATCGATTCTTGAGTAATTCCTAAGACACTAATCTCTATTATTTTATATTCTATCATCTACCACACACATTTGTAGAAATAAATACTAAACTACATTTGTCTACTTTACAACACACTTGAAGAAATTGAAACAAGCATCTATGCTACCACACACTTGTGAAAATCAAAATGGATTGAAAACAAACATCTATTGTACCATACACTTGCATAAATAAATATTGAAATGAAATGAAAAACACACAAAACTGAGAAGAATTTAAATATCAAAATGAAATGACCAAGTGAGACTAATTTATATTTTAGGTTTTTTTAGATTGATGAAAGTGTTTGCAGACTAATAGATGAGATAGTGCACTACAACAAAATCTAAAATAAACTAACAGATGAAAAGAAAACTAAAGAGAAAATAATTAAGGATCACCTTTGTCTAGATGAGTGGGCCCAACTCTTCTTTGAAGGGATCTAGAGCTAATACATAGTTAAGCAAACTTTCTTTTTATTGACATTTAAATGGGTACCATGCAAAATGGATTACAATTTTTTAATCTTAAAAATAGGAACTATGAAAAAAACTAAAAACTTATAGATTTGATGGCCCTTTCTAAATTTGAGCCTTATTTTTTTAAGCTAAAGTCTAGAGACTAAATTGGAGATTGAACTAGTGGGAGACTAGTTGATCTAAACCTTAAGCTAAAGGCTAGGGACTAAATTGGAAATTGAATTGGTGAGAGAATAGTTGATTTGGACCTTTTTTCATAGTTTGATATGTAGAATCACACCCACATGAAGTGTCATCACCTTGACTAAGAGGGATTTTGTCAAGGATTTGAAAAGAGGCATTTAGGAAACAACAAATGGTAATTTTCATCAAGAGAACTTGGGTTAACTAGAACATTGATCTTGAACTAATCGAAAGTCTATATCCTCCATGGAAGTCATGCAGTTAGCAATTGGAGAGTAAATTTGATCAATTCGGTGAGGGAGGATCATCACTTGAAAACCATGATGAAGTGTTGGAACTCAACTTGTCATTA
Organism: Sequoiadendron giganteum; assembly: GCA_007115665.2. Lineage (NCBI taxonomy): Eukaryota > Viridiplantae > Streptophyta > Pinopsida > Cupressales > Cupressaceae > Sequoiadendron > Sequoiadendron giganteum. The sequence goes on along the minus strand of CM021109.1, from coordinate 185,967,395 downwards.
TAGTTCACTAGTTCTAGAGCTCCCAATCTTCTTTAGAGTGAGCTATCACTCTTCAAATTTGGAGGGGTCTAGGGAGTTAACTCTTGGATCCTACAATTAATTAGTAATAAAAAAATATGCATTCATGCATAGAAATGAGGAAAAATTAAAGCATTCCAACAAATTTATACTTGCAAGAATAATCACTTTAAAACACATAAACTACTTATCCTTTCATTACTTAAAAATTTCAAAACATTTAAATATACCAAGTCTTTTTAAATAGGGATAAAAGTAGCATATAATATGATAACAAAATAGTATTATCAAAGCTCATCATTTTCTCCCCATTGAAACTAAGCCATGTCCTCGTGGAAAAACCTATACAGTGATATTCTCAATCCATTTTCCTCTTTCCAACAATCTATTATATTCATAGTCCTCCTCATTATAAGTAGAGAAACCCTATTTCCTTTGCATACCATTGGATTGAATAATCCTTACGAGCCATTATTCCATCAAATTTGGTGGTATTTGTGCAAATGATGTAAAGATAGGTGCAAGAGTCAGAAGCAATGAAAATGAAAATACACCCAACACAATCCTAGTTTCATTATTGAATCAATAAAATGTCATTCTATTGCAAGGTACTAGCATAAGTTTGTTGGAGAGATTGGTTCATACTAATCTAAATGGGTAGGTAGGATTTCCCATCGGTTGGTACATACATTCATGACACTAGTAGGGATAGTTCCCTCGTGGTATTGTAAGGCAACAATACTAGACTAGATGTTCTTGTTGTATTGGGCCATGACTTGAGGCTGGTATACCCATGCCTTGAAATCCTTGATAAATCGAGTAGTCTTCAGGTACTAATGGTGGATGAGAAGGCCAAGAGTGTACTAAGTGATGAAATATTCATTTACCTAATGCTCCCATTCAACCTGGCTCTAAAGGAGGGGAACAAACCCTTTCAATTGAATTTCTCCCATATACAAATTTAAAATTGATTTGTTATTATGACCCATCAAGAGACCATATTGGAAGAATTCACACAATGAGTCATGCTACTCTAGAGAACTCCTAATATAATTTTAGTGACTCATGTGAACCTCTCATTTATTGGAAACTAAATAGATATTGATAATTTGGAACATATGACATAGAAATTATGGAAAATGGTCACATCAAATGAAATTAATGCTACATGTTGCTTTATAAATGATGTGATCTACAATGAATAACATGGAGGTTGCACACACACAATGGCTCATTGATATTAAGTCATGTTATCAAAAGCATTTGTACATCATATTGTCCTACAAACCCAAAGAGTATCCTTGCTGATAAATGCAACCAATTGTCTATTTTCCCTTTAATCTAGAGAGTACAACCTTGTGTCTTGCTTAGAATATATTGCATTGATTTCCATGATCATAAGGAAAAAGGAATACATTTGAGAGCTTGGTATATTTATTTCAATTGGAGATAATTTTAAATTTTTATTATAAAAAATAGAAAATTCATAGAGAGGTGTGTACCTTACACATATCATTGCCTTGATGCCAAATGTGACAAAGATTTTGCAAAAGTGGAGTCATCCATAGCAAAAGGAATGGTAGAAGTCAAGTGTTGTTTTGGTATCAACAAGAGATAACAAATTTAATGGTGTGTTTAGGGTCAAAATATATGGAAAACATCATCAGGAATTCACAGGAGTTTTTTATAGTTTCAAGTTCCAAGGAAATAAAGTGCTTAAACAAGATTATGAGTTCAACATTAATTGGAGGGCTTATTGAAAAACAAGGTTTATTGAAAGCCACTTGGAACTTGAGTGGGAGGTAATAAACAAGTGCAAAGCACTCTAAATCCAAGAGATTTTAGTAAATAGTTTGTGGATAAGAATACCATTGATGGTTTTCAACCATCCCTAATGAGGGTTTCCATTTTTGGTTTTCAACCATTCCCCCATTTTTTGGAGTAGAAGGGTTGTCATTTGTTGGTTTTCAACCCATCTCCTTGATTTGATTAAACTTCCTTTGAGTTGATCAAGGACAAGGGCATCATACTCATGGAAGAGAGATGTTCTGGAGTAAAATGTTCAATTTGAGCCTTTTAGTAGTTCTATGAACAAATATTCCTTGGATATTGAGTTGTGATAGAGCTTTAACCTGTCCAATGACTAGGAGAGTTCATTGTTTTCCATCAATTGGTGCTTATTGAATTATACCATTATTGTAAACCCAACTGATTTCTATGGGCCTAGCCACTTCATGTTTAAATTACCCTTGAATTCATGATATTTGGAATCATACAATAATTCCTAGTCTCCTACCTTCAACTATTTTTTGATGATGTACTTGTCATGTCATTCCTTCCTTTGATGTTGAATCAAATCTGTATGCTAAAGTGATTTGAACTAAAATTCATCCAATCTATCCAGTTGTGTAATTTGGAGCTTTTAGGATTTTATGAGATCAATCCCTACCTCTAGCACCTCCCATAGTGTTTCTATTTCAAACTCTATATGGAGTATGGGGTGCTTCCCGTAGACTAGCTCGTAGGGGTGAAATTAGTGGTAGTTCTCTAGGATGTATTGTAGGTCTAAACAACTTAAAATAGCTTGTCAACCCAATCAATCTTATTTCCTAAAATGGTTTTGGTCAAGATACTTTCTAGTTCCTTGTTGGTTACTTCAACTTGCTCATTGATTTGGTAGTGATACAAAGACAATTTCATATGACTAATCTAGTATCGATTGACGAAAGATTTGATCATTGTGGTCATGAGTTGTGGACCTTGATCTAAAGCCAAGACCCTTTGAGCCCCAAATAATTATAGAATATATTTGTACACGAAATTCACCACCTTCTCTTCTTGTGTCATAAGAAAGGCCTTCAAACCACTACATAGTAGTTTCCTTTCAAAAAGGTTCAATGGGTCCCATAAATTCTATACCCCACTTCTCGAATGGATCAAAATCCACTTAGGGATGGAGAATAATTTCATTGGATAATGTAGGTCATCCCATTCATTAGCATTGGTCACATTTCTTAACATATTGGTGGATGTCTTTTGCTCATGGTGAGCTAGTAGTATCCTACCCAAGAACTTTGTGTCTTGTTCAAAGAGTAAAAAAATGCCCTCCTAAAGGTTCATCATGACATGCATGTATGCCATCATATACCTTAGTTTCATGCACAAATATTTGTAACAAATGATTAGGGAAACTTTTAAATAATATATCATTCAACCATTTAAACTTATAACTTTCCTTGATTAGTTGTTTAACTTATTTAGACTAAAGTGTGTGGGGCACTTGCCTATGGAAAATAGCTGGATAAACTAATGAATTAAGGGGATCAAATGGATATGATGAATGTGTGTTCATTTGGGAAGGTATCACCATAGTTTCATCACTTCCTTGTAGATATAATCTTGACAAGAAATCAAAAACCACATTATCTTTCCCCGGTTTATCAATGATGGCAATGTTGAATTCCTATAATAATAGTAACCATTGAATGGTCCTACCTCCTAATACTTGCCTTGTTCATTAGATGCCTGATGGAAGCATGACGAGTATGAATGAATACCTTGTATCTTATTATGTATTGGCATATTTTTTATTGCACATAAACCATAGCAAATAATTCTTTTTTAGTCATATTTCTTTTATGCTAGATTTAGGTTCTTGCTTATGTATTAAATAAAATGGGTGCCTCCAGATTCAATTTTATTACCTAGAACAACCCCTATAGCTTGGTTGGATGCATTGGTTTGGATATGAAAAGAGTCTCCCCAATTTAGACCTTTGATAACATGTGTCATGATTGAATATTTCTTGATAGATTCAAAATGTTTATGACATTCATTAGTCCAAGAAAACTTAGAGTATTTTTTGGTAATATAAATAAGGGCTTTGCTATTCTAGTGAAACCTTCAATGAAGCATTTGTAGTATCCAAAATTTCCCAAAAATATTTGGACTTATGTCTTAGATCAAGGTACAAGAATATGAAGAATAATCTCAATTTTCTTTGGGTCTACTTTAATGCCCTCTTGGGAAACATGGTGCCCTAAGATGATTCCTTCAATCATCATGAGGAAACATTTTTCATGGTTCAAGGAAAATTGATGCTCTTCAAACTATTGTAAGAATTTGTTAATTATTTTTATGGCTTCCTCAAATATTTTAACATGTATTGTGAAATCATCCATGTAGACTATGAGACACAAGTAGTGGTTAGGTTTGCAAAAATTTCCAAGACTACTTGTTGGAAGGAGGTTGGGGTATTGCACAAATTAAAAGCAAAAAATTGGAAGGCATACAACCCCCATGGAGAGGTGAAAGTTATTTTATATTGATCCTTCAAAGCCATTTGGATTTGGTTGTAGCCATTGAAACCATCCAAGAAGGGAAAAAAGCAACTACTCGCTAATTTTTCTAAGACCTAGTTAATAAATAAGTGAGGGAAGAAATCCTTATTGGTTGCTTTATTTAACTCCCTGTAATCTATGCACACATGCTATTTATTGTTAATTTTTAGGATTATGGCCAATGGGGAGATCCATTGGCTATTAAAAATAAGGTAGATGAATCCCACTTGTACAAAATTCTCTATCTCCTCATTTATAATTTCTCTTAGAGCAAGGTTGATTCTTCTTTGAGGTTGCCTCACTGGAAATACATCTTATATACAAATATTTAGGTGAATAGCCTTCATGTCCTTGGATTCCCATGCAAATGCTTGTGTGTGATCTTTTAATAAATGGGTCAGTTGTGTTTTTTTCTATCTATCAACATGTTGTTAATGAATAATTATTTGTTGGGCTGATTAATAGTGACCTATTTTGTTCTTGTTTGAAAAAAGTGAGATCCTTTGTAGGGATTGATTAAAATATTTAAGGGACAAGAATGAGGAAGGATATAGTGTGATATTTTGATATGTTGGTGAATTTCTTCAAGGGAGGTTATTCACATCAATGACAATTAAATGTTTTTAATGTGTTTTCAAGAGTTCACTAGAATCATCTATAATCATTCTTTTGTATCGATGATAGCTCTTCATCATTCTATTGATTTTTGTATCCTTCTAAGTGTTTAGTTATTGTGACCATTTGAAGCATCCTCTTCATTAGAGTATGCCATGTTGAATCTATTTGTAACTTGTTATTGTATTGCAAAGAAGGTTTAGCATGTGGATAAATAAATAATTCCTTTAGCCTAGTTCTATTTGAAATGACCATGCTTCTTTATCAATAATCAGTTAGGGATTCCATTGTAGCTAGCTAAAGGTAGCATAATATGATTGGATATCCAAACCCTTTTTCTTCCCTTGAAGGATAAGTAAATTTGTGAGATACTCTTTGTAGTGTAGGAAATTATATACCTTTACAATTTCACACTATGTTTTCATCCACTTAATTAGTTGGACTTAATTAAGTTTCTAATTGACCAAATTATGCATTTTGAAGCCTTATTATTCTTGTTTTTCGAAAGGGAAACCTATATTAAATAATTTCCAGCATTAATTAAATCACCTTGGAAATTGAGTGCCCTAGACTTAGGTCCTAGGACCCATTAGCCCAAGGAAAAATGGGTCCCCTTTAAATCTTAGGACCCAATTTTTAATACGTTTTTGGAGACATTTTAATGATTCAAATTTAAGTTTTAAGTGCCAAATTTTGGAATCTAATTTTCAAAAAAATAGATAAACACCTATATACATAGTCTTTCTATCATTTAAAACCTAAATAACAAGAAGACTTTAAGAGATCAATCCTAAGAGAAAATATTATTGTCAAGAGAATTGAAGAGTAGATTAATCAATCATCTACAACAACCAAGATCATATCATCATGTCAAAGTTCATGTGTGTTCATGTCATGTTTTGGAGCTAACATTGTGATGTAGGTTTCAAGCATTCAAGCATAAATCAATCAAGCCAATTCATGCAAGATATAAGACTTAGAGTGATGTGTTTGACTTTAGTCCTCTAAGGATAATCATTAAGGGTTTGGTGAGCTGTAACAAGATTTGTTCATTCATGAATTCCTTCATTTTGTCATTATTTCATGATCAAGGTTTAATTAACAAACATGGGGTTTGACTAAGGTAAACCCCCATTCACCCAAAACAAACATTTTTGCTTCTCTCTTTGTATATGCATATTTACAAGTGAAGAAGGATTGAAAGTTGATCAAAGGAGAAATTCACAAAGTTGCATAAGTTGTCATCATTGTTGTCAAGTTACGAAAACTCACTTACAAATTTTATTTTTGTCTTTCAGAGAGTCAAACTTGGAGAATTAGAAGCTTAGATCTAGGATCAAAGAACTACAAAAACTAATTTTGGACCCCTGCACTAAGACCCACTTTCCCTTGGGTGAATGAGTCCCTGATCAGAGCTCAAAACACACATTTTATTATAGGTTCACACTATAAGGCCCTTCTTAGATCTACTTACAAATTATCATTTTCGTTTCCGCTATCATAGAATTCTTCATTTCAAGTGTTAGGTCATATAATTCATTTAGTTTATGCACTTTAAATAATTCCAAAACATTGTAAATTATTCATTATGTCATAAGAAAGTAGAGATCCAAGGTCCAAAATAGGGTTAACTCACCTCAAGGTTGAAATTCAATCCCATACCTTTGTGATCTTCTCTCTTTCTAACAAAATTAGGGAAAGTTGTGTTTGAATCCTAGGTCATTTCATTATTCCACATTGATTGAATTCATCCACCCCATTTTCCTTCCATTTCATTTTGGTGAACCTAACATTATACATCATAAATTCCAATTTGGAAGTCTCTAAAACCCTAGATCTAGGTTTTACATTAGTTTATTTTGCATCTTAGGGTTTCAAAATTACATTTTTGCATCATTTAAATTCATAAAAATTCAAAAATATTGGATACATATTGCATACTAGTTGTATTAAGCATGTCTTTTAATCATTTACATCAAAAAATCAGTCAAAATTGCATCTCAAAAGTTGTCATTTTGTTTGCTTTTTGCCATCAAATTACATGTGAATTTAATCATCAAATTCGAGAAATCTATAACTGAAAGAATATGTTTGCAACCTAAAACAAAGAACTTAAACATTAACTCAAAAATTCAAATTTTAATTTTTCAAATCCCTATACAAAGACCCATTCACCCTTGGGAAAACCTATCCTTGTACAGGCAATTTTTCAAATTTTTGGGCATAAATTTATCTGTCTTTTTTTTTTGTTGTTGTTTACAGATCTCAGTTTTAGTTTCAGAAGTTGTTTTTTGTAGTTGTTTTTATTTAAGTCAATTGATCAAACAAGTGCATTATTCAAAAGTAAAAGTTGCATTCAGAAGATATCATTTTCAATTTTTTGCATTCTAAAATCAGTAAATCTCATATGCTAGATCTGAAAATTACAATATCTTTTTGTGTTTTCTATTTTGGGTACACTTTTGGTTTGATGAAACTTATATGAGTATTACAACCTGGTGTTCTATTGCTAATAATTTAATGAGATGTAGTTTGAGACTCATGGCATCCCATACTGGTACATCCATTGTGGATCTTGGGTTTTCCAACTCTTTCACTTATAATGTTGACACTAGTTAATGCACTTTGGACTCTAATGCTATGATTGGATTCATTGAATTTCAACCTCGTAAGGGCCAAACCAGATTCTCTTAAAAATTCTTTCTCACAAAATGACATAATTAAACATGCATCTGATGGTCCTCTTTACATAGCCGAAATAATCAATGACAAACCTACAAATGGGATATTAATTGATCTCGTGTGTGTAAAGAACGTGGTCACCAAGGAATTCTTGTTTGTGCATGAATTTTACCAATATTCTTACAAACAATCAAAAAATGGATCAAAACACATGATGGTTTTGCTCGCTCTACAATAGGTTCGGTTTCTCTCCCATTAAAAGTTGGAGCAAAACAATTAAATGTCTCATTCTCCATCATCCTGTCATCAGACCAATTCCGTGTGAAGTTAGGATACCCATGGATACACTCCATGGATTTCGTCCAGTCAGTCATTCATAAATGCTTGAAATTTCCATTTGGAAATGAAATATTTATAGTACATCATAGTGGGTTTAATCCTTTTTATTCCCGTGATAAAATTTCATTGGATTTATTTTGGCTTGAACCCATGAAACCTATTAAGCCTCGTGAATACTTCTTTTTCAAATCTTATCAAAAGTTCAAAGCAAAGCATATAGCAAAATTATCCCTTAGTAATATTCCCGAGTCCATGAATGTTCCACCTTCCCAACCTATCATTAATGAACCTGTGATTGAACCAAAAGCCCTTCCAAGTAACTAAGACAAATCCACCACAATTCCTCCATCTATTTCCTACAAAAGACTGAGAGATAACCATACAACTCCTTTGGTGCATCCTAAAATCAAACAAGTTTATAAACCTAAAGAGACAATGGTTTCCCAACCCTCGATGGTTCCTTTTGTTCCTCCATTATGGGAAGAAAAGAAACTAATGGTTCATAAACCTACTCTTACACCACCACTACTTGAAAACTATACAAGAAGAAATTGAAATACTAAAGAGCATAGGCGTAGATGTGCTATTTCTCATCAGTTAGAAGAAAAGAACAAACCAACAAACTAAAATAAAAATCTAACTCAAATAAAGCATGATGATTCTCCTCCTTCACCACAAAAAAAACATGAACCTACATGGACATTGTCATTAGATCTCCTGTTGTGATTAATTTGGATAATTATGATGAGATTTTTAAAATTGATGAGGAAGTGTATAATGAGCTGAATTTTTTATTTTCCTCTTCCATGAACTGAGATGGGGGAAACCATGATGATCCTCTTAACAAGAGTCAATCACCACATGCTGAACCTGGTGATTGTCCTAGTATGGCACTTGTTGTTGCCCCTTTGGCTAGTTATCTTCCTTCTGTATACAATGAGAAAGATTGGGATATGGACGACCTACTTTAGGTTGGCTCACATGTGACATACTAGTCTTTTATTTGTCTTCTTTTCATGTTATTTGTGATTGCATGTGCGTAATGTGATCCTCTGTATCGTGTTGCTTGGTGTATCTTTATGTTTGTGAGCTTTCTTTGGATGACCCTTGTTACTCCATTGGTGCAAGGATATAGATGAAGCGAACCTATCATGGCATTATTCTATTTGTATCTTCATTCTTTTATATGTAATAAACATTATCTTTACTTTTGTCTTATGTTTTCCCTTTGGGGGCGATGTAAAGCATTGAGACATTTAGGTCTCTTCCATGTTGACCAAAAATATTTTTCTTTTCTTTCGCTCTCTATGTGTCATTCCTCCTTTGTGTTCATTGTTCCACAAAGTATTTGAGGAATGATGATGGTTCCAAGCTCTATTATATCACTGTAGTAAAGACATACACTGACCCTAAATCCATAGATCCCTTATGTGTTATATTTGGATTTCATCTAGGGGTAACCTCATTTTTCATGATATAGATTTATTTGGCAATATATCATTGGCATAGGGATTTCCAAATAAGCTCTCATGTCTTCTTTTATCATTTTACATTTATCATCTTTCTACTTTAAAGTAATTTCTCACAACATGGTGTTTAGCAATTTCTTTAAAGTGGGGGAATACATTGGCATTGTTTCATTGGAATATTTCATTTCGGCACTGACTTATGGGTACACAATTTTTTGATGACTTGACCCATGTGCCACCCTTTTTTATGAGTGCACACCTTGTAGACCTAGTGTGTATTTCTCATCCTTTGGGGCCCACCTAGTGAATAGGGGATTTTCATTAGCCCTTGTGAGTATTTTGTTTGCATAATGAATAGCGGGTTTTCACTTGTGAAAGAACTAAGGCTTGATCCATATATTTTGCACAAACAGTTGAGGCTTGATCCACCCTTTTCCTTTCTTTTCTCTTTGCATTAATTTTGGCATTGCATGATTGTGTATCTTGTGTCACTATTGCATGCACATGTCTCTTTGTGCCTTTGTTGGTTTGTTATGAGACCTTAGATCTTGGGGGCTTGATCATCCTCCTTGATCCTTGTCATCTTATCTTCCTAATAGTTGTACAATTGGACCTCTGTTGACTTATCTATCTACTTTAGAGTGATTCTAAGCGTAAGTTTATACTCTCACTAAAGTGGGGGCTAAATGTAGTGTAGGAAATTGGATACCTTTATAATTTCACACTATTTTTGCATCCACTTAATTAATTGGACTTATTTAAGCTTCTAATTGACCAAATTATGCATTCCAAAGCCTTATTATTCTCATTTTAAAAAGGGAAACCGATATTAAACAATTATCAACATTAATTAAATCACCTTGGAAATTGAGTATCCTAGACTTGGGTTCCCGTTAAGTCTTAGGAACCAATTTTTAATATGTTTTTGGCGGCATAAATTCAAGTTTCAAGTGTCAGCTTTTGGGTCATAACATAGAAGGGGAAAAAAATGGACCGCATGAAACGGAGCAACGGAGTCTGTGCAAACAGTAACTTTTTAAAAAATTCTTCCCATTCTAGAAGTTCCTTGGCTCTTCATGGAGCAAATTGGCATAGTAGTTGGCATAGAAGGGGTGTGCCATTGACCTCATTTGGTACACCATATCATAGATCATTGCCTAGGGCATTAGAAAATACCTTCACTAGGCATCCTAATGGAAAGAGCCGTTTGATTTTCCATTCAAGGAAAACCCTTAATAGGGAAAAGCAAACTTTGTTTGATATTTTCCCTTCTGATTCTCAGTCTGAAGGTGATTCTCAATCTTTGGAAGATGTGGTTTCTAATCAGAAGTTACCTACTTCTTTTCCTAATAATATTTTGATCACACTTGGAGCTTCCTTCAATCCAAAGGTAGCAACTCATCTTCAATCCACCAAGGGCCGCTATGGATTTGAGCCTATGAATGAAGAGTTTTTCTCAATGGCAGATACACCTACTTCTTTTCCCAATAAAATTTCCCGAAGACATGTAGATTGTTATCGGGTCCTACATCTACAAATGAGGAATATGCAACGTAATAAGGTAGATCCCAAGTCTTTTTTTGAGAATTATGTTTTCCATGAAGGATACACCTGCTACGTATCCAAACAATATAGATCAGAGGCATGAAACTTGTATTGGGATTCACGGTCTGCAACTAAAGAATACACTTCGTAATAAGATAAAGCCTTTATCTTCAACTAAAATGTTTGAATACCTCTATTTCAAATAATGTCATGTTCATAAAAAATGTGCAATGAAGAGTAGATAAGAAAAAATAATGTAAGAAATGGATCCGTAAAGGATACCCTTCCCATTCTTCTATGAAAGATTCTGAACCTGAGAATTTAATTCAAATTTCACTTCCTGATGAAACTTTAGATGCACAAATACATGATCTTAAAGATTGTGCATTAAAATTTAAGTTTTGGAATTTCCTACCTAGTATTGAAACTTTAAAAGATCTAATTTTCTCTGATTGGGATGGGGCTAATTAGGTTTTCTACATAGATCAGGGAAATTGATTTTTCATTATCTTTTTTTCCACTAAGCAGCAGAGACATTTAATTCTTGGTGATAAGGTGTGGTTTTTTGAGGTATCTAGGTTGTTTACACAGGCCTAGGTTCCAAATTTTGATCCTCTGTCTGTGGTGATGCAATTTGATCCTTTTTGGATCCAACTTCCTACACTTCCTTTAGAGTATAGGGAGCCAACAATTGTGGAAACAATTGCTAATAATTTTGGGGTTTTTGCTTGTCATGACATGGATTTTTTCAAAAACCCAAATAAGTTGATTAGGGTTTTTGCTATGTTAAATGTTCTAAAGGAATTTCCTTCCTCACTTATAATACATTCAAAAAATGGATCTTGGAGGAAGGCAATTCTTATTAAAAACTCACAAAATGTCTACACTTCTTGCCACCTCTCGGGTCATTCATCAAATCATTGTGCATAGAGCATGGATGCTCGAGGGAACTCACCTCTTTCTAATAGCAACTTGCCAGAAGATTACACACATGAAAAGAATCCATCTATGCAATAGTGTATCTGCTTTAGTGGTCTTTAATTCTCCAATGGGGTTGGCTTATAATGATGAAATAGTTAGGAAGGGTAAATCCATGGTGACAAAAGCTTGTTCTTCACAATTGGGACCCTTGAAATGTGCATCAAATACTCTTCTACTAGCCTTGATGGACCTGAACCTTGGGAGCCATACTTGTAATTCTTATCAGAACTCTTCCAAGAATACTAGGTTGTTTCAAAAAGATAGGGTTATAAATTTTGTTGTGAATTTACCCAAGGGTTGGCAAACAAATCTAGATTTTTTGCCTTGGGAAAGATCCCTGTATTTATATACTCCAAGCCTCCCAATAGGTAGTAAGCAATAGTTAGATGGAATTGTTTCTAAGCTGATTTGGGATACTTCTCTGCTACCTAATTCTAGTATCCAAAAATAAAAAATAGAGAGATGTGATTCAAATTTTCCTTCTCATAGCAAAGACTCCATGGATGGATTGGGCTTACATGATTTGGATGCCATGGATGATCAAGATTGCTTGGAGATTTGGGCAGACCGTATAGAAAATATGGTAGGATTAAACCTCTTTGATGAAATTGCAGAGGATGTAACTAAAGAAGAAGGGGAATTTCTGACAGAAAATTGTGACAGTATTCTGCCAGTTTCTCCAACACTTGCAGATGTTACACAAGGAAGAGTTGAACATGCATCATCGAGTAATGACATTGAAAATAAGGAGACTAATGGATCGAATGGTGCTGTTTTTGAATTTTTGAAACACCTTTCTATCAGTCAAACTCCTATTTCTTCCCTTCCAACTAGATCGCTTGCTAAGAGAGGTAGAAAGTCAAATGCAGTTAAATTGCAGGAGGAAATAGCTTCAAGATTACAGTTAACCTTAGATGGTAACATAAAGAAAAGATTAAGGGGAGCAGGGTTCTCTCCTCGATCGATATGAAGATCATTTCTTGGAATGTTAGGGGCTTAAATGCCCCTAACAAACGAGCCTAGGTCAACCAACAAATCAATTCATCAAGGGCTGATATTATTTTATTACAAGAGTTAAAGTTTTCTAGGGAAAGTTATGAAAGTATAATTATCAAGTGGACTAATTGGAAGTCATATCATTCGGTTGCTTAAGGAGCATCTGGGGGATTGTTAACTTTATGGAATACTCAGTCAATCAAGATGGAATCCATTACTAATACTTCACATTGGCAGTTGGTGCGTGTTACTCATTTTGATTTAACCTTTTTACTATTTAATTTCTATGCACCAAACTCAACAACAAGTAAAAGAAATCTCTGGAAGGAGCTTGAATTAATATTTCATCAATCAGGGGTAGAAAAAATAATACTAGCAGGTGATTTCAATGCAATATTGTCCCAGCATGAAAAGATAAGAGGTATCATATTGCCTCATAAGTCAGTTGAAGATTTTAATAAGTTTGTTCACGATAATGCACTTGTGGATGTGCAACCTGAAAAAGGAATGTATACATGGACAAATAAGAGACAAGAGTTTTTGCAAATTGTTGTACGACTTGACAGATTTTTAGTCTCCTCAAATTGGGTAGTAGGTAATTTTGCTTATATGTCAGAGATACTCCCTTGGCCTGGATCTGATCACTTCCCTACTTCGCTAAATCTTGAAGCCTCTACTTCTCCTCAAAGGTGGATTGCTTCTTTTAAATTTGAGTCAATGTGGTTTAGACATAATGATTTCTTGTCACTATTGAGAACATGGTGGATGCAAGCACCGTATGAGTCAGGTTCCATTATGTATAGATTTTGTAAAATAATGCAATTCTTGAAAGGTAAAATAAAACAATGGAATGCACATGTGTTCAAGAATATGTTCCATCAAAAGGAAATAGTTTCAAAAGAATTGACTATGGTGAATGAGCATATTATAAGCTAGGGTCTAACTCCATAATCTTTTGAGCTTCAAAAAAGCTTATAAGCAGATTGGGAAGAGTTAGTGTTGCATGAGGAGTTGTATTGGCGATAGAAATCACATGAGTTGTGGCTTAAAGAAGGTGATAAAAATACTAAATATTTCCATATGTCAACTCAGATTAAAAAATCTAAGAATGCAATTTTTCGCATAAAAAAAAGTACATCGGGCAACTGGTTAAAAAATGGAGACATTCAAAATGAAGGGGTTAAATTCTTTTTCAATTTATTATCTACACAAACACAACAAACATATTAGTATGAGGCCGATAGAGAGGAAATGTTACAAGCAATCCCCACTTTAGTCATTGAAATAGATAATGTAAAACTCAATAAACCTTTTACTCTGGATGAAGTGAAGGTGGTTGTTTTCTCTCTAAAAGCTGATAAGGCTCCCCTGACCTGATGGATTTACAGTTTTATTCTTTCAAAAAAGTTGGGACTTTATAGGTAATGATTTTCTCAAAGCGTTAGAAGAGTCCCAAACCTCTTGTTCCATGCTCAAACAATTCAATGTAACTCACATTGCATTAATTCCGAAGGTAAAGGACCCCAATTCTTTCTTAGAATTATGACCTATTTCTCTTTGCAACATGGTTTATAAGATTTTAACCAAAGAAATTTATCTTCGCTTGGTACCCCTCATTCCAAAGCTAATATCAGAAGAGCAAGGTGGTTTTGTCCCAGGAAGGGAGACAAATGAAGGTGCACTAGTGGCTCATGAAATTTTACATTCTATCTCCTTGCACAAAATTACTCCATTTATCATCAAGCTTGACATGATGAAAGCTTATGATAAAGTGGATTGGAATTTTTTGATGTAGGTGTTAAGAAAAATTGGTTTTACAAATAAATGGTGTAAATGGGTCCTATCTTGTTTAAAGGGAGCCAAGTTTTCAGTATTAATTAATGGCACATCTTCAGGTTTCTTTAGTTCCACTCAAGGAGTGAGGCAAGTGTTGAATTCTCAGTTGTCTTTGGTTGTCCTTGATGACAAAACCAGTTGGCATGCTCTTTGGTATCTCAGATATTCATTCAGAGGCTTTGTTTTTGGTATTCATGTTTAGGGTGATTCAGGATTTTCATGATATATTGGCTCTTGATGTTTACTATTGGATCATATGGTGATACTCCTGTTCATGGCATTCTCTTTCAGTTTCAATTCTTTACTTGATGATACTGACATTTGACATGGTGTTCTTTATGTCAGGACATACATAAGCTTCAGATATGTGTCTCTGCTATCATGACAACCATAGGTATATTCAACATGTTTACAAGTCATTGTGACATACTCATACTAGAAGATTCATTTTTAGGTATACTTTTGTTTGTACATTTGTGCACTCTATCTTGGGCTGACAAATTTAATGAGATATGTGACACATTTGTTTCATTAGCGAGATAAAATTTGATCCATGGAATCATAAATCATACATAGTTTCAAGGTATTGGACAACATCATAGTTGTGATTATCAGCTTCATAAAGGTAATGCTTATGGAAATATTGTTTCAGTTGATGTTTATTAGGTTGATCATTGGGATTTTATGAATCTTGGTTTATATCAAAAGAAATTTAGAAGTCACATTGCATTGGCAAGGGAATTATGTTTCAGATTGGTTTGATGTCATATTTGTCTAAGGCATATGTTTTTAACAATATATATGGTTATCAAAGGAGACTCCAATGCACGAGCCATGACATCATAATTAACATCTAAAGGTAATGTTTATAGCTCAAAGACAATGTTGTTTTGGGAATTATCTTTAAATGGTTAACTTACAAAGGTATCAAGCCTTATTGCATAGTGAATGACTTTGATTAAAGTCATATTAAAATTTGCATTGATAGCCATCATTGTTTGTTAGCATTTTGAGATTCCTTGTTTCGACTTAAAGTGTTGAATCAACACTTATAATACAATAATCAATGAGATTATTGTGTCGGCATAGTGAATACCCTTGACTACGGATTTGAAATCATAATGATTTTTGTTTATTACCTATGTTTATCCTGCCGGACTTCAAACTTCATTATGTTTTTGTTTTGTCATTGAATGGGAATGAAAGAGAAGTTAGGGAAAACTCATTCTTTTTTATCATGCTTTTGTTAAGGGTTGAAAACCTTGCCTCTGTCGCCACCATGGAAAGGTAGTAACAACCGTTACTCTATTGATTCTTCTTGCTACAACCAAAATGACAGATGTTTGAGCTCTTTGTAAGAGCTATGCCACGGTTGGTGATTTGGTTTTTCGTTTCTCTTTGGGTGAGGGCTCGAGCATGGAAGGAGATATGTTGGTTTTCGATCAGCTGGGTTGGTAATTTTTTCACAACAGTTTATCATGTGCCTTTTTAGTTTCATTGCGATTATTAGGTATTCCTACCTCTCATTGGTGAATTTCTTCAAAGGGTAGTTATTTTATTTTAGTTTTGCTCGAATTTGCATAGGTGAAAATGGTTGTTGAATATTGAGTCAGTATGGTATGATAAGATTTCGGTTACATTTTCATCTCTCCTTGTGGGTATTATAAAAGTGTTGATTATTTTGGGTCACTGAATTCATGATGAAGTGGGTTCAGTTACAACCCCTTGCAGTGATATTTATTTTCTTTTTAAAGGGTAATGTGAAGCATTTTGTTGACTCTTTGTTTTCTTTCTCCACCTGTCATTTATTCTATTGGAGGTTCTTTTGCTAACAAATGAGTGTGGTTATTATTGTTCATTCAAATCACTTCAAATCTAAAAGTTATATTATTGGTGCATATGTTTATTTATATACTTGTAACAATTGATTCTTTTGGTGAAGATTCCATCCTTCACAGCCTTTGATGGGTTCCGAGTCATTTTCTTAAAATGCATTTTTTGTCGCACATTGTCAGAAGAATCATTTTCTTGGTGCATACTTCACTGTATCTCTGGTATTCTTGGAAAATAACCGACATAAATTTTGTCTTATCCAATATACCTATGTTGAAGGTCAAAAAGAGAAAACATATACATTATTGTAATGTGAGAGATATTGAGTGATTGAACACAGTTTTTGTATTGTCTATTCGAGAGACATATGTGATAACTTTGTAATAGAAAATATGGAGAAACAAAAATGTAGAATGAGAAGTCTTGATGCTTAAGTATGTCTAGTATTTTGAAGGTTCAACTGAGAACCTTGAGGATATTAGGGGCATTTAACTGAGAGGATCTTGTGATTTTATTTGGGAAACAGAGAGATCCTTTGTGTTATTGTTATTTTGTAATCTAAAAAGGGGTTGGTGCTCCTTGAAATTGGTGTTTCAAAATAAGGGGTTGGTGCTCCTTGAGTTGGTGCTCATAAATTAGCCTATAAGGCATTGTTAACAGTGGTTTTCAAATAAGATCCTAAAAGGAAACAATTTAGGAGTGGTTTTTCTACCCCAGGAGGGTTTTCCACTTGAGAAATCTTGTGTCTCATTGTTCATTTGTTGTTTCACTAATTTACAGTGAGAATGCTTTATTCTTCATTATTTTGCAATTACATTTCTCATTTCATTTTATGAATGATTACATTCAACTCATGAATGTACCTATCACTGAAATATTGAGAACAAATGTGTGCTATGGTTTTTTTTTTTTTTAAATGGTAAAATATGTTAAGACACTGATTCACTCCCCCTCTTAGTGTCATTTTCACTCCAACAATTGGTATAAGAGCGTAGGGTCCTCTGATAGGTCTAAAAAACCTAGGATTGATTCTGGTCTTGGAGTCTATTTAAAATTTCTCAAGCTCATGAAGGCACATCCGTGACAAGAGCTCCATTATTTGATGGAGCGAATTATGTATTCTGGAAAATATGAATGGAAACATATATGATTTCTATTGATCTCGATGTGTGGAGCATAGTATTAAATGGGTACACTGTACCAACCACATTACCCACAACTATTGATGAAAAGAAAAAGTATGAAACTAATGCTAGAGAAAAACATGCTCTCTTGTGTGCATTAACTAAAGATGTCTTTATTAAAATCATGCATTGTAGTTCTGCTAAGGAAATCTGGGATAAACTTGAAACCCTTTATCAAGGAAATGAAAAAGTTAAATAGTCAAAAGTACTTACTCTAAAACATCAGTTTGAGGAAATAAAAATGAGGGATGATGTAAAAGTGGCTGATTATTTCTTGAGAATTGATGAGATTGTTAATTCTATGAAAGGACTAGGAGAAGATCTAAAAGAATTTGATGTAGTAACTAAGGTCATTAGAACCTTACTGCCTAAATTTGAAGCTAAGGTTTCTACTCTTGAAGAAAAGAAGCATTTTGACCATCTTACCTTAGATAGTTTACAAGGTACTCTAACTGCCTATGAAATGAGAATCAGTAAAAACAATTCAATAGGAAAAGAAACTGCCTTTAACATTGAAAAGAAAGAAAAAGATGAGGTGAGTGAGTCATAATTTTCTGATTCTATAAAATCCCATTTTGTTAGAAAGCTTAAAAAGGGATCTGGAAAATATAAGGGAAAACTTCCCTTTAATTGTTTTAACTATGGAAAAATAGGTCACTTTGCTCAAAGTGCCCCTATGGTGATCAAAACAGTGACAATGAGAAATCTGAAAAACAGCCTAAGAAAAAGGCCTATAAACCTAAACAAAAATTCAACTTCAAAAAGAATAAGAGTTTGTTTAGTAAAGATGAAACAGACACTGAATCTGAAGATTCCTTAGTTGAAGAAGATGAAACATTATTCATGGCTGAAATCATTCAGCAAGAAGATAAAAACAACAATGATATTGAAGATGGTGAAGTAGATCTAGAAGGTGAACTGAAATGTGCTTTAAAAGAGATTAAAAACTCAAAAAGAAATTTTGGCTCAAGAAAAAAAAATCTGCTCAATCTCTTGCTCAAGAAAAAACTTCAAATCAAGCAATAGTCTCTTTGAAGAATTAGCTTGAATAAGCCAAGAGAGTTGAGGATTGTATTCGTGTTGGTATAAGTTATAAAGATCAAGAAACACAAAAATTAGAAAATGAGATTGCTTCTTTAAAGAAATGTTTAGATAATGATTCCTTGTTAAAAGAACTAACTCTTAAAGATGATATGATTATAAGTCATAAAATTGAAATTGAAGAATGTAAGAGGATAGCAGATGTTGTAAGGTTTGATTTGGAGGTTAAAAATATTTATTGTCTAAAACTTGAAGGAGAAGTAGTTGCTTTAAGAAAAGAGCTTGAAAGTGTCAAGGTTCAATTAGATAAAATTTAGAAATTTGATCATAGTACTAATATATTGAATGAGATGTTGGGCAGACAAAAGAATTCTAAGGATCCTATAGGAGTGGGATATGAGGTTGGACAAAGCTCTGTCGAAGAATCTAAAAGAGTGTTTGCTACTTCAGATGGAAATATGTTTACACCAAGAATGAAGGTTGATCTTGGTCACCATGTTGCTGCACCGAAAAGTGTAGAGAAAACAAAATCAGAGGATAACAGTACTGCTAAAAGACAATTCAAAGGTACTCACAGAGATAGGAGAAATGTCTTCAGATCTTCACATCCTTGGCATGATCATTCATTTAGGTATAATCATTCTTTTCAAGGATATTGTTATGTTTGTAATGACTATGGTCATAAGGCAATTGATTGAATGAGATGGTCAAATAAGAATCATTCTAATGTCTCTAGAAATGAGAATGTGGTGTGTTACGAATGTAACAATTTTGGTCACTTAAGAAGAGATTGTAGAATGAATACAAGTGATAATAATGTAGGGAAAAAATCCTGGAAATGTCTATAGGAAGTCTTTTGTTCCTCAAAACAATCACAAAGTCATTTGTTTCAAATGTAATAACATTGGGCATAAAGTACAACAATGCAGATTTAATAGAAAGACAAGTAATTTAAGCAAACAAGTGAAAAAGTCTACATTGGTGTGGAGAAGAAAGAGCAATCAAGATGACAAGAAGAGCAATAAAGATGAATGTGTGAAAACTCCTTGTGCACTCCTTGCACATGTGATACCATCCAGGTCTTGAGAAGAAGAAAAGACTCAGGGGGAGTCTATTATGGTAACACATTTTACCCCTATAAGGTCAATAATGAGGTATGACAACATGCATTTTCTATTGGTGGTATAAGAAGTAAAGAAAAGGTTTGTAAATGTCAATATTTCATTATGTTTATTCTGATTGTATTGATTATGAAAGTCTGCATATGATATTGGAAGTTTATGAGAGCCTTGGATATTACATATATCATCATGATTATTACACTGTGTATAACTGATCAACTTTACATGTTGCTAAGGAATTCAAGTTTGAAGTACATTGACAATCCTTTGGTGAGTTTGATGCTTTAATGGCTCAATTCATAAGGTGCAGGTTGACTACATACAAGAGATGTTTAAGTTGCTTATATTTGATGTCTTGAAATCATTCATTAATATTGGTATTGGTGGATTCTAGTTTAACCATTCAGAAGGTGCATGAGTTAGTTGATGTCAATATATTTCCATGAGATAATGGTGGCTTGGACTGTGAAGCAGTATTCATTCTTTTTCTTTGTCATTAAAGCTTGTTATCTTGATTGATCAGTCTCATCATTGGTTAGAGTGATTTGTATATTGCCTATCTATGATAGATTTTTTAGTATGCTGACAATATGGTAGACATGATGACAGTTATTGTTGTTATAACTTGCACAACTTTCATAAAAGACAATACTTTGACAATGAAATAGTTGTTTTGGTCTAACCGTGCTTTGCTACTACTTGGCGGTTCAAAGTTTTCATGGTCTTTAGCTTGCAGGTGATAGTACTTTGTTGGTTCTGGCATGATATGATGTCTAAAGAAGTTTGATATTTTTCATCTTATGAGATTCAATTGAAAATGTTCACATCCTTCATGGTATTCATAAATTTATGCTTATAATGCGTAGTGTGGTGTTGTTTAAGTAGAGATTCATATGGAACTACTTGAATAGTTGTGTTTCTTTGAGTTGTGTACATCAAAAACTTGAGTTGTCATGATTTCATGATATTGTTTTGATTCAAGAGGTGCAGTTATGTGATCATCTTATATCATTTCAAAATATAGATAATCTAAGGTACAGTGAAGATCAAAGATTCAGAGACACAAGGCAGTTAGATAATGAATTTACAGATCACTGGTATGTAGTGGAAAGTGATTTGTTACTGTGCACAGAGGTACTCTAATGGTATTTTTGGTGGTATAGGTCTCTCTTGATGATACTTCAAGTTTTTCTAATCTTCATGAGCGTGTTTTGTTACTGTGTGTTATTGATTAGATTCAAGACTTTACACATCTGCAATATGGTTTACAAATGGGGTGGTGAATTGCTAGTGTGCTTGCAATGGATTGAAAGTGTTTTCAATGACCCATTTGGATTATTTTACAGTGCTCTTATCTTCCTAGTTTTCTCACTTTATGACAATGTGTACTGACAGTGTTGTTTGAGAAATGGAGTAATGATACCAATTTTGATACATCTTTGTATGGAGATTCTTTGTAGGGGGAGCTTGTTTCTATATGTTCTCATCTCCAACTCTCTTGTATTTTCAGTTTGCTACTCTTATTGTTTTACTTGCAGTTGGTTCATACAGTTCTTTGTTGGCTTCTCATTTGTGGTTGCATTGCATTTCTTTGTCATTGAGGCAAAAAGGGGAAGAGTAATTTGTGTTTTTCCATCAAGAAAAAAGGGGGATTTTGTTGACTTCTAAGTTGTCTTTGGTTGTCCTTGATGACAAAATAAGTTGGCATGCTCTTTGGTATCTCAAATATTCATTCAAAGGCTTTGTTTTTGGTATTCATGTTTATTATGATTCCAAATTTTCATGATATATTAGCTCTTGATGTTTACTGTTGGATCATATGGTGATATTCCTGGTTCATGGCATGCTCTTTCAGTTTTAGTTCTTTACTTGATGATACTAAAATTTGACATGGTGTTCTTTATATTAGGACATACATAAGCTTTAGATACGTGTCTCTGCTATCATGACAGCCACAGGTATATTCAACATGTTTACAAGTCATTGTGACATACTCATACTGGTAGATTTGTTTTCAGGTATACTTTTGTTTATACATTTGTGCACTCTTATCTTGGGCTGATAGATTTAATGAGATATGTGACACATTTGCTTCATTAGTGAGATAACATTTGATTCATGGAATCATAAATCATGCATAGTTACAAGGTATTGGACAACATCATACTTGTGCTTATCAGCTTCATAAAGGTAATGCTTATGGAAATATGGTTTCAGTTGATTTTTATCAGGTTAATCATTGGGATTTTATGAATCTTGGTTTATATCAAAAGAAATTTAGAAGTCACATTGCATTGGCAAGGGAATTATGTTTCAAATTGGTTTGATGTCATATTTGTCTAAGGCATATGTTTTTAACAATATATATGGCTATTAAAGGAGACTCCAATGCATGAGCCTTGACATCATAATCGACATCTAAAGGTAATGTTTATGGCTCAAAGGCAATGTTGTTTTGGGCATTATCTTTAAATGGTTAACTTGCAAAGGTATCGGGCCTTATTACATAGTGAATGACTTTGATTAAAGTCATATTAAAATTTGCATCGACAACGATCATTGTTTGTTGGCATTTTGAGATTCCTTGTTTTGACTTAAAGTGTTGAATCGACACTTAGAATGCAATAATCAATGAGATTATTGTGTCAACATAGTGAATACCCTTGACTGCGGTTTTGAAATCATAATGATTTTTGTTTATTACCTATGTTTATCCTACTGGAATTCAAACTTCATTATGCTTTGGTTTTGTCATCAAATGGGAATGAAAGGGAAGTTAGGGAAAACTCATTCTATTTTATCATACTTTTGTTAAGGGTTGAAACCCTTGCCTCTGTCGTTGCCATGGATAGGTAGGAACAGTCGTTACTCTATTGATTCTTCTTGCTACAACCAAAATGACAGATGTTTGAGCTCTCTATAAGAGCTATGCCGTGGTTGGTGATTTGTTTTGTCATTTTTCTTTGGGTGAGGGCTCGAGCATGGAAGGAAATATGCTAGTTTTCGATCAGCTAGGTTGGTAATTTCTTCACAATAGTTTTATCATGCTCTTTTTCAGTTTCATTGAGAGTATCAGTTATTCCTACCTCTCATTGGTGAATGTCTTCGAAGGGCGGTTATTTTATTTTATTTTTTCTTGAATTTGCATAGGTGAAAATGGTTGTTGAATATCGAGTCAGAATGGTATGATAAGATTTCGGTTACATTTTCATCTCTCCTTGTGGGTATTATAAAAGTGTTGATTATTTTGGGTCACTGAATTCATGATGAAGTGGGTTCGGTTACAACCCCTTGTAGTGATATTCATTTCCTTTTTAAAGGGTAATGTGAAGCATTTTGTTAACTCTCTATTTTCTTCCTCCACCTGTCATTTATTCTATTGGAGGTTCTTTTGCTAACAAATGAGCATGGGTATTATTGTTCATTTAAATCACTTCAAATCTGAAAGTGATATTATTGGTGCATATGTTTATTTATATACTTGTAAAAAATGATTCTTTTGGTGAAGATTCCACCCTTCACGGCCTTTGATGGGTTCTGAGTCATTTTGTTAAAATGCATTTTCTATCACACATTGTCAGAAGAATCATTTTCTTAGTGCATACTTCACTGTATCTCTGGTATTCTTGGAAAATAATTGACAGAAAGTTTGTCTTATCCAATATACCTTTGTTGAAGGTTAAAAAGAGAAAACATATACATTATTGTAATGTGAGAGATATTGAGTGATTGCACATAGTTTTTGTATTGTTTATTCATGAGAGACATATGTGATAACTCTATAATAGAAAATATGGAGAAACAAAAATGTAGAATGAGAAGTCTTGATGCTTATGTATGTCTAGTATTTTGAAGGTTCAATTGAGAACCTTGAGGATATTAGGGGTATTTAACTGAGAGGCTCTTGTGAGTTTATTTGGGAAATAGAGAGATCCTCTGTGTTATTGTTATTCTGTAATCTAAAAAGGGGTTGGTGCTCCTTGAAATTGGTGTTTCAAAATAATGGGTTGGTGCTCCTTGAAATTGGTGTTTCAAAATAAGGGGTTGGTGATCCTTGAAATTGGTGTTTCAAAATGAGGGGTTGGTGCTCCTTGATTTGGTGCTAAAAAATTAGCCTATAAGGCATTGTTAACAGTGGTTTTCAAATAAGAGCCTGAAAGGCAACAATTTAGGAGTGGTTTTTCTACCCCAGGAGGGTTTTCCAATCAACAAATCTTGTGTCTCATTGTTCATTTGTGGTTACACTGCTTTACTGTGAGAATGCTTTATTGTTCATTGTTTTGCAATTACATTTCTCATTTCAGTTTATGAATGATTACATTCAACTCATGAATGTACCTATCATTGAAATATTGAGAACAAATGTGTGTTATGGTTTATTTTCTAAAAAATGGTAAAATATGTTAAGGCACTGATTCACCCCCCCCTCTCAATTTCATTTTCACTCCAATAGCAAGGTGATCCATTATCGCCTTTTTTATTCATAAGCTTAATTGAAGCCCTTAGCGGGACAATCAAACAATTTCATTCTCAGGAGAAGTGGAAAGGCATCACAATCCCTTTTTCTAATTTTTCAGTAACTCACTCTTTATTCACTGATGACACACTATTATTTGGTGCAACTCAGATTCAAGAGGCCAAACAAATCGAGTATGTATTAGATAAATATTTATGTGTGTTAGGTCAACAAATAAATGTAGACAAATCAAAGATACATACATTTCATATCAAATCAGGTCTACAAAAGAGAACTATCAATATTCTTGGGTTCCAAATAGTTGAATTACCTTGTAAGTACCTTGGGATTCCTTTCTTTTCAGGGGAAAACAAAGTTACTTAATGTTCTACCATTATTCAAAGTATTCAAAAGAGAATAGCATCTTGGAAGGGTAGATGGTTGTCTCTATCTGGTAGAATATTATTGATAAAATTTGTTATTGTTGCCATTCCCAATTACTTTATGGCAGTATTTTAGGCTCAAAAATCTATGATCTTGCTAATTGAAAAGATAATTAGGGAATTTTATGGAAGGGAAACATTGATAACAAAAAGAAGATCTCTCTTATCTCTTTACAAAATCTATGTGTTGAAAAATCCAAAGGGGGTGCTGGAGTACATAACTTATTAGCTCGAAATCAGGCATTGGGGGAAAAAATTAGTGTGGCACATGTATGCTAAGTCACTTTCGAAATGGTGCAAAATCATGCAAGCCAAGTACTTAGATAATATGGATCCAAAGAGAATTTTTACAGTTTCAAATCCTCCACAAGGTTCAACGATGTGGAATTTTCTAGTTTCCTATAGAAAAGTAATCTTACCCTACCTTACTTAGGAAATTCACGATGGATCAAAGGAATTTTTTTGGGAAGATTCATGGGGAGGTCATGCACCTTTAGATTCATTTAATAATCTTCATGATATCAAATCACAACTCAAAGCAAGTTGGGGGGATAAAGTTAGTGATTATTTTGACAACATAGATGGTTGTACTGGGAAGGTAAAGTGGAAAGATTTTTTGCATTTGATTGTCCACTCAAATAGAAAAAGGAATTCACAAGTTTTATAGATCAAAGGATAGTATTCTTGTCAGGAAGGAAGGATAAGTTGTTATGGGATCCTTCTAAATCTTGAAACTATGTAGTAAATATGGGTTGTATGGCAATAATGAGTTAAGGGGAGAGAATCATGCCAAAAAGAGCCTTGTCATTTGCTGGGATCCTTCAATACTTCCAAAGGTTGGTTGTTTCTCATGGTTGGCCATCAAAAGAAGGATTTTAACAAGTGACAAGCTGGTCAAAATTGGAATTATAGCCCAATTTAAGTTTTTCTTATGTGAAAATGAGAATGAAGAAATAAATCACCTCTTTCTTCATTTCCCTTTTGCTTTTCAATGTCGGTCATTTATTAAAGAAAAATGAAGTTGGTTTGCTCCATTGCCAAAAAAATTATGGGATCTTTTCTCAAGCTAACTAGTATTGTATAAATTAGCGTCGATTGCTTGCATATGGAGAATTCCCTTGTTTTCCTATGGACCATTTGGTGGGAATGAAACAAAAGAATCTTTAGGGATGAAAAATGAAGATTGATCAAATTCTAGAAAAATTGGAGTCTTCAATCCCAGAGATATCAGACGTGTATGTTTTAAAGACTAAACATGTTGGTTCATTGTTCACAAATTGGGACTCAAAGGCTATGCAGAAGTGGAACAAGATTGTTCTTCCATTCAAGGGAAGTTTACATAAAAATCCAAGTCCTAAAGTGGATAGAAACCAAATTCATTGGTCTCCACCTATGGAAAGATTCTTCAAGGTAAATTTTGATGGTGCTTCACGAGGGAATCCAGGTTTTTCAGGGGCATGAATTATAATAAGAGATCACAAATGTCTTTTAATCTCAACAAAGTCAATAAAATTACCGAAAGGTGCGAATAATGTTGCAGAAGCACAAGCTTTACTTCATGGCTTGTAGCTAGCATATGAAATGAAACTTAAATACTTGGTAATTGAAGGAGACTCACTAATTATTTTAAATGCTTGTAAGGAAAGGAAAATCTCATGTTGGAAAATCAGATATGTGTTGCAGCAGGTATGGAAGATGTTGGAAAAGTTCAGATCTATGCAGATAAAACACACTTATAGAGAGGGAAACTTGGTGGTAGATAAACTGGAAAATACTGGATGTGATCAAATTCAAATTGAGAGGTCTATGACAGTAATATGGAAAATTTGATGCAGGAATTAGAAAATATTATAGAAAGGGAAATTATTTCATAATAATAAGTGATTTGGAGGTAATGTTAGCCATGAATGTTAAGCCATTTTATCTATTATAATGATTACCAAAAAGTAAATATTATTTTGAATTAATTTCTTTAAATTGAATAAAGAGAGTGATGTTCTATATGGAATTAGAAGTTAGCGGCATGCTAAGGATGGCAAAACACGGGAGAAAATCTAATTTAAATAGGGGCACTATCAACAGGATTTGTAATCAACACATTTTTAATTCCTAAAAGGCATAATTTCAGCTTTACAACATCAGCCAAATCATTTCTATCCATGTCATGGGGATACTCATTGCCGGTTTCTAAGCATGTGGGATTCTGTGTTTACGTATCTAAGCCAAGATTATCCAGTACAACATACTTAAATCCGCAGAACGGATAATCAGCATAAGTTAGTTTGTGAGAGCAAATGTTCAGTTGGCATGCACTAAATCTGTGGGATGCTTACCTCACACAAAAAAATGTGATGGGGAGTGATTTTATCAATAAAATTTAATCACCATCTATCAAGTCATAGCAAAGGTATGTATTTTTTCTAACAAGTGTCGGCTCTTTGTAGGATTTAGGTGGCGACCATGGCTCTAACATCAGTAAAAATGCAAGCTCAAGTGCAGGATAGGACGATCTCACATGTGGAAAACTTTAGATTACCATGGATCAAACAACATGAATCAAAGCTACTTCAATTTTGCATGTGGCGGTTTCCATTTTCTCTCTGTGATTTTGGAAACCAATTAAGGTCTAGGTCTATTAAAGTGCACATTTATGTTTTATTTGGCACTCTACGAAGATGGTTGCAAATAAATCAAGGTCCTAATAGTTTATTGCTCAACCCTTGTTTGTGGTTGGTGTGTGGTCATTACAACAAATGTTGAAGGGGTCCAATGACACAAGTGGCATGGAGGTCTTCTATCAACACGTAAATACTTGTTTCTGTGCATATTGAATATGTTATGTGCTTATAATAATCTTTTGGGCTTCTTACTATCCAATATCTAGCTCTCAAACGTGCTACCTGATTCCTGCAGTCTAATAAAAAATAAATAAATAAATAAATAAATATATATATATATATATATATATATATATATATATCTAGCTCTCAAAAATCATTTCTTGAAGATGCACGATGAAGGCAATGGTGCAGAAGTTCAAATTATAGGCTGCAAAAATCTTAGGTTGCTAAAGTTCAAACTATAATTTCCATTTTTTAGTTGCTATCACCATTATCAACATTCTCTCCATTTTATTGGATAGCACGATTGCTCAAAAGGATTTATATTTTCTACAAAGTTTTGTTTCACTCAACTCTAGCTTCTATCTATCTTCTTATCATCCTTGTCAATATAAAACATCATGGAGTTCATGTTGAGAAATCATAGAGCTCCTTTTCCCATACTTGAATGGGAACTGCATTTCTCCAAAGGCTTGGAAAGAGAAACAATGTCAAACATTTTCAAAACTAATTGCTCGCCTATGTTTAGGTCCTTAAAAAATCTGATAGGTGATGACATCTTACACCTGTTAGCTCAAAGATTAATATTTCTTTTAGATCTGGTGTCAATATTTGTCTCTAATGTGTTGGATTTGAATCCAAACTATAAAGATATGGAAAAAATTGCAAATGCAGTCATTCAAGAGGTGTTCTTGCAAGATAATGTTCTACTTAAGAGCATACAAAAGTACAATTTCTGGAAAGGTGAAGCATATGTGGGTGGGATATTCCCCAAGCACTACTTACATCACAAGGCATGCTACAAAAATATCTACATTGCAATGAAATTATCTCTGGAATATAACACACCCAACCACTTATATAGAGCACTTGCACACCATCATTATGAAGTAGGGGATGACATGGAGAGAAACTTCAAAGCCAAATATCATGATTTGTCATTTCTCGTTGCACATTACTGCCATCAAGCAAAAAGTGTCAACAAGCAAGCTACAAAACAAAAGGAGATGGTTGAATCTGTAGAGTCACAAGCTGAGGAAAGAAACATGCAAGTACACCAAGTCAGGCCTCTTCCAAAAATCCCTGATATGAACATCACAAAAAATTCTCATTCCACTCCACCAACACAACAGATCATGTACAAAGAAGAAAAGGTGGAGAGTTCGTCAATAAGCAATGCTTGATAACAATGTGCTCGACAACAACTTTTTGCATATATGTAAATAGTTATAATCATACTGGATGCATATAGTCAGCAATCAAATATAATCAGCTGTTTTTGTACCAAAAAATCTGATATTTTGAATATTGTCAAGTCATATTTAAGTTAGTTATCTCTTTCTAATGACATGATAAAAATCATTAATATTTGATATCTTGAGCATTTCAGTTTACTGCAAAGGTTGAGATGGAAATATATATTCAACCATGAACAATTTTTTTGTAATCTATTATATTATATAAATATATAAAGTTGGCCACAAGCCTTTTATTTTTAAAAAAAGTGTCAGCTTTTGGAATCTAATTTTCAAGAAATTAGATAAACACCTATAAATACATAGTCTTTCTATCATTTGAAATGTAACTAGCAAGAAGACTTTAAGAGTTCAATCCTAAGAGAAAATATTATTATCAAGAGCATTGAAAAACAGATTTATCATTCATCTACAACAACAACCAAGATCATATCATCATGTCAAAGTTCATGTGTGGTCATGTCATGTTTTGGAGCTAACATTGTGATGTAGGTTTCAAGCATTCAAGCATCAATCAATCAAGCCAATTCATGAAAGACACAAGAATTAGAGTGTTGTGCTTGACTTCAGTCCTCTAAGGAAAACCATTAAGGGTTTGGTGAGTTGTAACAAGAATTGTTTATTCATCAATTCCTTCATTTTGTCATTATTTTATTATGAAGGTTTACTTACCAAACATGGGGTTTGACTAACGCAAACCCCCCTTCACCCCAAAACAAACATCTTTGCGTCTCTCTTTGTATGTGTATATTTTCAGGTGAACAAGGATTGGAAGTTGATCAAAGGAGAAATTTTGTAAAGTTGCATAAGTTATCATCATTGTTGTCAAGCTATAAAAGCTCACAAATTTTATTTTCAGCTTTCCAATAGTCAAACCTAGAGTAATCAAAATCTTAGATCTAGAATTAGAGGACTACAAATTGATTTTGGACCCCTGCACTAAGATCCATTCACCCCTGGGCGAATGAGTCCTTGATCAGAGATCAAAACCCACTTTTTATCATAGATGCACACTATCAGGCCCTTCTCAGATCTGCTTGCAAATTATCATTTCCGTTTCTACTATCATAGAATAATGCATTTCAAGTGTTAGCTCATATAAATATTTAGTTTATGCACTTTAAATCATTCTAAAACATTGCAAATTAGTCATTTTTGTTATAAGAAAGTAGAGATCCAAGGTCTAAAATAGGGTTGACTTACCTCAAGGTTGAAATTCAATCCCATCCCTTTGTGATCTTCTCTCTTTCTAATGAAATTATGGAAATGTGTGTTTGAATCCTAGGTCATTTCATTATTCCACATTGATTGAATTCATCCCACCCCTTTTCCTTCCATTCCAATCTTATGTGTCTATTGTGACAATGATAACCTCTAATATCCCTTCAAGTCTAGTTATGGACTAGTCAACCAACTACAAGACTATAGATGTGGGTTGGATATTGGTCATGAATAGTTCTTCTAAAGTATTTGAGGTTATTACATTAATGAGTGCTCCTAAATCAATTAATACATTTGATATTGACATTCCTTTTATGGTTAATGAAATGACAAGGTTACTCAGGTCCCCATATTTTTGTGGAGCTAATTTACCAAATAAGACATTAGAGATTTTTCCATCCACTTGAATAATGGCTGGTAATTTCTTCTTTCTACTAGGTTTTTTAAACCCTCTTGATGGTTTGGTTAATTTCAAGAATGTATTTAATAGCCTGCAACAAGGTTACTTTATTGTTAATCTTTTGAAGTTCTCTAATTAGCTAAGAATTCCCCAAAGTATTCAGAATCCCTCTTGAGTTGCTTGGAAGTAAGGGTCTGTTGTAACCATTCAAGAAAGGGGATCAATATTATGTTATAAGTGTCTCTAGATCCTTTTGGGTCTATGGTTTTTTCTTTGATACTCGCAAGTGGAATTGTTATCATATCAAATTGCACCTTTATAACATATTATTCAACATTCTAATAACACAATGGAATTGACCTCAAGGTGTGGTACATTATCAATGAGGTTAGATCTCCGAAGAAGGTTGGATTCCTCTCTAAACCAAATGAAACAATACTGGTCTGACCCAACACTAGATAATTATACACTAATCCTATTATATCAGCTGCAAAAGGCAAATGGGAAGAGAATGTTGAATAGTTGAAAATATGGTGATGCACCAAGATAAAAGATGTTTCTTCCCACCTGTGATTGCACACAATATTAATAAAACTACCAAACAAATCCACACAACTCTATGTTTTCACAATTCCTAAGAAGTTACATGAAGGTTAGGGATTAACATACACTAAGAGGGAAAATTTTCTACACAGTTAGATTTTTTTACCATGTTTAACACAACATTCAATTGTAGAAAATATAGAAACATTTATTCAAATATGAAGGCAAGAAGAATTGCACAACACATTCAAGGTTAGAGGGAAAAAACAATTTTATTGACAGAGAGGCATAAGCCAGTTTTACAATTGCAAAAATGTAGAAACATACATGTATCTGCAAGATAAACTAGGTAAGAACCCTTACAATGAGCACAAAACTGCCCTATATTCATCTCAAGGTTGTAGGAGAGAGATAGGGCACATGATTCGGAAATAAACCCTAGCCAAGACCCCAAAAATTAGGTGCAAACATGTGTCCCCTAAAACATGTGTTGAAATTTTGCTAAAACGAGCATGACATCCACACCATGCTTCCAAATTGATGAATCCATGGATCAAGAGAAAAAAACCCACAAAATCCTCTACAAAATCATGGCTGAGGATGGCTCTCTCATAGAAAATTAGTTTGCAAACAATAAATGAAGCATGGGCACCACTTTTCCACTTGGGGTCAGTAAAAATCCATTTAGAATCTTTCTTGTAGCTCCATGAATCAGATTTGGCAGTTGAGGAAGTCATTGAACATTAATGGAAATTCTAGGTCAAAACATGAAAATCTGGTAGGCTTTATCCAAAAATCCCCCTAAGACCTAAAAACCTTGATAGTTTCAAAGAGAAGAAAAAGGAAACAAGAAATGGGGAGCGAACTTGGAATTTTGGACTTTTCCCAAATGTCTATGTGAGACCCAAAGTTTTGATGGGACCTAAGGAGGAAGAAAGTGGGAGCGAGGATAGGGAAAGTACATGGACATTTGGACTTTGTCCAAATGTTCAAGTGGGACCTGAAGTTCCAATAGGACCTGATTAGGAAGAAAGTGAGAGTGGGGATAGGGAAAGAACATGGACATTTGGACAAAGTCTAAATTTTCAAGTGAGACTCAAAGTTTTGATAAAACCTAAGGAGGAAGAAAGTAGGAGTGAGGATAGGGAAAGGACATGAACATTTTGACAAAGTCCAAATGTCAAAGAGGGACCCAAATTTTTGGTAGTACCCAAGGAGGAAGAAAGTGAGAGTGGGGATAGGGAAAGGACATGTATATTTGGACTTTGTTCAAATTTCTAAGTGGGACATGAAGCTCCAATGGGACTTGAGGAGGAAGAAGGTGGGATCAAGGATAGGGAAAGAATATGGACATTAGGACTTTGTACAAATGTCCAAATGGGATCTGAAGTTCTAACAAGAATCAAGGAGGAAGAAAGTAGGAGTAGGGATAGGGAAAAGACATGGACATTTGGAATTTAATGTCCAAGCGAGATTCAAAGTTTCGATGGGACTCAAGGAGGAAGAAAGCAGGAGCAAGGATAGGGAAAAGGACATGTACATTTGGACTTTTTCCAAATGTCTAAATGAGATTCACAGTTTTGACACTTTTGGATTTTGACTAAGGTATGAATGAATAAGGCTAATGAAATGGATTGAGGCAAACAAAATTAAATTTGATGGACCAAAAAAGGGGGCATAAAATGTGAGTATTTTTGGTGACTTCTATGGGGTGATTTCCTACTAATCATAGAATCTAGG
Source organism: Sequoiadendron giganteum (assembly GCA_007115665.2). Taxonomy (NCBI): domain Eukaryota; kingdom Viridiplantae; phylum Streptophyta; class Pinopsida; order Cupressales; family Cupressaceae; genus Sequoiadendron; species Sequoiadendron giganteum. Next base: position 185,934,496 of record CM021109.1, on the reverse strand, counting down.
GGGACTTATCAATCCATTGGGCATAGATTCATAAGGGGAGATGCAATAATTTTCTTTCCTAAAAATTTACATGACACAATAATATGTGTAGGTTTGGACTTGGAGGAAAAAAAACACCTAGATTGTGCATTCCCTTAAGGAGAGTGTAGAGTGCGTAGCAACACTTCTTTGAAAAGTAAGAACTAAGATAAAATGTACATGACTTCTCAAAAACCCCTCAGAAATAAGGTTTGAGATGAATCCCATTAACTAGGACAAGAAGAGCCTCAACATTCAGCCTAGAGAGATGGAATGCATTGACATCCTTACAACTAGTGATGATGTATGGGTTACTCCAATTGGTGTCAAATTTTGTATTCCTTCTTGCTTTGGATTTTTCTGCATCCTATTTAGCCCCAAGTCTCCCTCTTGGAATGCTCTTGGACAAATTTCTTGTCAAAATTTCTCTTGACCTGCACTTGGTGAGACTCAAGGGCATGCATAGCCTTGTTCCTAGTCTCTTATAAATCCATTAGCTCAACCAACCTCACCATCATGACATCATTTTTTGCTAATTCGAGCTATTTTTCTAACTCAAGAGAAGGTAACTCCAGTCATAATGGTAGCCTTTCTTCCCTTCTATAAACTAGCATGAAAGGAGAATCGACAATAAATTTCTTGGGAGTGAACTTGTCAGTCCAAAGAGCTATCTTCGATTTGCTATGCCAAGAACTTTGATTGTCTTCAATAGTCCTTTTAATTATATTGATGGGTGTTTTTTTTAGGACCCAGCTAATTCATTACCTTGAGGGTAATAATTTGATGAGCTTTATAATTATATACCATGCCTAACTACTTAATCACTGATTTGGATGCTAGCGTTATCAAATATGATGGTGGAATGGGCACCAAACCTAGTCACAATTCTATCAAGGAAATCTAGAAATGAAGTTTTTGTAGCATCCTTTAATGAAATGGTCTATGTCCACCTAGTGAAGTTGTTGGATATGAAGTAAATATTGTAGCTTAAAACTTGTAAAACTATGAGACTGTAGATCTAATTAAATTTTCTTTGTCACAATTATTTGTGTATGATTAATCTATTTAGATCAATTTTACCAATTGTAGAAAGAGAGAAGATTGTAGAAGAATGAGACAAGGAGATAGAAGTGACATAGCATATACATGGATAAACCATTTCGGGAAAAAACTCCATAGAATCAATAGTGCTTGTATTATTTAACCTTAGAAAAATATTACAATAATACTATATCAATCCTTGATTGATATGCTTCTTTGCCTTCAACAATCCTTCTTCACAACCTGCAATAAAATCTCATGAAACTCTCATACACTTGCTGCAATTAATAGACAAAAATATGAGCATGTAAACTTATAAGAGTTGTACAATATAAGAGCATAAAGCTCCTCACAAAAATCTATGCCTAGATTGGGTAAGTAGAGTTCCACAATGTAATCTGAAGTCAAACCAAAGCCTTCCTCAATTTAGGCACCCCAAACTGAACACTTAATTGAACTTTGGTCAAAAATATATCATGCAAACTTCACCTTAAATTTGGCACCCAAGAATGGTCCCACTTGACCGAGCCTTGTAAATATCTTCTCATGAAAAAGGTGTTAACTAAAATATGCCAACTTGGACGCCCAAGGTGAACCCAAGTCAATCTTAGTTAACTGAAACATATCTCCCCACCAATTCATGCAAAAACTATGCATGATTGATCATCCCCACTTAACTCAAAGTATCCACTTGTTATCTGTCATGCAACTGAAGTCATTAGTCATGCAACTCAAGTCAACTAAATTCAACTAGCATTCAACTCAAAATAACTACATGCAACTGAAGATAATTGAACTGAACTAAACTGAACTAAACTTAACCGAACTAAACTGAACTAATACTAAACTAATATTGAACTGATACTGAACTAATAGTGCCACTCCACTCATGTAAATATCAATCCCTAATTTGTAGGATCAAAACATGCATTACTAAAGTGTTATCGATCCTCCAAATAGTTAATTGAAGCAAGGTGGGTTCCACCTTCCATGTGGGTGCTCCATATGCTCCTATCTTGTAGGATCTCTTCTTGGACGTCCCCACATGTTCCTATTATTTAGGAATAATCACAAATGTCAATTTACATGTTCATTTCATTCAAATTTAATCTCTTTCTAATCCTAGTATTGGGGAACACTTTCCAAGGACTTAGGAGATACATGAAATATGTTTAGGATTGCAATTAAATGGTATCCTATTCCCAAAAAAAGTAGTACGTGGCTATTAAAATCCACCTATGACCAATGCTAGATGGTGGATTTATCATGTTGATAAAATCCAATCTCCACAGTGTAAATGGTTGGTTTGCTTGAATGGGATGAAGAGGGAGGGTAGCTAACCTTTGATTTCCAAAAAAGAAATCACATTTATTGCAATCCCTCACCTATCTATGAGCATCATTAAATAGGGAGGCAATAATATGGAGCCTTCATTATTTTAGTAGTGGTGCTCCTCACAGAAAAATGACCACCTGAAGAGCCACCATAAAATTCTTCTAACAATTTGTTGACCTGATTTTGTCCAATGCACCTTAACAACACTCCATTGAGGTCTTTTCTAAAAAGTATGCCATCCACTAAGACATAGGGTATGGATTGTGATCTGAAGTGCCTTCTAGTTTTATCTAGACCTAGAGGATATCTACCTGCCTACTAAAAAGTATTCATATCATTCACCCAACTATTCTAAGTGTCAATGTTGGATATTTGGTCCTCCTATAACATAAGGGAAACCTTTGTAAGAGTCTCAAATGTTGAGACATATTTCTCACACAACCCCTTGCCTCTCACAAGCTTGGTGATCTTAATATCAATGCCATATTACATCACCCTAGTGACCCACCTAAATATTTTTTCATTGATATCTCTAATCAACAAAACATATTTGACGCTAGCATGAGGGACCCACAACTAGATCCTATTGTTAAACAACATGTGCCTGAATTTTTTAATGCTCTAACAAAACAAGGATCTAATTTTCAACATAGCTATAATTGAGCTCATAGTCTTTAAGTCTATTGAAGAAGGAAATAGGTTTCTCAAGACTGTCATTGCTTAGTTATGTCAAGATAATTGATATGCTTGCACCTCCTGCAAAAGTGTAAAAAATGAAGTCTTTGTCATAGTTGAGATTGGCAAGTTTGGGAGCCTAAGTGAGTACTTGTTTGATAGCCTCAAATCTATCCTTCCCTTCTTTGATTGAGCTAAGGCCATATTTTTCTTTAGCATGAATGTGAGAGGATTTACTGAAGTAACAAGGTTGGGAATGAATCTTCCCACAAAATTAATTGTTCCTAGGAAGCTTTATAATCCTTTCTTGTGGTTGGGGAGTAGAATAGACAAGATGGACTCCACTCTTTTTGGATCAATGGAAAAACCATCTTTATAAATAAATGTTTCCAAGTAATTTACCTTGTTCGATGGAAAAGACACACTTGTTTGAATTCAAGGAAATACCATACTCCTTGCACTTCTTTAAGACTTTTTCAAGGTGGATGAAGTGATCACCTATATATTTTGAAAAGACTAATATTATGTCATCCAAGTAGACCAACATAATAATTTAATACAAATTGAAACACCATGTTCATTTCCCACTAAAAGGTAGCGCCAACATTGTTTAACCCAAAAGGCATCTTGCAATAAGTGTAGGTGCCTTATTTGGTAGTAAATGATCTTATGTTGATCAGATTCTTAAACCAAAATTTGATTGTAGCTTGAGTAGTTGTCCAACAAAGAGAATATTTTTGAACCACTAACTTTTTGTAGAATTTTCTCCATGGAGGGGAGAGGGTAATGATCCTTCAGGAAGGCTCTATTCAGGTCTCTAAAGTCCACACAAAGCCTTATTTCCCCATTCTTATTTCTGATAGGGACTAAATTTTCCACCCATAAAGAATATTAGATAGGAAATATGATCATAGCCTCTATTATTTTAGTTAAATCCTTCTTCATTAGAGGCTTAATCTTAGAATTGATAGGTATTTGTTTATGTATGAAAGGCTTAACATTTTGGTCTAACTTAGTGGTGTGATGGGATAGGTTAAGATCAAAACCTTGTAAATTCTCATAGGTCCATGCAATCACATCATCACAAACTTGAAAAAGCTTAATGAAAGTTTTATTGTCAATTTCAGAACATACCTTCCCTAGCTTCAAAGATCTTCCTTCCACAATTGTGATTGACTTGTAGTCACATTTATTTGTAGATAGGTTCATTTTCTTTTGTTTCAACTTGTCATATGAATTAAAGATACCCTTGAGGGTGATGAGACTTTTTGGAAGCTTTTTGTTTAGCTACATGATATGATATTCATATTGGCCTTACAACTTAGAATAATTTTTATAAAAAATCTATCTCCTCTTGAATAAAATTGATAATTTTATCATTTTCAAAGACCTTCTAATTTACCTAATTATTTAGAATAACAAGCCTTACAATGAGCCTGCTATGTTGTTCTTTCTTGTTCAAAATATGTGTTGGTATATCAAATTGAGCAATGCTTGCTACAAGTTTGTTCACATATTTATTCTAACCTCTAGGGATAGTTTGGATGTTGAAGCCCTCAAAAACCTCAATCAAATATTAAACCTTATGTTTGTAGGATTTGAGTAGGTTATTCTTGGTTATGATCTAAGTTATAATTTGGTTGACAACTAACTCACTGTCTCCAAAGACCTACAACAATTTGATCTTCATTTTTTGTGAAAGTGTAAGACCTTGGTCATGGATTCATATTCAACCACATTGCTAGTGTAGCTAAATTAAATTTTGAAAGAGAAGTAATACTTATCCTTACTTGGGGATATCAACATACACCAACACCTGCACCATTCTTATCTCTTGAGCCATCAAAAAATGATCACCACAGTCCCTCTAGATCTTTTTGAGTTTTCATGAGAATGGGGATAAGATTATCCTCCTCATGTATGCAATAGGTTCCTAGACCGGCATCCTCTACTTTAGCATAGGGGTCACACTAAAATGAATCTCCCCATTCATCCAACAAGAAATCAGGAATCTCTTCTAAGAGATTAGAAATTTCATGAACAATACATTCCTTTCCCTCTTCATGTAATGTGCAATTCATATTTATGGGGTTAGGAGCATAGATTTCAATACAAATTTTTGCAATGGGTTCTATTTTGATGGTCACTTTTGTACTATATCATCCTAAACAACATGTGGGACCAATCATAGGATAGGTACCCACAAATTTCGGTAGTGAATTCTTTGGATAAGTAGATATCAAAGAAGGAAAAGAGGTCAATGACCAATATATATTGAAATATTGTACAACTAGTGCATGAATGCAAGGTAATTTTTAAATCTTTAATGACCTCCAATGTCTTGATAGCAGTGTCATCCAATTACACAACTACAATAGTCACAGGTTCATATTTAATGCCAAGGAGATCAACTACCTTTTTTGGCATAATAAAGTTGTTGCTAGCCCCCAAATCAATCATACAATTATGTATTATATGATCTCAAATAATTAAGGACAAATCAAAAGTGGGTGGCTTACTGATTTTACTTGAATTCTCCTCTTCCTTGTGTTGCACTAGGTTAGCTGGAGGAGTAGTTCCTTCTTTTGTTGACATATCATTTAGCTACTTGAGCCCTTCCAAATCTTGTTGCAGTAAATCCTTTTGATGGGATGGAAAAATCCTCCCACATGGTGACATTTAGGTTATACTTGTTCATTTGATCAAATATATTGAAAGGAGGTTGAATAACCTTAGATGAAACTCTTGGAATATCAAGGTCCATTTTTTTCTAATTGGATGAATTGCAGTTGTTCCTATCCTTTGTTACCCTTACCAATAGTATGATTTGGTTGCAAAATAGTTGTCCTACCTATGGTACCATAAACTATAGTAGCTTGGGGTGGTTGGGAGGCTGATGCCTGACCAAATATAAAAGATATTCCACTATCCATTTCTCTTTTCTTTGACCTTGCGTTTTGAGCCACTACATCAACACTTAATTGGTTTAGGCTACAAAATTATGCCTCATGCCAACTGACCAATGTAGAGTCTCCTAGCATGTGATATTTCCTAATGATAGCTACTTGGTTTGCATAAAATTGTTGCCCTGAAGTTTAAGGTTCATTTAAAACCACTAAAGTTTATGAAAACTCTTCATTTTGAGAGGAATTTTTATTATATGGTTGATTACATGGGTAACACAAGTCATGTTCTTAAGCTAACTTATTCTGAACTAGAACAAGAGCCTTCAAAGTGCTAGTAATGGCTATGCTTACACTATTCAAGGGTTTGACACAATCCATTGATTTTTCCCTTGATATGATTGCCTATTTTGTTGATAATTTTGACTTTGAGACTGGTAAAGTTTTCTATTTTGATCTTGTTTCCTCTTTATTATCGCTAATTCATTACCAATTTTTTTAAATAAGGCTTTAACCTCATGTAGTTCATTTGAAGGTGGTGTAGAGATAGATGGATAATTGGTATATGCAATTGGAATAGGAGCCAATGTGGGATGTTGAGAAAGAAACTCTGGGAATGGAGGCATTGGTGGCCTTGAAGCTATTTTCCTAGCTTGTATTAGACAGTTCTCTACCCTGATGGAAATGTTATATTTATTTGGTAGAATAACTCCACTCAAAGACTGTATCATAATAGTCACATCACTATTAAGAGCCACTTAATAGTATAGGAATTCATGATTGGGAGAAGGCTTCACTAAGGTAGGAATTCTATCCCAAGTCTTGAAATTTTAAGTTAAAATATCCCATGAATTCATGGGATTCCCTCTTAATTATTGTCAGTTTTCCTACCAAGGACAAGTGATCACTCTTATCCTCAAATTGTTCACATAATTTTTCACCTAACTCATCCCAATTGTGAATGGAGTTAGACTGCAAAACTTTGTACCATTGTAATACTTTTCCTTTCAAGGATGTGGCTAGGAATCTAATAGCCACATTGCCTTTTATTGTACTATGTATAAAATATATATTGGCCATGTATTGAATGTGTTCTATTGGAGTAGTGGTTGTCTCACCGATGAAATAAGGAATAATTTTCAAGGCATTCACTAGTATGTCATCCCTTTGGGCTAACATAATAGTGCTGCCACCATTAAAGGTGAAAAACACTTGATTTATAAGGATAACCATATGGAAAAATGGTCTTTCTATCTAGGTGGTAAGAGTCCTAGGTTGAAGTAATCTACTGAATGGAGGTGGGGATTGAGATCTAAGAGATGGAGTTATAGAACCCTTGATTTTTCTTGTTGTTTCTATTTATTCTTCTAGAAGTACAAAATGATAATTCACTGTATTGAAAATTACCTCGAGAAGATTCCCTTGTTTGAATTTTGGGGATGAATTTGCAAGTTTGATCTAGAACAAAGATTGTTGAGTCTCTAAGTACCTTGTTGAATGCCTCTTTAAGGCTAAATATGTTAAGAACAATGCCACTTTCTCGGAATGATAGAAAAGAGTCGATCATATTGGTCCCACTAGGTGTGCCAAAAATTGTTGTCACGTAAAATTGCACCTTGTTGAACACATTGTTCAACATTCCAATGACACAATGTAACTGACCTCAAGGTGTGGGACCTTGTAAATGAGGTCCGATCTCTAGATAAGGACGACTTCCTCTCTAAAAAAATGCAACAATGATGCCAAAAATGATGGGTTCATTGTAGTCATCAATACCATATCATTTAATTTATCAATTTGGGTGGTGTCTAGATTTATTTATGGTAAGGTCATTTAGGGGGTTCAAGACAATGGGTTGGTTCTTCATTAATTCCTAATACATGAATCCCTCTTCTTTTCTATTTTATCATGTACCACACACATTTGTAGAAAAATACTAAACTATGATTGTCTACTTGTTGTTCCCTTTTCGCACACGCCCCACCGGAGGTGGGGATCCTCTTTTCTTTCGTTTGCTTGCTTTTGCATTTTTATGTTCTTCCTTTTCCCCTTAAGGGATAGGTCCTTTCAATTTTGGTTCACTTCACCTTTGAGCTTTAATGATCATATTATCACTTTGGGTGAGTTTGTTTTGCAACAATTGACTTCATGTTTGGAACTTGAAACCATTGGGCTCCTTGGCATATCATTTGAGCATCAAAATTGGTTAAGATTGGACAAGTTTTGGGAATTCTTTGAAGTCTTGGACTTCCCAAGGTTTTGCTTTTTGCAAAATCCAAGGATGTCTGGATTACCTGAAGTCTCTTTCTTGCAAAATCCGAGCTTGAGTGAAATCAACGAATGTATCTTTTTCACGAAATCCGACATATGGAAGATTATCCGAAATCCTTGTTTTCGGAGAATCCTTGACCCTCTGAATTACTTGAGCTTTTTTGAAACGTCTTGTCATGCTATTAATTCACTCTGCAAATGGGCAAGTTGCCATTAATGTTGCTTTTGGGATTGATTTATAATGCAATTTGGGTATTTTGAGCATCATTATACATTTGATATCTTGAGAGTTTGTATTTTTGAGCTGCTTTGAAGTGCTAGTGCGATTGAGGATTAGGGTTTTATGCATATTGTGTGGGGATTTCATCGATCATCACCTAGGGTTTTCTGAGTGTGACTTGTGTGTGCTTCATTTTTGGTTTCAGGTCCCAAGGTACAAATTTGAACCCATTTGTTTGGTTTTGTCAGCATATGTAACATGGATTTGAATGCACCATTCACCTTTGATTGTGATTCAATCTACATTTTGTGTGAAACATCAAAATCGAGAGTTTGAGCTCGTTTCATTTAGAATTTGCATGGATTTTAAGTGTTCGATGCCAGTTCAGTTTGTATTTCAAAATAGCCATTATTATGTTTATCATGTGAATTCGAGGGAATCATTGGATTAAACTAGGGTTTTTGGTTTTGATTGTCGATTTAATGCACTAAGTGGTTGGCCTAAATTAGGATATCAATGAGTTATGCTTGAATTCTTATCATTTATCGATATGATTACCTCAAATGGATTTGGGATTACTAAGTGCATCATTATTTGAACCCTAGATTGTTCTATGTGAAATGTAATTGAAATAATGTTGTTTGTGGACATGTCATATATCTAGGGTGGTCATTGATTCAAGTTTTATGGTTATCTTGGGACTAGATTTTGAATTGAATGATGGTTTAGTGGTAAAATGGGAGGCACATTGGTCCACACTTAGATTTATTGATTAATGTTTAAAATTTTGAAACTCAACATTGGTTTTTCGTGAAATCCTTCGGTCTTTGGAATCTCCAAGCAATAAGTGTTTTTGCTAAATCTCTTAGTGCTTGAATTGGTCGAGTTATGTACTTTTGTGGAATCCTTAGTCTCTTGCAAAGCCTAAGAATTGATCTTTTGTAGATTTCATGAGACTTAGGAAAACCCAAGGTTTGCATTTCACTAAATCTTCTTGCCCACGAAGAACTTGAACATTGTTTTTTTTGCAAAATCCTCCAACTCTCAGATTCCCCAAATGACGAGTCTTCATGGATTCTGCATCTACTTGGATTCGCCAAGAACTCATGATTTTCACTATATTGAGTGTGGCAATGCTAATGATAAGTACTTTAAATGCTTAATCTTGGTTTTTGAATGTATTTACATCATAAGGGGGTTGTATAATGTTCATTAGTCATTTGGCCCATTTATTATTACACTTCACGGAATTTGTATGCCCATGGATTCATGAAATCCTTGAGGGCTCAGATTCCTCAAAATCCACCAAGGGTCATAATCCTCGAGAAGCCTAAAAACCTGAGATATACTAGAATTTGGATGTTAAGGAATTTTTAACTTGGTTTTCTTGGTTTTAGTGATGGATTATGAATTATCATATGTTGCATATGGTTATGATGGTAAATTTAATGATGCTATGGTGTAATGATTAACTTTTCTTGGAATTTTGAGTAATTGTGGTGTTTTTCCTAACCAGATGCAGGAAGAATCTAGCAAGGAAAAAACTTCAAAAGGAAAGTCTACTGAATAATTCAAGGAGGAGCCAACCACCAGAGCAGAAAGGATGAAGTATGATTTCAAAGGGAGACTTCCAGAGTCCAAAATTTCTTCTCATTGGGCTACGGTTGGAGATATAAACATGGGGCATGTGGACTATGAAGACTTCAATCAAATAATGTATTGCAATGCTCCCACCCCATTGGCTAGAAGATTGGTAAAGACAAGATTAGCTCAAGCAACCGGATTTCCTACCTCAGTACAATGCCCAAAATTTATTATAGAGTTTTCCAAGCATTATGATTCAGATAAAAGGGTGATAGTGGGTCCTCAGGGTAGAGTGTTGGCTAATTTAACAAGGGAGTCCATTGTAGAGGCATTCAACATTTCTCCACACTAGAAGTTGGTAAAGGTCAATATTGAACTGGAAATTATTTTTTATGTTGATGACTCAAATTAGGCCCTGGAGATAATGAATAATTCTTGGATTGATAAACCCAAACCTCATTACCCTAAGCCGCCCAAACAACACAAAAAATATTTTAAGGTGGAGTACAATGATATGATCACATTTATAAGCAGAGTGATGGGATTAGAGAAAGCTTCAGTGTTTGAAGAATGGATGTTTTATGTAATGGCACAAATTGAGAAGGGAACTAACTACCATTGGGAAATAATGATCAGTGATAATCTAGATAAAAAATTGATGGAAGTGAGAGATACAAGAATATTCACCATGACATCCTATGTGGTATATATGCTTGCCAAATACTACAAGTACAAAGGTTTGAGTTGTAAAGGTACAATCCACCAAGATAGAGTATATGATATCTACCCTCAACTCTACATGAATACTTCAAATTATAGGAGGGTGAATGATGCCTTTACTATGTACATTACAAGGACTTTACAAGATACATTACATATGAGGATCTCTAGTGAAGCAATGGAGCTAATCAAGAAGTATGGCTATTGGTTCATTCAATTCCCAAAGTTCACATATATCAGAGTCCAAGGTAGCACTAAGATACCATATAGACTCCCAAGGTATGCAACATACAAAGTTGTATTGCTTGACCTATAACAAGACAATTCAATATTTTTGATTCAGCTTTGAAAGCTATTCATAAGACTGGAGTTGGTGGGGAATTCCTCTTGAGAATTTGTGGTTTAGAGGCCTGTCCATATATTCAAAGTGCTCAACATTCAAAAATAGAAATGGCTCATCTTCATCTAAACCTCCATTCAATAAGGGATAATTTTGATCCATATAGAATATCCCAAAGGATGGCCAATAGAGAGTACATGCACAAAGACCATATAGAAGGTTATTGGGCTAGCTATAGAGATGAGTTTGAAGAGATCAAGAGAAATTATTCTAGGGTTTCATTAAATATGATAAGACTCTATGGAGTGGTCCAAGTACCAGATCAAATTGAAGATGAAGAATAGGTAATACAATACAATGATTATATGCATTATCAGAACAAACCTCTTCTTGCAATAGATTGGGCTGAAGAAGTTGTAGAATTGGATTCAACTAATGCCCAAGTAATCAAATATTTAAAGCAGCAGATAAAGCCTAAAACATTGGAAATAGAGGTAGATGGAATCAAGCCTACATATGAGCTCATGGGAGACTTGGAGTCTCAAACTTCAAAGGATGACTCTAAGAAAACAAAAGAGGATATGCTTGCTACTCACAAGGAAGATTTTGAAGAAGAGACTCTTATCATCATGAGGAGGATTAGAGGTCAGGATAAGACAATCGCCAAGGGTGTTGAACTCAAGAGACAACCAATACCTAAGAGGAGGAAGCCTACAAAGGAAATTAATGAAGAAACATCAAAGAAAAGGAAACTAGTTAAAGGAGAAAATAAGGGTCCCTCTCCTTCTAAGAGATCAAAGAAAACTAAAGAGGAGGGTTTAAAAAATGTTACAAAAGCTTCCAAGGAACAAGAGAAAGAGGAAGAAAAGTTGGAGATTCCAAAAGATGGAGACCTTAGCAACCTTGGACAACAGTTGGAGAACAAAATTTTAGAAGTAGAAAATCAAGAAGAGAAAAAGCCTAAAAAGATAGAAGTGTACGAAGATTCTAGAAAGGAGGATATACATGAGTCTGATAATGAATATGTGAGTAAGGAGGAAGGGAAAACAGGGAATCCAAAATTGGATAAGACAAAAGACCTTAGAGGACAAAACAGTCCTCATACTGATGACACAAATATAGAAGAGTCTACCGCCCCTGATTGGTTGAAGGAGAGTTTGAAACCTAAACCAGTGGTGATTGAAGAGATAATTCCAGACTGGGATAGTTTTATGGCAAGTCTAGGGCAGACAAAGGAGAAAAAGAAGGATAGGGTAATCTCCAAGATTACAAGGGATGAATCTATCAATAGGATATTGCATGTTTCCACTCCTAAAGTTGAAAAGAATAAAGGTGAAGCTACCCCTACAGACTACAATGTGCAGATAATCAACATGGGTCCATCTACAAAGTAGTAGGAGAAAGAAGATCTAAAAGATTTCATAGATGAAATTCTAAAGAGGTTAGAAAATGAGACACAAGAGAAAGAAAATCTGCATAAGCAAGTTAAGGAATTGAAGAAATACATTCAACATTTGGTGAGGCCACTATAGACTCAATATCATGCAGGTGCATCTACAACAACTGATTTATTGTCCAAGGATGTTATTAATGAAGTAGAGAAAATAAAGACCTTTGTACAAACCAACCAACAATGGATAAATAGTGTTTATCAGAAGGGCATTCTTTTAATTGAAGATATTTTACATGTACATGAACAAATCTCTTCCTTTCAGGATACTGTGCAACAATTAATTGAATAATGTCAAGGAACATATGATAAATCTATGATAAGGTTAGTAAAGAGTATTGAAGCTCCCAAGGAAATTTTGGTTAAAGAAGAGGTTTTGGATTTTGAAGACATTGATAAACCAAAAGAGTGGATTGAAGCCTTTAAGTTCAAAAGGGAAATCATGGATAAAGCATTGGAAAAGATTCCATATATGCAAAAGGATTTGGATGACATTCTTTCTAGTTGCATTTTATTCTTAAATATTATGATTGGAAGAAAGAATATCAGCAAGGAGTACTTAAAGATTGATCAATTGAAACAATGGTGGAGGGAAGTCTACCCCCAAGTTGAGCATGGACCTATCACAAAAAAACATCTAGAGGATACTGCCATGTATATCACAGTTCTCCATAAGTATCAAGAAATGAAAATAAATTGGAATAAGACTTTGAAGAAATGTGAAGAAGAATCAAGTTCACTTAATTTGAGATTAAAATTAATCCCAATTCCTATTCAAGCTGGACTTAACAAGGTATTTCACAAGTTGCAAGAATTTTTAAGGAAGCAACAAATGGAGGAGGTCGACTAGGAGTTGTTACCTTGAGTTTTGTGCATACCTCATCAGCTAGTTGGAGATTCAAGTCATCCACACCTAGAGAATTGTGTCAAGACCTTTTATTCAAAATTGATATATTATTTGAAGGTCGATTTTAAATATTTTATTGCCAAATTAAATGGGAAATTAAATTGTACAAGGTCGACCTATTTTGGCCGACCTATATTGTATGCCCTAATTTAATTTTCTTTTAGGCCGACATGTTGATGTAAACACTATTTATATGGGGTCTCTCATCATTGTAAAGACTAATTATGGAATTGTTACAAAATTTTGGTGAAGTGAAAACAAGAGAAGATATTGATTTGGTGCTCTTTTCTGTGTTGTTTCATCTATGTTCATGGTTCCTATGTTTCAATGTTGCTTTAACTGATTAGTTTTCAGATTTAGTTTAGTTCTTTCATGTTGATGATAAATTAGTTGAGGTGCTTGAGGAATATTCAGTCTATATTTTTGGTGGTTTGTCGATTGTAAGTTACTTTGTAAATTTAGCCTGGGCCTACTCTTATTCCAATAGTTCAATTGTGGGTGTTTATGCATTTCATGCTATTTTGGATGAATGTTTGAATACTTCACAATCTGAAAATATTTCATACCATTGGATATTGCACTATTTTTGTTATACTGTACATCTTATCTTGGTTAAGCAAAAATTGGTTATTGAAGATTGGTCCACTTTGAATGCTATATTGTTTTCATGATTGCACTTAGGATTTAGATTAGAAATCTCTCTAAACCCTTGTCTTTTGATATTTCTTTGAGATCACTGTTAGCATAGAATTGAAAAGCATCACTGAATTGTCATATATGATCAAAATATAATTCTAGACCACCGATCTAGGAAAATTATTGATTTAAGAAGTTTCAGCTTTTGTTTTAACATAAATTCCCTTTGTGATTACCAACAAATCAAATTTTCATTGAGTTGTTTATGCATTGTCAAGACCTGACATTAGAGACCTTGGGGCTATTTCTTGAGGTTTAATAATAGGAATCACCTTTCAAGAGAGATAGGATACTTGTATTCTATATGTATTGTTGTAGTGCTAAAAAAACCATCAACAAAATTGGCGCTAGAAGGAGGGTTGCTTTGAACAAAGCTGGAGCATCTTTGGTCATCATTGTCTCCTCAGGGGTTCCATAGAGAAACCCAAACTACTGCTGATAAAGGAGAATTGTAGGAATTAAAGGCCCCTACTAGGTCTATAAGGACCAAGAAAAGGGAGGCTTCATCATCCACTACACCTGTCAGACCTTCAACTCTATCTTCTCCATCATCCACTTCATCCAGTTCTCATCTTCAAATTCTGATCATACTCCTCTCACTATACCCTAGCCTCAGATTGATATAAATCAACCATTACCACCTTCCCCCCCACCAATGGATTTCTTGGAAAATAACCCCTCACCCCTGTCATTCAATGATTATCATGACATGCCTAAAAATCCTAAGAACTTCTACTCTAAATTCCATGTTAATGATCCTAATAAGATAACTAAAGAACACATCAAGATTTTCCAGACTGCTCTTCAGGACAGGTGGATTAATCACGAAAATGTAGCTTGTAGGATTTTTCCATACTCACTAGGTGAGGAAGCATTTTACTAGTACATTCATTTACCTAATGGTTTAATTACTACTTGGGATCAAATGTTTATTGCTTTTCTATAGAAAATTAAAATCCCTATTAGACCCAATGAGTTGTATAAGAAATTTATGTCAGTCAAAAGGGAGGTTAATGATCCCATAGGTTCATTCAATAATAGGTTTCATCTTGCTTACACTAGGTTACAACCTCCATATGTTGTTGATGATGCATATGCTAGGGTTGTTTATTATGCTGCATTAGATAATCTCACTTTTGCATTAGTCAAAAGGATGCATCAACCCTCAAGAACCCTAGTGGACACATATATAGAGGAATTCAAGGCTAGTACTAATTTGGTACAACATTTATCAGGACCCTTGCCATCATTGGGTCTCGTTGCTAATCTTGGGAAAATTCAAGGGTTAAATCATGCTCTAGCTAATCAAGCACCCCTGATGAATCAAATTCCTTAGTTACCATTAGTCCCACATCTAGGTCCACCACTGAGTCAAGCTTAGCCAGTCCTTGGTTATTTGAAAAATTCCAATCAGCCAATATATTCCCAACAAGCCAATATCCCTTCATATTTGCAAAACTCTGAGGTGCCACCTTACCCACAGAATTTTGGAACACATCCTATTTATCTGAAAAATTCTACCCCAGCCTAGAGCAATCTAGAAAATGAGTGGTTGGATGAACTAGTTGAGCAAGCGAAAAATTTATCTATAGAGGTTACTTGAGAAATCAGAATAATCAACTGTGAGCTTCACAAAAGAGTATTCAAGCTAACTACAATCGAGAAAATCAAGATTTTGGACAAAGTTTTGGACAAAGTTTTGAAAGAGGACAAGCTTTTGGATAGAATTTCGAAAGGAGGCAACCTCCAAGAAGAAATAGAATATGGAATATGAGGCAAAAATAATGGAGGAGTATCGACACTGTTGGACCCACCAAGAAATACAAAGAATTCAACCAGTGGAGTGTATCTAGCTGAGGTTGCATTGTTTGTATGGTGCATAATTCATCAAATAAATCAGCATTTTGAGTTGGATTGTCCAGAATTCCAAGTTGCTGCTGTAATTTTTCAGATGGAGGTCCAACAAGCTACTGGTAATGATGGTTCAAGAGGATGTGAAATTTTTCCTTCAGATTCATATGATTCAGTCTTGGTGTTGAACCATCCTCCTTTTCCTATAAGTGAAGAGAATCAACCCGAAGAAGAATTCGTTGAAGATGGTGTCAGGATAGAAGATGTTTGTAATGAAGAATCATTATCCCAATTATTTGAAAATGGTGATGCTATTGACAATGGTCCCATAAATGAAGAAGAAAAAGGAGTGGAAGAAGTTCAGATGTTTCATCAATGCTCTACACCTTATGATTTGTGAAACAAATAGGCTAGAGGTCCTTTCACTACTTCTATCCCACCAAATAACTTCAACATACCTCTTGATCCAAATGCAAGCAATAATACTTCCTATCCAAAGGTGTCAACACAATATTTTTCAAAGGGAGAACAATATGATCTTGCTAAGGGAGGATAGACTGATTTTAGCAAAGGAAAACAAATGGATCAAGATGGAAAGAGTCAATCTGAGGTGGATATGGAGCAACTGGGAGATTATGTCATTGAGGATCTCAAAAAGGTAAAGGTTAGCTTCTCTACTTTTGAATTACTAAGGGTACCCATAGTTAGGAATTCATTTTTCAGATTTGTGGATGATACTACACCTTCCAAGTCTTCACAAGATACTACTATAAGGAAGGCTACTTTCAACACTTCTGCAAGTGAACCTGTGATCAGAGAAGTTTTAGGGAAAGTTCAAAATCAACAACCAGCTAAATATCAAGATAAGTAGTTAGCAAGAGATCAAATTCAAGTGCAAACTAAGGATAAGAGTAAGGTGAAAGATAAAACTCAAGTGGCTCAAGTAGATACTCCGATGAGTCTATTTCAATGAAAGCCTAAAATTCTTCCTTTCTTGATTACCATTTGTTTATTTGGAAAGAATTTACACAATTGTTTGTTGGATTATGAGGCCTCTATGAATGTTAATATGCCATTCTCAATTTGTAAAGAATTGGGCATTACTCGTACTCCCTCTCAATGAAAATTTACTCAACTAGACAAGACGAAGGTGAGTGTCATTGGGAGTTGAATAAGATTCCTATGCAGGTTGCATAATATCTGAGGGTACAACAAAGAATCAATATTTAGGTGGCTAACATCCCAGATACATATGGGATGATCCTGGGTAGATATTTTACAAGAGAACTCAATGGTTATATTTATACTGAGTATTCACATATGTGGCTCCCATGGAAAGGAATGCCAAATCAATTTTGTATAGAAAGTGAGCCTAGGTTAAAGTTTATGAATACTGAATATAACAATACAACAAATGAAGTGCTATTTACAGATGCTCAACCGGGTAATTATGTTCCTATTGTGACTTCAGGTGAAACAAAAGAAACAAAGGAAGTTATGATGTTCCTTGATGCACCTGGGGATTTAAATTATCTTCCTAATAGTATTGAGGCGATGATTGAGTATGATGTTGATGATTTTCAAGTTGGTGACCAAATCAATCTTCTAGAAAGCTTCTAGGAATTTATCCATAAATGTGTTGAGGATCAAGTCAATCTTGGATGGAGGATGGATTTTGTCAAATCACTATTGTCTAGTTGGTGTAGGGTCCATAATGCATCACATTCAGAGTTTGAATGTTGCCTTTTCCAGATAGTTGTTGATCAAATCAAAAGGAAAATTAATCCAATTGTAGTCCAAGCAAATAATAAGAAAATCCAAAATAAACCAAAAGATGAACAACACAATATGGTAGAAGATCCTTTTTCCAAGAATGATGTTTGTGTAGAAAATTCAAAAGGTACACATCCTGCCAAGTTTTGGACTTTGTGGTTTGATGGCTCCAAGTTGAGGCAAGGAATTGGTGCAGGTTTTGATATGATAAGTCCAATTGGTAAGAAAAAATTTACAACACATAGATTACAGTTCCATTGTACAAATAACGTAGTAGAATATGAAGCTTTGGTGTGTGGACTGCTAATGGCTTTGAGAAAGAAAGTTAAGGCTTTGCAAGATTTTGGAGATTTAAAACTGGTAATAAAATAGGTCAGAAAGCAATACTCATGCCATGATAGAAGAATGGAAAATTATAGGCATTG
Source organism: Sequoiadendron giganteum (assembly GCA_007115665.2). Lineage (NCBI taxonomy): Eukaryota > Viridiplantae > Streptophyta > Pinopsida > Cupressales > Cupressaceae > Sequoiadendron > Sequoiadendron giganteum. Next base: position 185,916,287 of record CM021109.1, on the reverse strand, counting down.
GATATGGGATATGATAGAAGGATTTGATGCCTTCAACATTCAACTAATCCCTCGTCATAAAAATCAAACTGCTAATGTGTTGGCCCAAGCATCCAATACTTTGGAGCCCCTGTCATTATCAGGTCTAAAGTGATTCATAGTAGAGCTTACTCCAGTTCCATCGATACCAGATAATGTGACTAATTTCTAGATATTTGAGGATGATAAACATATTCTAGATTTCATTCCTAGTTCATATGTTTTTGCTTCACAAATTATTGATGAAGTAGAACTAGAAGAAGTAGAATTGGATATGGAGGGAGTGATTAATTTGAAAACCAACACAATACCAAGAGGAATGGTACAACAAAAAAGAATATTTGATTTTGATAAAATAAGATATTAGAATCAACATGTCAGAAAAGATTCAGCAGATAATCAGTGTGACACACACAACATGGGTATTGCAGAAGAGGCGAAGAATGTGTTCATTGAAAAAATTTGTACCCCAGAAGAGAAGGAAGGAATAGTCAATGCATTGCATTGATATCAAGACATTATAGCATGGAGCTATGAAGATCTTAAAACATATGATACGTCAATCATTACACATACAATCTCGCTTAAGCCAGATGTGAAGCCATTTAGGCAGAGATAGAGGTCGATAAATGCATTACTTGAGCCTATCATCCAGAAGGAGCTAATGAAATTTCTATCTGCTCATATTATCTTTCCTATTAGACATTCTACTTGGGTAGAAAATCTAGTTCTAGTACACAAAATAATGGGGAGATCAGACTATGTAGATTTCATAAATTTGAACTGTGCATCTGAGAAAGACAATTATCCGGTGCCTTCATTGGACAAAGTATTGAAAATTTTAAATGGCTCTTAGATGATGTCTTTCCTTGATGGGTATTCAGGTTATAATCAAATGATGGTTCAGTATGAGGATAGACATAAAAAAAACTTCACAACAAAGTGGGGAACATTTGCATATAGAAGAATGTCATTTGGTTTGATTATTGTTGGAGCTACGTTCCCACAGACCATGGAAATTTCATTCAAAGAATTGATAGGTAAGTGTATAATTATTTACATGGGTGAATTAATTGTGTTTTCAAAGAAAAGAGGGGACTATATTTTAGATTTGTGCAAGGTATTTCAAAAATGCAGAGAATTTGACATCTCCTTGAATCCAAAAAAGTGCATCTTTGGTGTGATTGAAGGTAAGTTGTTGGGTCATGCTATTTTAGAAAATGGCATTTCTATTGATCCTAAGCGTATCCAAGCTATATTAAAAATTCAACCTCCAGCTAGTAAGAAGGAAATGAAGTCCTTTTTCAGTAAGATCAATTTTATCAGAAAATTCATTATTGGTTTTGTTGAAATGGTCAAACCTCTTAATGCAATGTTGAAACAAGATGCTAAGGTAGAATTGAATCTTGAGGAAAAGAAAGAATTTGAAGAAATAAAAAGAGCGATAGTTGAGGCTCCGGTCTTGGTAAGTCCAAATTACTCTAAGCCATTTTACATATATTTGTTTTCCTCAGAACATTCGTCTGCTAACATGTTAACACAAAATTAGATGAAGGGATGTGCACCCTATTGCGTTCATGAGTGATTCACTAAAAGATGTGGAATTGAGAAGCAGGCCTATGCACTATTTCATGGTGTGAAAAAGTTTAGGCATCATATTTTGAGAAATAAGGTGTATGCAATTGTTTTGGACCCAATTGTGAAAATCTTGTTGATGCGGAATGATCTAGGTGAAAGAAGAGCCAAATGGGTCACAATGCTACATGAGTATGATATGGAGATACAACCCATGAAGCTGGTAAGAGGCTAAGTACTGACCAGAACAATGGTTGAAATTGGTCCAAATCTTATAGTACAATAGTATCATTTTGAAGATGTTTCTCTAGATGAATGGTATGATGATGTTGTCTATTATTTGCTAAATCAAAAATGTCTAGTGCATTTGAATACTATACCAAGGAGAGAATTATTTTTAAAGAGTGGAAACTACATGCTGAAAGGAGCTATATTGTATAAGAAAAAACATCAAGGTGTATATCTCCATTGTCCTGGAAAGGAAGACGTTGCTCGTGTTATAACCGAATTTCATGATAAGTTTGGGATAGGTCATGGATCAGCTCCATCTACTACAAATCGAATTCTATGAGCAGGGTATTATTGACCCACCTTGTTCAAGGATACTCATAATCACGTTAGATCATGCCACGTTTGTCAAACTATTTCCACTAAAGAAAAACATGTTGCTATTCCATTGCAACTGGTCGTTAAGGTAAGACTATTCACACAGTGGGGACTAGACTTCATTGGTCCAATTAACCCACCATCATCTGTGGGGCACAGGTACATTCTAACCACTATTGATTATTGTACTAGGTGGAAAAAAGCTATTTCTTGCAGACAATGTACAATAGAAGTGGTAATCAATTTTCTTTAAGAATATGTTATCAATCATTTTGGATGTCCCTTTGCTCTAGTGTGTGATAATGGTTCTTCCTTCACATCATTGAATTTTTTTGGTTGGGAATTTGAATATGGGATTATTCTTAAGTTTGCTTCAAATTATTATCCCCAAGGTAATGGTCTAGCTGAGTCCACAAATAAGAATTTTTTGACAGTCATCTGTAAGTTGCTTGATAGAAACCCAAAAGATTGGCATACCCAACTATGATTTTCTCTTTGGGAAGATCGTACGTGTCAAAAGTTTGCTTTAGGGACTTCCCCATATCACTTGGTCTATGGTTTAGAGCCTATTTTTCCTATTGAGCTGAGAATTTCCACCTTGCAGTTTATCAATGAACATTATGAAGAGGGAGAACGTCTTGAGGCCTGCTTAGCTGAACTTCTATATTTGGAAGAAAAGAGAGATGAAGCTATAGAGAACTTTGCTAAATATTAGGGCATAGTTAAACACTGATTTGATCATAAAATGAAGGTCAAGGCCTTTAGGATTTTTGATTTGGTCTTGTACTGGGATAAAACTCATGAAAATAAAGGGGAACATGGGAAATTTGACAAGCTTTGGCTTGGACCCTTTCAAATTTTTGAGATTTTGGGTGACAATGCTTTTCGCTTGAAGACTCTCACTAGAGACGATGTCCCATTGCCAGTGAATGGGAAATATTTGAAGCATTACTTCCTTTCTTGAGTTGTTTTGGCTCAACCTTGTACATAGTTAGTTTAGGTGTTTTGCTTTCTTTAGGTTGGGTTGCTTTTGTTTGCTTTGTTTATTTTGCTTTTTCTTTGGTTAGTTTAGGTTTGCTTTTGGTTTTTCTTTTTCTTTTGGTTTTGGGGTTTCTCCTTGTTTTCCTTGTGGGAGTTTTTGCTTTCAAAACGATTTGGGATCATTTTGAGTATTTCCTTGAGAAACTCTAATCATGTTTTCAAAATGGATGGTGAAGGCCCTCCATTTAGTGTCACAAGGTCTAAATGAATAAAGATGATAAGTCATTGGTCTGATTTAATTCTTGAATATGCTAAAATCTTACATCTTTCACATATCTTAAGAATCTTGAGGTTGTTGTAGGTTCCTTGTGAGGTCTTGTTCAGTGAAAAATATTAGATTTATGCTTCAGTGCCACTGTGATTCTCAACCCTAAGTGTGAGCTTTATTGTTCATGGGTTGAAAATGAAAAATTAAAAAGAGACAATAGAGAAAGTCAAAAATGAAGAATGAAAAAAGAAAATATTGAAAATCAAAAGAAATTTCAACTTTTTAGGAGGATCTGAATATCTCTACTAGGGCTATGGATGCCTGGTTGGTAGTAGAGCTATGTTCAAGAGAACCACAATGATAACCTCATCGGGGCTATGGACGCCTGATTGGCAACGAGGTAATATCCAGGATACTTTTGGAGTTAGAATTATTCATGTAGCTTAACATGACTGAACTTGGTTCTTGCAGTAGCTTAAGGAGGGAAATGAATACATCTGCACACACTTCGATTTCCAACACATGAAGGGTTAGTTCATTCAGTGGTTTTGAGTCTTTAGTTTAACAGTTGACCTGATGTGAGGATTGAAACCAAAGATTTTGGGTTCTTTATTCCAGTTTGTCATTGAAATTCTTGGGTGCATTTCCCCTGTAGAGTTTCCATTTGTTGTGCCCTTTTCAAACGCATGCCCCATCGAAGGCAAGGACCCTCTTTTCTTTCATTTGCTTGCTTTTGCATTTTTAGGTTCTTCCTTTTCCCCTTAAGGGATAAGTCCTTTGAATTTTGGCTCACTTCACCTTTGAGATTTAATGATCATATTATCACTTTGGGTGAGTTTGTTTTGCAACAATTGACTTCATGTTTGGCACTTGAAATCATTGGGCTCCTTGAAATGATATTTGAGCATCAAAATTGCTTAAGATTGGACAAGTTTCAAGAATTCTTTGAAGCCCTGGAATCCTCGAGGTTTTTCTTTTCGAAGAATCCGGGGATGTCCGAATTACCTAAAGTCTCTTTCTCGCAAAATTCAAGCTCGACCAAAATCCTTGAATGTAACTTTTTCAAAAAATCTAGCATATGACGGATTCTTCGAAATCCTTATTTTCGAAGAATCCTTGACCCTCTGAATTCCCCGAGCTTTGTTGAAACGTCTTGTCATGTTATTACTGCGCTTTGCAAATGGGCAAGTTTCCATTAATGCTACTTTGGGGGTTGATTTATAATGCAATTTGGGTATTTTGAGCGTCATTATACATTTGATATATCGAGAGTTCCCATTTTTGAGCTGCTTTGAAGTGCTGGTGTGATTGAGGATTAGGATTTTGTGTGTATTGCATGGGGATTTCATCGATCATCGCCTAGGGTTTTCTGAGTGTGACTTGTGTGTGCTTCATTTTTAGTTTTAGGTCCCAAGGTACAAATTTGAACCCATCTGTTTGGTTTTGTTAGTGTATGTAACATGGATTTGAATGAAACATTCACCTTCGATTGCGATTCGAGCTACATTTTGCGTGAAACATCAAAATTGAGAGTTTGAGCTCATTTCATTTTGAATTTGCATGGATTTTAAGTGGTCTACCATTTGCGACTTGATGCCAGTTCAGTTTGTATTTTGAAATAGTCATTATAGTGTTTATCACGTGCATTTGAGGACATCATTGGATTAAACTAGGGTTTTTAGTTTTGATTGTCGATTTAATGCATTAAGTGGTTGGCATAAATTAGGGTATCAATGATTTCGCTTGAATTGTTATCATTTATCAACATGATTACCCTCGAATGGATTTGGGATTGTTGAGTGCATCGTTATTCAAACCCTAGATTGTTGTATGTCAAATGCAATTGAAATAATGTTGTTTGTGGACATGCCATATATCTAGGGTTGTCATTGGTTCGAGTTTTATGGTTATCTTGTGACTGCATTTTGAATTAAATGATGGTTTAGTGGTAAAATGGGAGGTATGTTGGTCCATACTTAGATTTATTGATTAGTATTTAAAAGCTTGAAACTTGTCATTATTTTTTCATGAAATCCTTCGGTCTCTGGAATCTACGAGCAATTAGTATTTTTTCTAAATCTCTTAGTTCTTGAATTGTTTGAGTTATGTACTTTTGTGGAATCCTTAGACTCTTGCAAAGCCCAAGAATTGATCTTTTATGGATTCCATGAGACTTAGGAAAACTCGAACATTAGTTTTTTGTGAAATCCTCCAACTCTCGAATTCCCCGAATGATGAGTCTTCGCGGATTCTACCTCTGCTTGGATTCCCCAAGAACTCATGGTTTTCACTATATTGAGTGCAGTGATACTAATTATAAGTACTTTAAATGTTTAATCTTAGTTTTTGAATGCATTTACATCATAAGGGGGTTGCATAATGTTCATTAGTCATTTGACCCATTTATTATTACACTTCATGGAATTTGTATGCCCATGGATTCGTGGAATCCTTGAGGGCTCAGATTCCCTAAAATCCACCAAGGGTCAAAATCCTTGAGAAGCTTGAAAACCCGAGATATGCTAGAATTTGGATGTTAAGGAAGTTTTAACTTGGTTTTCTTGGTTTTAGTGATGGATTATGAATTATCATATGTTGCATATGGTTATGATGGTAAATTTAATGATGCTATGGTGTAATGATTAACTTTGCTTGGAATTTTAAGTAATTGTGTTTTTCCTAACTAGATGCAGACAAAGTCTAGCAACGCAAAAACTTCTAAAGGAAAATCTACTGAACCAGTCAAGGAGGAGCCAACCACCAGAGCAAAAAGGATGATGTATGATTTCAAAGGGAGACTTCCAGAGTCCAAAATTTCTTCTCATTGGGCTACGATTGGAGATACAAACATGGGGCATGTGGAATATGAAGACTTCAAGCAGATAATGTATTGCAATGCTCCCACCCCATTGGCCAGAAGATTGGTAAATATAGGATTAGCTCAAGCAGTTGGATTTCCTCCCTTAGTACAATTCCCAAATTGATTGATTATAGAGTGTGCCAAGCATTATGATTCAGATAAAAGGGTGATAGTGGGTCCTCAGGGCAGAGTGTTGGCTAATTTAATAGAGGATTCCATTGCAGAGGCATTCAACATTTCTCCACACTAGAAGTTGGTAAAGGTCAATATGGAACTGGCAAAAACGTTTTATGTTGATGACTCAAATCAGGCCCTAGAGATAATTAATAATTCTTGGATTGATAAACCCAAACCTCATTACTCTAAGCTGCCCAAGCAACTGCACATAAGTGATTTTAAGCTGGAGTACAATGATATGATCACTCTTCTCAACAGAGTGATTAGATTAGAGAAAGCTTTAGTGTTTGAAGAATGTATATTTTATGTAATGACACAAATTGAGAAGGGAACTAACTACCATTGGGCAGGAATTATCAGTGATAATTTGGATAAATAATTGAGGGAAGTGCAAGATACAAGAATATTCACCATGATTTCTTATGTGGTATATATGCTTGCTAGACACTACAAGTACAAAGGTTTGAGCTATAAATGGATAATCCACCAAGATAGAGTATATGATATCTACCCTCAACTCCACTTGAATACTTCAAATTATAGGAGGGTGAATGATGCCTTTACTATGTACATTGCAAGGACTTTGCAAGATACATTACATATGAGGATCTCTAGTGAAGTAACCGAGCTAATCAAGAAGTATGGCAATTGGTTCATTCAATTCCCAAAGTTCACATATATCAAAGTCCAAGGTAGCCCTAAGATACCATATGGACTCCCAAGGTATTTGAATGATAAAGTTGTATTTATTGACCTATAACAAGACAATTGGTTGCTTTTGATTCAGTTTTGAAAGCTATGCATAAAAATAGAGTTGGTGGGGAATTTCCCTTTAGAATTGGTGGTTTGGAGGCCTGTCCATCTATTCAAAGTGCTCAACATTCAAAAATAGAAATGACTCGTCTTCATCTAAACCTCCATTCAATAAGGGGAAATTTTGATCCATATGGAATAGCCCAAAGGATGGGTAATAGAGAGTACATGCACAAAGACCATATAAAAGATTATTGGGCTAGCTATATAGATGAGTTTGAAGTGATCAAGAGAAAGTATTCTAGGCTTTCATTAATGATGATAAGACTCTACGGAGTGGTCCAATTACCAGATCAAATTGAAGATGAAGAAGAGGTAATACAATAGCATGATTATATGCAATATCAAAACAAACCACTTCCTGCAATAGATTGGGCTGAAGAAGAAGTTGTAGACTCGGATTCAATTAATGCCCAAGTAATCAAATATTCAAAGCAGTGGGTAAAGAAAAAAACATTAGAAATAGACGTAGATGGAATCAAGCCTACATATGAGCTAATGGGAGACTTGGAGTCTCAATCTTCAGAGGATGAATGAGAAAATGAAAGAGGATATGACTATTGCTCATGAGGAAGATTATGAAGAAGAGCCTCTTATCATCAAGAGGAGTACTAGAGGTCAGGCTAAGGCAATGGCCAAGGGTGTTGAACTCAAGAGACAACCAATACCTAAGAGGAAGAATCTTACAAAGGAAATTACTAAAAAAACATCAAATACTCAACCTTCAAAGAAAAGGAAACTGATTAAAGCAGAAAATAAGGGTTCCTCTCCTTCAAAGAGATCAAAGAAAAATAAAGACAGTGAAGAAGGAGAAACTTGAGAGGGAGCAATTGATATAGAGAGATTTGGGAACAAGACCCAAGTGTATGTCAGGAACAATTCTCCTAGACTAAGGGTTCCCCCCTCAAATGAGGAAAGTACAAATAAAGTGGCTGAAGAATCAGAGAAAGATATAAATGAGCCACCATCCGACAAAGGTGAAACTTTAAAAGAAGCTTTCACAAAAAATACTCCTACCCAATCACCTCATCAACATGTTCACTCTAACAAAGAGGAGGGTGAGATACCAGAAAATGTTGTAGAAGCTTCCAAGGAACAAGAGCAAGAGGAAGAAGAGCTAGAGACTCCAAAAAATGGAGACCTTAGCAACCTTGGAGAGCAGTTGGAGAATAAAATTTCAGAAGTAGAAAATTAGGAAGAGAAAGAGCCTGAAAAAGACAGAAGAAATGTATGAAGATTCTAGAAAGGAGGATATACATGAGTCTGATTATGAAGATGTGAATAAGGAGGAAGGGAAAACAGGGAATCTAGAATTGGATAAGACAAAAGACCTTGGAGGAAAACATAGTCCTTATATTGATGACACAAATCTAGAAGAGTTTATTGCCCTTGATTTGTTGAAGGAGAGTTTGAAACCTAAGCTAGTGGTGATTGAAGAGATAGCTCCAGATTGGGATAGTTTTATGGCAGGTCTAGGGAGGACAAAGGAGAAAAAGAAGGCTATGGAAATCTCCAAGATTACAAGGGATGAATCTAAAAATAGGATACTGCATGTTTCCACTCTTACAGTTGAAAAGAATAAAGGTGAAGCTACCCCTGTAGACTACAATGTACAGACAATCAACTTGGGTCCATCTACAAAGAAGTAGGAGAAAGAAGATCTAAAACATTCTATAAATGCAATTCTAAATAGGTTAGACAATGAGACACAAGCAAAAGAAAAGCTACAAAAGCAAGTTAAGGAATTGCATAAATACATTCAACATTTGGTGAGGCCTCTACAGACTCAAGATCATGTAGGTGCATCCACTACAACTGATTTATTGTCCAAGGATGCTATTAATGAAGTAGAGAAAAAGAAGACCTTTGTACAAACCACCCAACAATGGATAAATAGTGTTTATCAAAATGGCATTGTTTTAATTGAAGATATTTTACATGTACATGAACAAACTTCTTCCTTTCAAGATATTGTGCAATAGTTATAGCAAAATGTAAAGGAACATATGATAAATCTATGATAAGGTTAGTAAAGATAATTGAAGTTCCCAAGGAAATTTTGGTTAAAGAAGAGGTTTTGGATTTTGAAGACATTGATAAACCAAAAGAGTGGATTGAAGCCTTTAAGTTCAAAAGGGAAATAATGGATAAAGCACTAGAAAAGATTCCATATATGCAAAAGGATTTGGATGACATTCTTGCTAGTCGCATTTTATTCTTAGATATTATGATTGGAAGAAAGAATATCAACAAGGAGTACTTAAAGATTGATCAATTGAAACAATGGTGGAGGGAAGTCTACCCCCAAGTTGAGGATGGACCTATCATAGAAAATTATCTAGAGGTTTTCACCATGTATATCACAGCTCTACATAGGTGTCAAGAAATGAAGATCGACTGGGATAAGACTTTGAAGAAATGTGAAGAAGAATTAAGATCAACTAATTCGAGATTAAAATTTATCCCAATTCCTATTCAAACCGACCTTAAAAAGGTATTTCACAAGTTTCAAGAATTTTCAAGGAAGAAACAAATGGAGGAGCCTAACCAATAGTAGTTACCTCAAGATTTGTGCATACCTCATTAGCCAGCTGAAGATTCAAGTCGGCCACACCTAGAGAATTGTGTCAAGACCTTTTATTCAAAATTGATATATTATTTAAAGGTCAATTTTAAATATTTTATTGCCAAATTAAATGGGCAATTAAATTGTACAACACTGACCTATTTTGGCCGACCTATATTGTATGCCCTAATTTAATTTTCTTTTAGGCTGACATGTTGATGTAAAGGCTATTTATATGGGGTCTCTCATCACTGTAAAGACTGATTCTGGAATTGTTGAATTTTTTTGGTGAAGTGAATACAAGAGAAGATATTGATTTGGTGCTCTTTTTGTGTTGTTTCATCTAACATGCATGGTTCCTATGTTTCAAAGTTGCTTTAAGTGATTATTTTTCATATTTAGTTCAGTTATTTCATGTTGATGATAAATTAGTTGAGGTGTTTGAGGAATCTTCGGTCCATACTTTTGGTGGCTTTCTGATTGTAAGTTACTGTGTAAAGTTAGCCTGGGCCTACTCTTATTGCAATAGTTCAATTGTGGGTGTTTATGCATTTCATGCTATTTTGGATGAATGTTTGAATGCTTCACAATCTGAAAAATATTTCATACCATTGGAGATTGCATTGTTTTTGTTATACTGTAGATCTAATCTTGGTTAAGTATAAATTGGTTATTGAAGATTGTTCCACCTTGAATGCTATATTATTTTCATGATTGCACTTAGGATTTAGATTATAAATCTCTCTAAACCATTGTATTTTGATATTTATTTGAGATCACTGTTAGCATATAATTGAAAAGCATCACTGAATTGTCATATTTGATGAGAATATAATTTCCAGACCATGGATTTGGGAAAATTGTTGCTTTAAGAAGTTTCATCTTTTGTTTTACCATAAATTCCCTTTGTGATTACCAACAAATCACATTTTCACTGAGTTGTTTATGCATTGTCAAGACCTTACATTAGAGATCTTGGGGTTGTTTCTTGAGGTTTACTAATAGGAATCACCTTTCAAGAGAGATGGGATACTTGTATTATGTATGTGTTGTTGTAGTGCTAAAAATGCCATCAACACTACTTTACAACACACTTGTAGAAATTGAAACACACATCTATGTTTCTACACACTTGTGGAAATTAAATTGGATTGAAAACATCTATTCTGCCATACGCTTGTAGAAATAAATATTGAAATGAAATAAAATACACACAGAAAATTGATTGAGTAGAATTTAAATGGTGAAAAGAACTGACCAAGTGAGACTAATTTAGCTTTTGGATTTTTTTAGATTGATGGAAGTGTGTGCAAAGTAATAGATGAGATAGTGCACAATGTACTACAACAACTAAAATAAACTGACAAATAAAAAGATAGCTAACAAGAAAACAATTAAGGATCACCTTTATTTGGACGAGTGGGCCCACTCTCCTTTTGAAGGGATTTGGAGCTACTACATACTTAAGAAATATTTCTTCTTATTGACATTAAAATAGGCCCCATGTGTGGAAAATTACAAAGGAATATAGTTTTTATCTAAAAATAGGAACTAAGAACAAAAACTTAAAACTTAAAGAAATGATGGCCCTTTTTATATTTGATCCTTATTTTTATAAGCTAAAGTATAGGGAATAAATTAGAGACCAAATTAGTGGGAGACTAGTTGATCTAAACCTCAAGCTAAAGTCTAGGGACTAAACTAGAGATCAAACTAATGAGAGATAAGTTGATCTAAACCTTTTTCAATAGTTTGATTTGGAGACTCATCCCATAGGAAGTGTCATCACCTTGACTAACAGAGATTCCATCAAGGACACACAAAGAGAGATTTAGGCCACAACAAATGATAAGTTCCATAAAGAGACACTTGGGTTAACTAAAACACTAATCTCAAACTAATTGGAATTTTGTATCCTACGTGGTAGTCATGGAGTCAACAATTAGAGCTCCTAATCTTATTTTAAGTGAGCTATCACCCTTTAGCTTTGAAGGGATCTAGAGAGTTAACTCTGGGATCCTACAGTTAATTAGTCATAAAACATGTGTATTCATGCATGGAAATGAGCAAACATTCAAGCATTCTAGAAAATTTATACATTCAATAACAAGCACTTCAAAACACATAATCTACTTATCCTTTCATCAGTTAAAAATTTCAATAACATATTTAAATATACCAAGTCCTTTTAAATATAGATAAAAATAACATATTATATGAGAATAAAACAATATTATGACAACTCATCAATGCATGGGAGGTTTATCCATGGTTTCCACTAAATGGTGGGATATCCACTCAAAAGAGTTGGGTTTCTATTCAAAATATTAGGGTTCCACTAAAAGGTGGGGTATTTTCTTAAAAGAGCAAGCTTTCTATTCAAGAGAACATATTTTTTTCTAAAAGGAAAGGCATCTACTTAAAGTTTTAGATTTCTATTCAAGAGGATATAGAATTATCTACAAGTGATAAATACTTTTTCAAGTATGCTAGTGATCATATTATCACGCGATGAGGGTATCTTAATATTGTTCTAGAATTGTTCTTATATCTTAAAGAGTATCTAGAATGGTATTACTTATTAATAATATTGATTGACAACTTATCAAATAGATGTGTTCTTGAGATGATTGCACCTTATGTTTTCTAGTCTTTTGATTATATTATTTATCTTATATCCATGTTTGTTACTTAGTGTCGATGCATGTGTCTTGTGTTTTTATTTGTCTTAATTATATATATTTTATTAGAATTCATGGGAAATAAGTGTCTCATCCCTTTACAAAGCTATCAAAAGGCAAGGAAAAGCAAGCCCAAGTTGGACAAAAACATCAAAAAAATAACACAACAAAAGAAGAGAGGTACATTTACAACCAAGCTACCAAAAATATCTATAAACAAATGAAAGAATTGGGACTCTCAAGGTCCCTCTTAGACAATACCAAGCCTAGAACAATTTGGTCTCTCACCCAATACTTGAACATGAGTTTGGGAAAATGATTTAGGAAGATTTTTCTTCCTCTTTACAACAATCCATGAGACATTATATTCCAAATTCTTAGAACAAGGGGAAGTAGGGGGATTCTCCCATGGAGATCCAATCTATGAGGGTCCCTCTTAGACAATATCAAGCCCAAAATGAATTAACCTTTCACCCAACACTTGAACATGAGTTTGGGAAAATGATTTAGGAAGACCTTTCTTCCTCCTTACAACAATCCATGAGACATTATATACTAAATTCCCAAAACAAGGGGAAGTAGAGGGGATTCACCCATGGAGAGCCCATCTATGTAATGTCCCTTTTTCATTCCATTCCAAAATTCTTGGAAATTTCCAAGAATATTAGAGAGTGTCAAATTTATCATAAAAAAATTTTGATAGTGGAAACGAGTTTGGAAGACTGAGATAAGTTCTAAACTAATTGATAAACTGCAACTTGAGCATATATACAACAAAATGTTTTGCATAAAAATATTGAACAAGCATAGCAAAATACCTAAAATAAAATTTTACACTAGTAACTATTGAACATCTATAACCAAAAGTATGAAACTATTTGAGTGTATCCAAACTCATGTATGTAATACTTGCAAACATGTAGTTTCATGTATGCAAGTATTGCAAACATGCAACTATATATGATAATGTTTGCATGTGTGCAAATACTTGAACACAAGATTTAAAAATATAAAAATACATGTATGCAAAATTTCTATAAATATAATGGCATGTATGCAATATATGTAGTTGTGTGTCTATGAGTACTATATATATATATATATATAAACACAACTACATATATATATAGTACTCATAAACACACAACTACACATATATATGTAGTTGTGTGTTTATATATATATAAACAAGTACACAAATATTGCACATATTTGAACTCTCGTACATAGAATATAAATATTACAAAATGTTAGAACTAATTCATAATCTAAAATAATTTCTTCCTTCATGAATTGTTTGTTCTAATAAAAACAAGATTGACTAGTTAAATATTTTTTTGGTATTACTAGTTGTGATGTTCCCTTGACCAAATTTCTAGTAAATGTTATTGTTAGTATACTTTTTTGAAATTCTACAATTTAATTGAATAAAAATGAACAAGGATGTTTTCCAAGGTCATAGAAGGTTGCTCATTGATTTCTCAAGAGAAGTCACCATATTTTTTGTTTCTTAGCACAAATGCTCAAAGGTTCATAGTGTTGAAAATGAAGGTAAATTTGTAGCTTAAAACTTGTAAAACTATGTGACTGTAGATTTAATTAAGTATTCTTTGTCACAATTATTTGTGCATGATTAATCTATTTAGATCAATTCTTTGTAAATGAATTATTTTGTTTAAATCAATTTTATCTTTTGTAGAATTAGACAAAAGATTGTAGAAGAATGTAGATAGAAGATAGAAGTGACACAACATATAGTGGAGAAACCCTTTCGGGAAAAAACTCCACTAGAACCGATATTGCTTGTATTATTTAACCTTAGAATAAGATTACAATAAGACTGTATCAATCCTTCATTGATATGCTTCCTTTTTATTCAATAATGCTTCTTCATAACCTGCAATAAACTCATGTGAAACTCTCTTAAACTTTTTGCAATAAATAGGCAATTATGAGCTATGTAAAATCCTAAGAGTTGAAAATTACAAAGCATTAAAGCTTCTCTCAAAAACCTACGCCTAGAATTGGCAAGTAGAGTTCCACCTCCTAAACAAAAGTCAAACCAAAGTCTTCCTCAAATTTGGCACCCAAACTGAACTCTGGTCTCGAAGATATCTTGGAAGCTTCACCTCAAAGTTGGCACCCAAGAATGGGCCCACTTAACTAAACCTTGTAAGTATCTTCTCATGCAAAAGGTGTTAACTGAAAGATGCCAACTTGGGCACCCAAGGTGAGTCCAAGTCAATCTGAGTTAATTGAAACATATCTCTCCATCAATTTATGCAAACAATATGCATGCTTGATCATCCCCACTTAACTGAAAGTATCCACCTATTATCTATCATGCAACTAAAGTTATTAGTCATACAACTCAATTCAACTAACATGCAATTCAAAATAACTGCATGCAACTCAAGTCAACTAGCTTGCAACTCAAAGTAACTACAAGCAATGAAGTTAATTGAACCATCACTGAACTGAACTGAATTGAACTGATAGTGCCACTCCACTCTTGTAATTATCAATTCCTATTTTGTAGGAACCTAGACATGCATTACTGAAGTGTTATCAATCCTCCAAATAGTTAACTGAAACAAGGTGGGTTCCACCTTCCATGTGGGTGCCCCATGTGCTCCTATTATTTAGGAACTCAAAATGGACGCCCCCACATGCTCCTATTATTTAGGAATAATTACAAATGTCAATTTACATGTTCATTTCATTCAAAATTTAATCTATTTCTAATTCTAGTGTTGGGGAACACTTTCCAATGACTTAGGAGATTAATGAAATATGTTTAGGATTGCAATTAAATGACATCCTATTCCCAACACATAGGTGGGAGGATGTTAATGATTTTACTAAAGAGATCCCTCATTTTCCTAAGTCTCAGTCTAAAGAAAGGACCCAATGTTCGAATGATGTTGATAAGGAGTTTGAATATAGAGAGGAGGTTGACTAGAGCATCTTGGTGACCCTAAGGAATCTAGCTTCCCTACTAGCTACACCCCTATTAATGTTGTTAGAGGTTCCAAAACTGCTAGAAAAGAGGCTACAATCGATCATGATGTGGTTTTAGAATAAAAAAGGATTAGAAACGACAATCCTACTCAAATAAATGAGATTGATGATGTTTACATTATTTACCTTGTTGTCATAATTAGAGCATACACAGATTAGTGGTTGAAATAATATGTTGATTTCTTAGTTAATACATTTGAAATTTGAATGTGGAATTTTACTAGAGATTTGGATTAAAAGAAAGATGATAAATAAAGTAAGAAATGAGTTGTCAATACTCTATTGATGGTTGGTAGTAAATGATGAATCTAGTGTGTAGACCTCTTTTTTGATGTCTTATTATTCACTTGCTACTTTATGTTTGTCTAAATTTTACACTTATGAAATTAATTTTATCTTGTTCTTTGATGTGTGATCTCTATGTCATGTCCCTTTTTTAGAATTAAAATATCTACAAGACTTGTAGCCTCTTTTTTAAGCTAAGCGATAAAATCAGGGAAATAATAGTTTATGTTGTCCTAATAATTCTGTAAAAATAAATTACTTATGTATTATTACTATTTTCTTAATTTGGAACCAATGATATATATTATTAAAACTTTTTAAGCCCTTTTGGAGGCAATATTAGGTGGGAAAAGAAAATTAAAATTAAAAGGTGAATATAAAAGAAAAGTTTTGCATAAAAAAAAAAATTATTGTTATTGTTACTAAACCCTTATTATAGAGATTGAACATATTGCTTATCTTCATTCTCAATAATAAAGCCCTTTCATGTAAAATCTAGAGGATGAAAACCCCCTCAATTTTTCATTGAGACAATTCCATTAAAAGATCATATTTGTGTTAAAAGATTGTAATTATTCTAGTTACAATTTAGCTATTGGGATTTCTAACTTATTGAAATTAGAATCAATTTGAAATTTGTGGAAGCTTTCCAAAGTAATATTATATTTGATATGTTATCCTCGAATTCAACGCGCTCAATTTGTGGGATAACCCCTACAAAACTTGTCTATTTTGTAGCCCACGTACTTTAAGCACGCAAAATGAGGAAAGTTGTATTGGTCCTCGTGCATGGTTCCCCATCCTCAAAAAGTCATTTTGAGCATTAACCTCTGTTAGTTCATAGAAATTTGCATTTTAAACCAAGTTGTGAAAATTCAATTTTGGGAGTTAGAAATTTTTTTGCACATGTAAGAGCTTTGTTTTTCACCGCTCTTACATATTACATGTAGGAGTGTTGATTTTTAGTGCTCTTGCATATTTCATGCCTTATTCATTTTCTGGCACATGTAGGAGCGGGGATTTTTAGCGCTTCTACATCTCAAATCTCAAGTCACATGTAGGAGCGCTGATTTTTAGCGCTCTTACATATTTCATGCCTTAGTGATTTTCTGGCACATGTAGGAGTGCGGGTTTTTAGCATTTCTACATCTCAAATCTCAAGTCACATGTAGGAGCTCTATTTTTCAACACTCTTACATATTTCATGCAAAAGCTCTGTTTTTCACCGCTTTTACATATGACATGTAAAAGCTCAATTTTTAGCGCTCTTACACTCAAGTGTCCTTCCCACATGCAGAAGCATTGATTTTCACTGCTTTTACATATGACATGTAAAAGCTCTATTTTTTACCACTTTTACATGAAACTGCCCAGCTAATTCCAAAATGTAAAAGCGTTGATTTTTAGCGCTTGTGCACAAAAAGTGGGAACTTCCAAAATGTAAAAGCGCTGATTTTTAGCGCTTGTGCACAAAAAGCAAGAACTTCCAAAATGTAAAAGTGCTGATTTTTAACACTTGTGCATCAAAAGCAAGAACTTCCAAAATGTAAAAGTGCTGATTTTTAATGCTTGTGCACAAAAAGCAGGAACTTCCAAAATGTAAAAGCGTTGATTTTTAGCACTTGTACATAAAATGCAGGAATTTCCAAAATGTAAAAGCGCTGATTTTTAGCACTTGTGCATCAAAAGAAAGAACTTCCAAAATGTAAAAGCGTTGATTTTTAGTGCTTGTGCACAAAAAGCAAGAACTTCCAAAATGTAAAAGCACCGATTTTTAGTGCTTGTGCATCAAAAGCAAGAACTTCCAAAATGTAAAAGCGTTGTTTTTTAGTACTTGTGCACAAAAAACAGGAACTTCCAAAATGTAGAAGTGTTGATTTTTAGTGCTTGTGCATCATATTTTCTAAGTGTTCCAAGACATGTTGAAGCATGGATTTTTAGCACTCGAACATGAGTTTTTTCCAAGTCTTCAAAACGTGTTGGAGTGGTGATTTTCAACGTGATTACATAAAAGACAGAACTTTCAAGATGTTGGAGCGCTGATTTTCAACACCCTTGCACAAAAAATATTTTTTCACTGAACGTTTAAAAATCATCTAAAAATGCATTTTGAGCTCCGTTCTCCACCATCATCTCATTCAAGCTTCCAAAACCCATGAAATTGCTTAGATTTACATCCAATATGCAGTGTCTTGAAAATTTGAGTAATTACATGTAAAGTGCAATACCCCATGCTAAAACCTCAGTTTTTCCTACCTTTGCATCAGAATTGTTAAACCCTACTCTTGCATATATTATGATCTCTTGTGCCCAGATTTTAGAGCAGTTTTTATCAAGTTCTTACCTATCACAAAGCGAGAAGGCTTTGAAGTATAACCATAAATTTCTTCCCATGTTTCAGTTTTTCAAAGAAGTGTTCATTAATGGTTCAAGAAGAATTTAAATATGAAGCTTTCTCAATAGCTTCAATGAACAAAATGATGGATTTCCAACTTATTCTAGATTTGAAAGGCACTGGAAAGAATTCAATCTCATCAGAGGAGTTAATCTCAAGAATCCTCGTCATCTCCAAAGTACACTCCAATGCATGCAATTTGTGACTTACGACTTTCTTTTGATAATCTCAAGACACATCTTGACAGATGAAAAAAGCTTCACTCATCTGCTAGAAGATCAATCACCAGAGTTCACACCATTGTGGATTACACTATTGGTCCAAATGAGGCATTCATCCTAGAGACAAAGAAGAAATACGAAGACTTTCATGCCCAATGCAAGGAGTCATAAACACTTCTTTTCTTCTCCAGTGTTAGATAGTTTTTTCTTTCATTTATGCTTTTTGTAAATAGTTCTCGACATATTAGATGTCTTTTTGAGAAATGTAATTACATGATAAAACAAAGATGTTTTCTTAAAAAGATGGATGAAATTTTCTAGAAAAGTCAACTAGTTAATTAGATCAGATTTTGCTAGATTTTCTCCTAGATTTACTCTTCTGATTTTCCTAATTTTGCTCTCCTCTCCCGTCTATAAATATGAGAGGATCCTATTGTAATGTTTTATATTTTATCTCTAGCAATGAAGTGCTACTCATTTTGAAACAAATGTATGAAACTTTGTGTTCAACTTTGTGAATCTAAATCCGATCAATAAAGAAGAAATTTACATACTAGACTTTGCATTGAAATCGATTCTCTTATGGTTTGGTCAAATTGGTGGTGATTAGTGTGTGAGATCTAAGGGCTTTGAATAAATCTGTGTAGACTTTGTGTTGCACTCTTTATTCATATTTGTGTTTATGTTTGGATAACTATTGGTGGGTTATCTATAAGATTTTGTGCTTGTAATTGTTCATGTTGTTCATGGAATTGTTGTATCTAAGAAGACTTTGTGCTTCTAATACGACAAATGTTACATCTCTCAAGGATCCATCAGTGAAAAGCTACGAAATGACTTTGTGCCTTCGTGAGATTTTCTTTCTTATGCTATTTTTTATTATTACAATACCTTGTATCTCTAAGATTTGCTTTGACAATATAGAGATATTGGAATTACTGCTTTGTTTTTAGTTTAAAGTTGTATTGAATTGGAACTATCAACCGTGAAGCATTGTAAAACAAATTCTCTGAAAAAAGAGAGAAGTATGAATGTGACACACCCCCATCTTGTAATTGTAGTGTGCATTTTGTGAATACTTAATTAGTTTTACTTTAGTTTCAATAAGCAATAAGAAGGGTGCCTCCCCTTTCTTAGAGGAGAGATTATATCTCACAGAACTGTGGTTGAAATCAGTTTGTGTAATTTGTTAAAAAGGGATTACATAATTTTCACCCAACATGATACTAAATAGAAAATTTATTTTTTATTAATATTATTATTGGTTGTACATGTTTTAGTCGTACATGTTTACCTTGTTGTAACTATACCGATTCCTTACCAATCACAACAATTGACATTCCTTATTTTGGATGTCATACGATTACAAGGGTTGTCATACAAGTAAAACAAGGCATACAATTTAGAGGTAATATTGAGAGTGTCACATCTATCTTGTGGGTTTAGGAATTATTTGTTATTTATCATACCTAGTCTTGTGGAGTTGTATAATGTTCCCTTCCTAATCAATTCAGTATGGTGGAAAAGTAGCCTATTCAAGAAATTCTCGTAGGATAATGAGTAGGGGTTACGGAATCAATGGGGATAGTTGGATCTAGCAGGTTGCCAGTATCAGTTAATTATTTGAGCTCTGGAGGTTATGATGTGTGTAATGCCACTTTTTGGAGTAGCTTCATGTCGTTCCTCCCTTACTATTTTTAGTAAGTTACTTATGGCACCAAATAAGTCAGTTGTTAGCATTATTGTTTTTAGCTCTGTCGGTGGATGCATTTTATGGTGATACCCAAATATTTGATATAGTCCAACATTTTATTTTAATAACAATACTTTATAAAAAAATAATATTTAACTTTGTCATTATTTAATATTATTAAAGTAACTTTATGAAGGGGTAATTTTGGGAGACATAAGAAGTAATTTTAAATTTAATAAAGTATTTCCTAAAGTTGGATTCCTTATTTGGAGAAATAAGGAAACCTTTAAAATAAATTAAAGTGCATTTAATGCCAACTTTGGTGTGGGTTTAGGGGGAGGAAATAAAAATAAGTTTTGGAGCTCATTCTTGGATATACTTGGTTTGATATTTTTCTATTCTTCTTTGTTGGAGGAGTTGGTTCTTCTTCAAGGTTTGTGAGGACAAAATCCCTTATAGGAAGCATTCTCCACGTTGTTGGAAGACAAAATCTGGAGGATTTTTTGGCGATTTCATAGAGGGATCACAGTTGGAATTCATCATTTACTTGCATCTCAGTTTTGGAGCACAAGATATTCATTGCTGATTTAAGAGAGATAAATTAGAAGAATTTGGAGAATTTATTGTTGATTGTTCTTCCTCCTTTGCAAGTTATGCCACTCTCCTTGTTGATCGTACCTATCTAGGGGGCGTGAGACTCATTCCTTTGTTGGGTGTTGGGGTTTGGAGAAGTTTATTGTTGTTTTGAGGGTATCTAGGTTTGGAGAGAATATTTACATCATTTTTATGCATTTATACCTAGTCCTGGAGGTGTGGTGTTCCATTTTGGAGGCTCCAACAATTGGGTTTTCTTGTGAGTTAAAAGATTGTAATTTCTAGATTTTGTGGGTATTATAGGGTATTTCGATGAACTGGGTTGTTACTATTTTGATAAATTTATGTACTTTCAGTTATGAAATTAAATCTAAAGTATTACTAGTTGTGGTTTTGCTTGAATACTATACTTTTAAAGTTGCTTATATTTATTTTATTGTTCCAAGTATTTTTATTATAAAACAAAAAACACCTACATTTTTGTCTTCTTCTATTAAACACATCAGACATAAAATGAAACAAAAAAGGAAAAACAAGGCAATGCATTATAGTGGTATCTGAGTAGTTGCATCCTACCATCTTGGAGGGTTTTGGAAAAAATAGTGTAATGTCAGTTGAATGAGTAATGCAACCACCCTATACACAACATGATAATTTGAGAAGGAACATATCAAACACTAGCCTTGAGATTTAACCAAAGATAGATCCTTTTGCGGGCATTGAAATGGGTGATAGAGAGTAGTAGGAACCTAGCACTAGGGAAATGATAAATGGCCTAGCTAGAGGGAAGCATAAGTTACAAGAATTTTTAGCTCAAATGGTGGCCCTAATGAATGAACACATGCTCAAAAATGTAGGAAATAATGGTGGTAACAATAAGGAACACAATAGTGGTAATTATGGGCACAAAAAAAATAATGGTAATGGAGATGGTTGAGTGAACAATGGGGGTATGCATCAACAAGCAAGTACTATAACAAAAAATTCTAGGCCCTTAATTCCTAACTTTCCACCAAGGGTTAACCCTCAAATTGAAGAAGAGCCCACCCAACAGAAGTTATAGGATCATATTTTGTAGGATTGGAGGGATTCAGGGCTAGAGTTTTAGGCTGAGATGTATTTCCATGACAACATGTACCTCAAAATGAAACATAGACCACATATGGATGGTAGACAGTGAAACCAACAGTTGTAGAGAAAGGTGGGTAAGCTTTCCATTCCATACTATGTTGGCTCTAAGAAGACTACAACTAGAGCATGGGTTCAAAAGCTTGACACATACTTCCAGCTCAACCAAATGGAAGAGGATGAGGCCATCAAATATACTGCTACACACTAGGATGGTAGTTCTCATGAGTGGTGGCATCACATGATGATCACCTTGGGTCAAAATTAGATTGATTCTTATGCCAAGTTTACAAAAAGGTTAATTGAGAGGTTTGATAAGAAGGATCTAGAGTTATATTTTAAGGAGTTAGCACATCTCAAAAAATGGGGTTGAGTAGAGGCATATGTTGTTGATTTCCAAAGGCTTTCAATTTTGGTCATAGATATTTCAAAAAGGAGGCTTATTTTTCTTTTCATGGATGGTCTTTTAGATCCTTTGTGGGGTTAGATTAAGGCCCTTAATCTATCTTCATCAGGAATCCATCAAGAAGGCTAGATATATGGAGACTTCCACTCTTAGAAACAAATTTTAGTTTAAGGGTTTCCCTCATAAGAAGGATAAGGATATGAAACCATTTCATATGGAATCACATCAACCACGTAATGAGTCCAACAAATTGGATAGTGAGTATCTTAATAACCTTCAGAGGAAGAAATTGTGCTTCCATAGTAGATAACCTTGGGACCCATCTCACAAATGTGGTGTGAAGGAAAAAACTAAGCAAATAGAGTATTTTTCTGCCAAAGAACCTGCATCAAAAAAATTAGATCAACAACTTGATTTAGAGAGTAGTGAGGAGGAGAGCTCATCAAAGGAGGAACCAAAGAGTGATGGTACCATTTCCCAACTTTTTAGTATACAAAAAACAATAATATTCAAGGTTAGAGGGGTATTGTAGGGGAAGAGAATCATAACACTTCTTGATACAGATACCACTCATAACTTCATTAATGAGGGCTTTGTGAATAGGAGAAGTCTACAAACAGAAGAGCATGATGGATTAAAGGTCGTGGTAGCTGATAAGTACAAAATTTCTTGTACTCATAAGATTTATAATCTGAGCATATAGTTAGGAGACTGAGGTGAAGGATGAGTTCTATGTGGTGAAGGATGAGTTCTATGTGGTGAACATAGGGGATACCAATGTGGTTTTAAGGATGCATTGGATGAGATCCAAGTGAAATTTTCTTTCAACTTGTAGAAAATGGAAATGAAGTTTGAATCAAATGGGAAACAAATAGTGTTGAGAGGGTTATTGGATGGGAGTCCTAGAGTTGTATCATTTAAGAGAATGGTGTGTTTGATTAGACATGATCAGGTGGAGTGATCAACAAAGTGTCTTATCATGCCTACACTTGTAGACCAGCAAAAGAATACTTACCATCTAAATATCCAAAAGTTGTTATCCAAGTATAGTAAGATGTTTGGGAGTATCCCTCATGGAGTTCCACCAAAGGAATAGATCATGTCATAGAGCTAGAGGAGGGTTCCAAACCAATGATTACTATGTCATACAAACATCCTAAGAGGACTAATGATGAGATAGAGAAATAAATTAAAGAATTAATAAAGATGGGGCACATTACACCTAGCAAGACTCCTTTTACATCGACAATGGTTTTAGTAAAGAAAAAGGATGGGACAAAACATATGTGCATTGATTATAGGGCACTGAATAAGAAGGAAATAGAAAACGGGTATCCTATTCCTAGAATTGATGAGTTGATTAACGAGTTGGATGGAGCTTGTTACTTTTCAAAGAGATTTAAGATCAAGCTACCACCAAATACAAATGAGGATAGAGGATATAGAGAAGACTACATTCAGATGCCATTTTGGGCACTTTGAGTACTTGGTGATGCCCTTTGGTTTGAAAAATGCACCAGCCACTTTCTAGAGTTGTATGAATCAGGTGTTTTGGAAACAATTGAGGAGTTTGTATTGATATTTTTTGATGATATCTTTATTTTTAGTAAAACATGGGAAGAACACATGAGGCATCTTGAGGAGGTTTTGAGCATATTGGAGAGTGAGTCCTTGTATGCTAAGGAGTCCAAATACAATTTTGGCATGGCAGAGCTTCTCTATCTTGGACACATTATCAGTGCAGAGGGGGTGAGAGTTGATCCTTAAAATATCAAGGCTATAGTTGAATGGCCTACCCCTATGAATCTCACTCAGCTTAAGGGGCTCTTTGGTTTGTACGAGTTCTACAAGAGTTTTTTTAAGGGATTTTCACATACTGCAACTCCACATACAGACTGGACAAATAAGGGAGATTTTGAGTGGTCTAATTCGACACAGAGGTGTTTTGAGAACTTAAAACAAATAATGTCTTCATGTCCTATGTTGGCAACACTAGATTTCTCCAAACCTTTTTAAGTTGGAGTGTGATGCTTTAGGAGAGGGGATTGGACTTGTCTTGATGCAGGAGAAGCACCCCATAGCATTTGAGAGTAGGAAACTAAGAGGTGTGGAGATAATTTATTATATCTATGATAGAGAGATGTTAGCCATAATGCATGCTTTGGCTGAATTCAGACCATATTACCTATTAGAGGGTAAATTTATTATCAAAACAAACCATAATAGCATCAAGTACTTCATGAACTAGAAGGATCTTAGTGACAAGCAACAAAAGTGGGTTAGTAGACTACATGCATATGATTTTGACATTTTATATGTCAAGGGGAAGAATAATGTAGTTGTTGATACACTTTCCAAGAGGCCTCACTTATATTCTTTGGTTGAGATTGTTGATGATTGGAGAGAGTTAATTTTAGTAGAGTATGCTAAGGATTCTTGGGCAACAAGAATCATATAAGGCATTATCCATGATGGTCGGTATAAAGTGCTCAATGAGTTGATCATTTATAAGGAGAGGATTTATTTAGTGCCTACTTCACATCTTAAGGGGAAGATATTGAGGGATTTTCATGATGCACCCATGATTGGTCACCCAAGGTTCTTCAAAACCTACAAGTAGATCCAAGAAATATTTACTTGGAAAGGACTAAAAGTGAAGTCCTTAAGTATGTCAGAGAGTGTCCCACTTGCCAATGGAATAAGAATGAGCTTACTTATCCAACTGGTCTACTTCAGACCTTACCTATTCCTAATAAAAAATGGGAATGTATCTCTATGGATTTCATCACTAGGCTACCTAAGGTACAGAGTAGGGATTGCATATATGTTGTTGTTGACAGGTTAACCAAATTTGCACATTTCTTTACTATTTCAGTGACATATACCACTACACAGGTAGTTGATTTGTTCTTTAGGGAGACTTTCAAAGTGCATGGGATGTCCAAGAGTATAGTGAGTGACATGGACAAGTTCCTAGTCCTCTTTTGGCAGGATCTTTTCAGATTGAGTGGGACATAACTCACTCCTAGCATGAGTTACCACCCATAGAAAGATGAACAGATGAAGATAGTTAACAAATGGGTGGAAGAGTATCTCAAAAACTATGTCAAGACAACAAAGAGCTTGGATTAAATGGTTGCACATTGGTGAGTACTGATATAATACTACTTATCACATTTCCATCAAGATGTCACCATTCATGGATTTGTATGGGTATGAGGCACCCAACTTCTTAGATTTTATTTTTGGGGAGATTGAAGTACCTAGGGAAAGCAATTTATTGTAGGAAAGTAAGGATGTTATGAAATATTTGAAGAAGAACTTGCAGCAGGCACATAAT
The DNA here is from genome assembly GCA_007115665.2 of Sequoiadendron giganteum. Taxonomy (NCBI): domain Eukaryota; kingdom Viridiplantae; phylum Streptophyta; class Pinopsida; order Cupressales; family Cupressaceae; genus Sequoiadendron; species Sequoiadendron giganteum. The sequence goes on along the minus strand of CM021109.1, from coordinate 185,890,659 downwards.
CAACAAAAGTTATACATTGATCAACATCGTGTGGAGTGCAATTTTGAGGTTGGGAGCATGGTATATTTAAGGCTTCAACTATATAAACAGTCTATGCTCAAGAAGAATGGAGCAAAAAAACTTAAGCCTATGTTATATGGTCCATTTAGAGTGACTAGGAGGGTTGGTGAGGTTTCCTATAAGCTTGAGTTACTACCGACTAGCAGTAGGGTTCATAATGTATTTCATGTATCTAGGCTTAAGAAGGCACTTGAACACAATTTAGTTCCCTCATCATAGTTGCCACCATTGGTTGAGGAGGAAAAGTTGATATTGATTCTAGAGGCCATTATAGACTCCAGAGAACAAACTATTTGAAAGAGAGTTATTAAGGAATATTTGGTCAAATAGAACGACTTACCAATAGAGGATGCAAAGTTTGGGAGAAAGAAAATTTTGCAGCATCCAAACTTAAGATTGATTGAGGACAAGAAATTACAAGGAGGATAAACTATAATGTCCCCTTCCTAATCAGTTCAGTATGGTGGATAGTTAGCCTATTCAATAGATTCTCATAGGTTAATGAGTAGGGGTTAGGAAATCATTGGGGATAGTTGGATCTAGTAAGTTGGCAGTATCAAGTGATTATTTGAGCTCTAGAAGTTATGAGGTGTGTAACACCACTTTTTGGAGTTGTTTTAGGTGATTCCTCCCATACTACTTTTAGTAAGTTAGTTTTTCCACTGATCCAGTTAGTTGTCAATATTACATTTTTTAACTATGTCAGTGGATGCATTTTATGGTGATACCTAGATATTTGATATAGTCCAGCATTTTATTTTAAATAATGATACTTAATAAAGTTAAATTAAATATTTAACTTTCTCGTTATTTAATATAATTAAAGTGACTTTATGAAGGGGTACTTTTGGGAGAAATAATAAGTCATTTTAAATTTAATAAAGTATTCCCTAAAGTTGGATGCCTTATTTAGAGAAATAAGGAAACATTTAAAACAAATTAAAGTGCATTTAATGCCAACTTGGGCATGGGTTTTAGGGGAGGAAATAAAAAGAATTTTTGGAGATCATTCTTGGATATGTTGTTGAAAGAATGAAGAAGGTTGTCATTAATGATTTTCCATTGATGTCAAAACTACATGATGGCTATCAACATTGTATGGAGAATGATTATAGAAGAGTTATTTTTCAAGAGGGTTTGATCGACACACCAAAACAATTAAGCATTTTTGCTAAGTATCTACACCATAAGTTTTAGTATGTAGAGCCCTCCGGTGTTTTGGTTTGCATTTGTTCACTCTTGAAGATTTACTTTTGTGATTCTAATATGTTTTTCATGGATGTCAGTAGCATCTTCATTTAGAATTTCACTTGATTTGGATGTGTGGTTTGTAAGATACAAGTAACAAAAGATCGACATATAAGGTTTACACAACTTTATGTGTATTGGTTGTTACTTAACTAGTATGCACTCCTTCGCGGATGTGAGTTAGACCTTGTGGTTTTGGGAGAATGTTAACAAGTGTCAAAGCATTGTGTTTTCTAGTTAGCATGAAATTTTGAGGTCCATGTGTCCTATGATAATGAACATTTGGAGTATTTTGCTTTTAGGTCCTATGCCTAGCTAACCTAATATATGTAAAGAGTTGGAGAGACTAAATATGTGATTTGAATATAAGAGTGAGCTATTATAGGTCCATGTCGACCTATATTACATGTTTTTTTGGGCATGAAGGTATTTTGATTTGAAATAGGTGTCAACAAGGAATGTTTTGTATGTTTCAAGGCTACATCTAATTAGGTCAACCTAATTTATGTTTGCGATGGAGTTTGATATATATACAAAGATTTTTTGAGTTTGTGGAAATCGAATTTGAGTAAGTACATGATCCGAATACAAGCAGTGATGCAAAATTTTGCAAAGTTGAGTGAATAAGTTGTGAATTTTGAGAAGAGGTGTTTCAATGTAAAGCAGAGCAAAGATTGTAATTTAAGTTGGATGAAGTGTATCAAGTCGGTATTTTGGGCTTCAAAGGAACTACATCCAACATATGGTAGATGCATGTTGTATCAGTTCAAATCTTGGTTGTATAGCCACTTCTTTCTATCTTTCTTTTCTCTGTGAGTGGTGAGTTCACTTGGACAATGAGTTCACCTAGTAGTGAGCCTTTCTATAATATCTTTAAATGGTTATAATATATTGTGAGCTAATACTCACTGTGGTTTTTCCCACTTTGGGTTTTCCACGTAAAAAATCCTGGTGTTCATGTGCTATGTGTGTTGTGGTTTTTTCATTCTTTCATTCCTTATAACAATTAAATATGCTTTGGTAATTAGATGGATAATGATTGGATGGTTTAATAGAATACTGATTCACCCCCCTCTTAGTATTCCAAGTGTTCAACAATTGGTATCAGAGCCACATTGGCTCAAGTCTATAACAAAGAATTCAAAACAAAATAAAGGGTCACAATTCTGATGGGAAGAGAACATAATGAGTTTGAGAAAATGCAAAAGAAAACAAAGGAAAATATTACTAACATAGCATAAAAGTATGGTGTGATTCCCATTGCCTCTACCAGTAAAGAACAAGATCTAAAAATTGAATCTCAACAGGAGCATGTAGAAGTCATTGGAGTTACTGATGCAGAGGAAAATCTGGCAATACTCCTTCAAACATAGATGAACCTAGCAAGGAAATGCTAAAGATGAGAATATTGTTGAAGGAGAAACTATGACTAGAGAGGAAATCACAAAGGATGGCACTCCTATTCCTCTAGTAACACATGATACTACAGATCAAGGCAACCTAGAGAGATTTGTCCCTACAGTAGATAAAGAATAGGGCATCGATGAAGGTAAAAAGCATGATGCAAATAATGAGCAAGGGGAAGTGAATGAAGAGAATCAAGAAAGCAAGAATAATGGTGAGAAGGAAGAAGCAAATAAGAATGAAAATGAAGAAAATGAGCAAGGAGATAAAGACAAGGATAAATGAGATGAAGAGAAAAAAGGAAGATGGAGACAAAGATAAAGACAAGACCTCCGATGAAGAAGAAGAAAAGGTAGAGGAAGAAGAGGACACTAATACTGGAAAGAATGAATAAGCAGAGAAATTTGAGGAGTTACCTAAGCCCTCCTGTGAATCTTCCTCTGGTAATCCTTTGAAAGGTTTGTTATCTAAATAATTAAGGTTCCAACCAGTTGTTTCTTCTCAGTTATTGTAATTTCCCATGCAACATGGCAGTGTTGATTCAAATAAGATATCTCCCATTCATAAGTTGCAGCTAGGTGATGTGTTTCATGCATTAGCTAGAAAAAAATTATGAGACTCACCAAACGAGTGGTGAATTGATGGATGAAGCCATAAAAAAATTGCAGGAGATAACACCCGAAATAAATATTCATACATCTTTGTTTTCTATGAAAAAATTAAAGTTGTTGATTGATTCCTTCAAGGAATATGCCTCCGATTTGAAAGGATAAGTGGAAAAATAGGTTGAAATGAGGCTTGTGGAGAAGAAGTTGATGGATATTACAGAGAAGTGTGCATCCACACATAAAAAAGTTGAAGAGTGCTTGAAGGAGGTGCAGGCTTGTGAAGAAGAGGCAAAAACATTGTTTTTGTATTGCATGAAATGGTTGGATGCCACACAAAGCATAAAAGATGAAATGGACTCAATTGAGTCCCAGATAACTAATGCATCAAGTGCCTATGATTCTACACTAGATAGAGATGATCAGACCTCGACTGCTATAAGGGACTTTGTAAAAAAAAGTATATTATCTCAAGTGCCCTTGCCAGTACTATTAAAATTTCAAAGTTAAATCTTACCCCTGATATTGTGGAAGGAGAGGAAACTCTGGTGGAGCTTGAGTCTCTACATAGGATTCTTGCAACAATAAAGAAGTGTTGGGAAGAAGGAAAATCTACTTGGAAAGCTACCCTTCAAAAGCTTCAGGGGTCAACATCTTCAAGTTGACCATTTCTATTTCTTTACATTTTTCATTTTTTCATGTTTACAGATTCTTTTGTAAATATGCAGATGTATTAAGAGTTTTGGTTAGGGACAAATAGTACTTTCATTTCAGTCACTTCAACTATTTTAGTTTTCGTATATGAGGGGGAGAATACAAGGTGTTAATACCAATACACCCTTTTCCATTGATGTCAAAGGGGGAGAGCTATTTGAGGAGAGACACCTAGAGAAGTTTTGTTTTGGAACATGTTGCCATCAATGACAAAGGGGGAGATTGTTGAAAGAATGAAGAAGGTTGTCAATAGTGAGTTGTCATTGATGTCAACACTACATGATGGATGTCAACATTGTATGGAGAATGATTATAGAAGATTTATTTTGCAAGAGGGTTTGATCCACACACCAAAATAGCTAAGCATTTTTGCTAAGTATCTACATCAGCAATTTTAGTACGCAGAGCCCTCTAGTATTTTGCTCTGCATTTGTTCACCCTTGAAGATTTACTTTTGAAATTATAATATGTTGTTCATGGATGTCAGCAACATCTTCATTCAAAATTTCACTTGATTTGGATGAGTGGTTTGTAAGATACAAGTAACAAAAGATCAACATATAAGGTTTACACAATTTTTTGTGTATTAACTATGACTTAACTGGTCTGCACTCCTCAGGGGATGTGAGTTAGACCTTGTGGTTTTGGGAGAATATTAATAGGTTTCAAAGCATTGCGCTTTCCGGTTGGCATGACATTTTGAGGTCCACCTGTCCTATGGTGATGAACAGTTGGAATATTTTGCTTTTAGGTCCTATGCCTGACCGACTTAATATAAGTAAAGAGTTGCAAAGATTAAATATGTGATTTGAATGTAAGAGGGAGCTATTATTGGTCCATGTCAACCTATATTACATTTTTTTTTGGGTGTGAAGGTATTTTGATTTGAATTAGGTGCCAACAAGGAACGTTTTGTATGTTGTAGGGCTACACCTAATTAGGCCAACCTAATTGATGTTTGTAATGGAGTTTGATATATATACAAGGTTGTTTTGACTTTTTGGAAATCGAATTTTAATAAGTGCATGATCCGAATACAAGCAGTGATGCAAAATTTTGCAGAGTTGAGCGAATAAGTTGTGAAATTTGAGAACAGGTGCGTGAATGTAAAGCAGAGCAGAGATAGTAATTTGAGTTGGATGAATTGTATCAAGTAAATATTTTGGGCTTCAAAGGAACTAAATCCAACATATGGTAGATGAATTTTGTATCAATTCAAATCTTGGTTGTATAGCCACTTCTTTCTATCTTTCTTTTCTCTATGAGCAGTGAGTTCACTTGGATAGTGAGTCCACCTGATAGTGAGCCTTTCTATAATATCTTATAACTGGTTATAATATATTGTGAGCTAATCCTCATCGTGGTTTTTCCCTTTTTGGGTTTTCCACGTAAAAAATCTTGGTGTTCATGTGTTATATGTGATATAGGTTTTTTATGCTTTCATTCCTTATAACAATTGAATATACTTTGGTAATTGGATGGATAATGATTGGATGGTTTAATAAAATACTGATTAACCCCCCCTCTCAGTATTTTGAGTGTTCAACATATGCTTGGTTTGATATTTTGGTATTCTTCTTTGTTGGAGGAGTTGGTTCTTCTTCAAGGTTTGTGAGGACAAAATCCCTTACAAGAAACATTCTCCATGTTGTTGAAAGACACAATCTAGAGGATTTCTTGGTGATTTCATATAGGGATCATAGTTAGAATTCATCATTTACTTGCATCTCAGTTTTGGAGCACAAAATATTCATTGTTGATTGTTCTTCCTCCTTTGTTGGTTGTATCGCTCTCCTTGTTGGTTGTACCTGTATAGGGGGCATGAGACTCATTCCTTTGTTGGGCACTAGGGTTTGGAGAATTTTATTATTGTTTTGAGGGCGTCTAGATTTGGAAAACATATTTACATCCTTTTATTGCATTTATATTTAGTCGTGGAGGTGTGGCATTCCATTTTAGAGGCTCCAACAACTAGGTTTCCTATGTGTTTAAAGATGTGTAATTTCCAAATTTTGTGGGTATTATAGGAAAAGAATTGTAGGGTATTTTGATGCACTGGGTTGCTACTTTTTTAATAAAATTTTGTACTTTAGTTCTAAAATTAAATCTAAAGTATTGGTTGTGGGTTTGCTTAAATATTGTACTTTGAAAGTTATTTATATTTACTTTACTGCTACAAGTATTGTTATTACAAAATAAAAAAACACCTTTTTCATTTTCATCTTCTTCTATTAACACATCAAGCAAAAAAACAAAGGCAGAACAAGGCAACAATTACAAGTTGCAACATATTCAAGTGTTCAATTTAATTTTCCACCATCCATACCGCCATATATCATAAAGATTTAATCTTTGAACTTGTAAGTGGACCTCAACATATTTATGATATTGTTATAATTTAAATATTATGAATATTAAAAGAGTTTATGTTGAATCAACTCTATTATTATGATGGTATTTGTTATTACAAATCTACGAGTTTTCAATTCATTATAATAAAATTTTCAGTGAGTTTTAGAAGAGCGTATGATATTAATATTGTATGTTGCTATCTAGTAATTTGTTCATATTTTAGTATTACAAAAAACTACAATAACTAAATAAATAATGATTAAAAATAACATAAGAGGTTCATTACACTTCAGGAGCTTCTTTTTGTTGAATTATTTCTCTATTACCCGTGTAAGCCATATTTATATAATTTATTCAATATTAACAAAGTACAAAAGAAAACATACAAATATTATATAACTATAGCTACAACCTCATATCCAAAATAAGGTATACATCATAAACCCTCATAACAAATAATGGATTTTCATGACCTCAAAAATGAAAATGTTACATATATTAATCATTGAGTATGAATATACATAACTATGTGTGTGTATGTATATGAATATGTATATGTATACATACATACATACATACATAAATACAAACATACATACATACATACATATATACATACATACATACATAAATACAAACATACATACATACATATACATATGCACATACATATATATACATACATACATACATATATATACATACATATATACACACACATATATACATACATATATACATACATACATACATATATACATACATACATACATATATACATATATACACATATACACATATATACACATATATACATGCATACATACATATATACACATATACATACATACATACATATACATACATACATACATATACATATGCACACATATATACATACATATACACATAAACATACACATATACATATATACACATACATACATGCATAGACATATACATATACATACATACATATATATACATATACATATACATATAAATACAATTATATGTGCTTAAATAAATAAATATACTAATTGAAAATATGTATGTATGTAAATTTTTGTGTGCACATAAATATATATGTGAACAATAATGAATTTTATACCTCTAGTCTAATTTCTAGTTACTAATTACTAGTGTTGACAAAACTTGCAAAAATTGAACAAAAGCATTACAAAAAAGATGCCCAGTTCACCTCATCAAATGACTTAAGGCTCTCTCCCTCAACTACTTTTAAATTTGAAAGGCGTTTAATTAGTAGTGTTTGAGTTTGAGTATCATATTTATCATTTGAATTGAAAATATTAATTAGATTTGATGCACCAATTAAGTTCAATTTAAATTTTGAGCTAAAAGTCCTGATTGATTTTGTATGAATCTCCAAAGTTAATTTATTTTGAAATCTTGTTGGTGAACCTTACACCAATTAATTGTTGTGGCATCTTGAATCTAATGGAAAGATATGTAAATCATAGAATCCATGGAGATATGTTACTTGAAGGACCATTAAGTACACATGTATATGGATTAATGTCATACTAGAAACCATTAAGTAGTTATAGATAAGTCTGACTTGGAAATATTTGACTAATACCTTTTTAGCACATTGGTTGACAATTATACCTTGGGCACTTGTAATTTATTTTTATTTCTATTGAGTGTCATGAGTCATCCAAGTGGTCAAACATTTTTTTAACTTGCACACCTTAGAGGGTGTCAATAACACACATATACATGCATATATTATTTGGTCCATTTATAAATAATTTTAATTAGTTGATAGGCTTCTCTAAGTGGACTTGCAAGTCTACAATTAATCGGTAAACTTGTATCACGCTTGAAAACATCCTTATCTTGTCATTAAACTATATTCAATTCATTGAAAAAACCAATTTTCAAGCACAAAATGAGTTTGCAACTTTTTAACAATCATTTGTCATTATCCTTAAGTAGATAAATCGTAGAAGATGAGTATGCAAATTTTTAATCCTTTAAAGTTGTGAGTCGAATATGCAACATTCCATTTTTAAGTGGAATGATTTTTCATTTAAAACAAGGTCTCCTTAGAAATGCATAAAAAGTTTCAAGTAAAAGAAGATTCATTATATATTCATCTTTGCTAGCATTTAGAAGGTTCTAATTGGAAGCTTAGATCATAATGGCCCTTTTTTATTTTCTTATTTTTTGTTTTGTTTTAAAAGAATGGCTCAACCTTTATAGCACTGCCATGGAATTATTAAACTTGGTGAGCACTCCAGGCCATGTTTTCTTCTTTATGTGCAAGTAACCAACTTTGTGCTTCCTTGATTCCTATCACCTTCATTGTCCCCTCCCATTGTTTGTTTATAAAAATACTTTGAATCTCAAAATTATGAAACTAAATCAATTATTTCCTTTTATTTGTATTCAAGAGATAAAAAATTGAAAAACAACAAACTTGAGGCTACACAATAATAGCTAGACCTAGCTTCCTTCCATCTCAATTAGGACTTTGTGTTAGGATTATTGTCATTGATGCCAAAGGCATATGGAAAATTCATGGCAAGTTTATTGGCATTGATGTTAAGAAAGATATCATGCATCTCACCATGAAATTCACTAATCCAAGAAGAAGAAATTGCAATTGCCAATGGACACTAAATCTCATTCATTAATGTTGGCCGATTCCCCCATTTTGGTGCCCTCATTGGAAATTAAAAAATAATTATATTTAACTTATTTTATGGGCCAACCCCTCTTATTATGACACCCCATTTTCAAATTAATTTTAAATAATTTATAGTTTTATAGGGGCCAACCCCTTATAGAGCACCCAAGTTTTCTATTAAAGGGTGCATTGAAAGGGTATAAAATATTGAAGATTAATCTCATTTGTGAAGCATTGTATTCCTCCAAAAGGTTGCCTATCTTGGTGAAGATATAAAAAGATTTTGTGGTATGTGGAGAAGGATGAGTATGGAAGATAAAGAGATAGGGGAGAGGGTCCCATAGTAGGGCAGCCTACTTTTGGGCTTTTGAATTTCATAGCATATGATTTCAAAAAAGTTTCAATTTTGTACAACAGTTTACTTGCCAACTCATCTGCTTAAAAAAATTATTTTTAAGGCCACATCATCAAATATGATGCCACATCAGCATGTTTTTTTGTAAAAACACATAGGGGCCCATAGTAGGGAACTGAGCCCCCTAAACATGTTTGGTTGATGTGGCATCACAAGATCCACAAGATTATGTACTTTATGGAAAAAAAGTGTTTTGCAAGTGGCTATTAAATGCTCCACTATGGGGCCAATTGAAGACTACTTATATCCCTACTATTGGTCCTTGCCCTACTATGTGCCCCTCTCCCCTATATCATATATACACCAACACATTTTTGTGAAGAAAATATTATAGAAGATTATTCAAAGGTAGATTTTTTAAGGTAAATTATCAAGAAGAAAAATAATTTGTTGAGTTAGAGGTTGGTTCCTCATATTGAGGTTGGGGCCTCATATTGAAGAGGTTGGTGTCGTATATTGAAAGAGATTGGCGTATCTTATTGAGTTGATGCTCAAGCATCAGTGATTGGTGCCTCCAGTGGGTTGGCGCCTACAAATTATTGTAAAATATTATTTATTTTGGTGGCTAGATTTGGATAGTAGATCCAAGCAGTCCTTATTTCGTGGTTTTCTCCCGAAAGGGTTTCCATGTAAATATTTTGTTCTTATTTATTGATGTTGTGCATTTGAAGTTATTGTGATTATTAATTTGAAAAAGTAAAAGATAGTATTATACTAATTCACCCCCCCTCAGTATAAGAATGTTCTCATCAATTGATATGAGACATGGTTCCTTCAAATTATAGCTTAATCGCTAGAAGGAAGATCTCAAGAGCACACATGGCCTGCCATGAAGGTTTTTCCTCCAATAGGCTTTATTGTTCGATGGAACAAACTATGCTTTCTAGAGAATAAGGATGTGCACCTAGTTAATGGCTCTTAAATTTGATATTTGGCAATCAGTAATGGATGGTTATATTGCTCCATCATCTCCACAAATGGAACGGGATGGAAAGAAAGCAAGTGAAAACAATGCAAAAGCTATGAATGCAATTTTGTGTGGTCTATCGAAATCAAAATGTGTCAAAGTGATGCATTGTGTATTAACAAAAGACATGTGGGACAAAATTCAAAAAACATATGAAGGCTACAACAAGGTAATGAAAGCCATCAAACACAGAAGAAAATTCAAAATTTTAAAAATGAAAGATGAAGAAAATATTGCAACGTACCTACTTTGCGTGGATGAAATTGTTAATATTATTAGAGGTCTTGGAGATAAGGTTGACGATGCAATAACTGTGTGAAAAGTATAAAGGTCTCTTCCTTTGAGATTTGATGTCAAAGTCTTCGCTATCGAAGAAATGAAAGATTTAGATACCCTAAAAATGGATGAGTTGCATGGCATCCTCACTACATATGAAATGAGGACCAAAAAGGAGAAGTTATCTAAATGAGATGCAACCTTCAAAGCCTCAAAGAAAGTGAAGAGTAAAGAGTCCAAGCCAAGCGATAGTTTCGATGATGAATCATACGAAGAGGAAGCTCATTTCTTGAGGAAGCTAAAGAAAGGATCCAAAGAGTATAAAGTTAATTTGTCTTTTAAATGCTTTAATTGTGGAAAATGAGGACACTTTGCTACTAAATGTCCATATGGAAGTAAAATTTGTGATGATGAAGAGCATAACATGAAGAAAGATAGCAAACATCATCAACATAAAATAGACTACAAAAAGGGGAAAATGATAAAAGGAAGAGATTTCACAAACACAAGAAAGCCTCCATTCAAAATAGGAAAGTAGTTCTTCTAAAGAGAGTTTCTCCTCTAACAATAGAGAAGAGATTTTATTCGTGGAAATAGAAACAATAGATAATATCTTGAAAAATAAAGACTAATAAAAAGAAGAGAAGTTAGCATGGGAAGAGAATGTCAAAATAGATGGGGAAGTAGATCTCGAAGAACTCATATGTGCCCTAAGTGAAATTAAGATACTCAAGAGGAAGAACTTGAAACAAAAATTACAACTTCAGAAGGACATTGAATCTAAATCAAGGTTATCACAAAGTCTTGAAGAGTCTGAAACAATGATCATCAATCTAAATATTCAAATTGAAGAAGCAAAAAGGATTGAAGAGGAGGTAAGAATATGATTGAAAAACAAAAAAAATTGTGAAAGGTTAGAGTTCAAAATCGTTTCCTTGAGAAAGGAACTAGAAAAGACCACTAAGTTGAACATAAGCCTCAAGTTTGAAAAGAGTACTAAGATCTCAGATAATATTATCAATGAACAAAGATCACCATTCATAAAGACAGGTCTTGTTTATGAAGCAAAGAAAGATCAAGTTTTCAAAGAGCCATCAAAGAAAGAAAATGAAGAAAAACCAAAAAGCTATGCAAATGCTCTCAAAAGTCCTATAAAAAATAAAAGCAATAAGAAGGAGAATCATGTCCCACAAAAATCAAGCACTCCTCTAAAAGGTAACAAGGACAAATTCAAAAATTCCTTTCCTCCAAGACAAGCACACACGACGAGGTTTCAACATTCTTTCTTTAGTTATTTCTTTTTATGTAATCATTTTGTTCAAAAATCAATAGATTGTAGTATGTGCTCAAGAAATTTTGGTTGGAACAAGAATACAAGACCTTATGAGTTTTCAAGTGGAAATTCTAACTCATTTGCTCCCTTAATGAATTATAATGTTATATGCTATAAGTGCAACAATTTTGGACATACAACACATTTTTGTAGAAGTGATTTTGTGGAACCACATAGACAGAACAAGGAGGATACTATGGCCAAACAAAAGGAGGAAAATACAAAAGTATAGAAGTAGAACAAGAAAAGAAAAAGGACAAGTTCATGCTCGAGAAAATTGCCATGCATGCTCAAAACGAGAGAGACCAATGGTATATTGATAGTGGTTGCTCAAGCCACCTGACTAGAGATAAGAGCAAATTCCTCACCTCGAAAGGAACTGAATGGAGGGACAATGTAATTTGGGGATAATGCTACGAAAAAATAGAAAATGGTGTTTTTAGCCTAGATAATGGAAAAAAGAAAACTAAGAATGTTCTATTTGTTGAAGGGTTGAATCATAATCTCCTAAGTTTGAGTCAAATGTGTGATGAAGGACACACTCACATTTCATGTTGAAGGATATGAAATCAAAGAAGGGAAATTGATTGTAGATGTGAGTAGAACAACCAATAACCTTTACATTCTTAGTAAAATAAAAGGTGAAAAGTGTTATATGGGGCAAGAAGATGAGAGCGTGGCACAGAAGAATGGGGCACATAAATTTTGACAATTTTGTAAAAATCAGCAATAAGCAGATGGTGAGAGACATGCCAAAGATGTCAAAGCCTTCAAATGCCAAAGGGTAGGTCTGCAACAGTGAACTATTTCAAGGTATTTGGGAGAAAATGTTATATAAGAAGAGAAGAGGAAGATTTGGGAAAATTTGACTCTAAGTTTGATGAAGGTATTTTCCTTGGTTACTCTTCAAGGAGAAAAGCCTATGGGTGTTACAATAAGAGATTGCACAAAATTATTGAGTGGAAATGTCAGAGTGGATGAGGAAAGACATCAAAGAGAAAATGCACAAGAAGTTTATCATCAAAAGGAAGAAAGTTGAAAAGAAGAGGAAGTAGAGAAAGAAATTGAAAATGAGGTAGATGAGCAAAGAGACACAAATACACCATCAAAGATACAATTTAAGACACTGTCTAGATTTCTTCAAAAGAATCGTCCAGAAGATCTAATTCTTGGTGACAAAGATACAAAAATTCAAACAAGGAGATTAGCTACTACATCAAAACATGCAAACTTGTCCTTGCTCTCTAAAGAACCCAATAATTTTACATAAGCTTGAGAAGACAAGTAATGGGTAAATTTTATGGAAGAGGAGTTTAATCAAATCGAAAAGAATGAAACTTGGGAACTTGCCCCAAGACCTAAGGATAAAAATGTAATTGACATTGAGTGGGTGTTAGAAAATAAACTAAATGAGGATGGCCAAGTTGTGAGGAGCAAAACAAGATTGGTATGTAAGGGATATGTTAAGTAGAAGGAATTGATTTCGAAAAAACATTCGCTCATATTGCACGTCTCTATAAGGATGTATTTAGCATTTGTTTGTTTTAAGAATAAGTCTACTAGATGGATGTCAAATCAGCCTTCCTAAATGGAACCTTAGAAGAATAGGTGTATATTGAATAGCCTAAAGGGTTCATTCTATCTCTAAATGAGGACTATGTATGCAAGTTAAAAAAAGAAGTTTATGGGTTGAAACAATCCCCAAAGAATTGGTACTCAAGATTGGATAAGTATCTACAATAGAAGGGCTTCAAAAAGGGCATTGTTGACATCAATCTATATATTAAAACTAAAGGTAATCATTAGTTGATTGTTGTAGTTTACGTGGATGATACTCTTTTTGGAGGTAGTAGTGATAAAATGTGTCAAGAGTTTGTTATGAACATGCAAAAGGACTTTGAAATGTCTATGCTTGGTGAGTGGTCTCTCTTCCTTGGGTTGCATATCTCTTAATTAGATAAAGGGATTTATCTCACATACCAAGTATATTAAGAAGATGTTAAGTATATTAAGAAGATGTTGAAGAAATTCAAGATGGAGGATTGCAAACTTGTGAGTACACCCATGGTTACAAGATGCAAATTGAGCAAGGATGATGAATCCCTTGAAGCTAATCAAACTCTCTATAGGTCAATGATTGGGAGTTTGTTATATGTGACAACTTCAAGACCCAACATTATGCAGGCAATATGTATGGTGACAAGGCTTCAGGTTGCACCAAAAGAAACCCATGTACAAGTGGTTAAAACGAGTTTTAAATATCTACAAGGCACTTTGGATTTTGGCTTGTGGTATCAAAGAGCTGAAGATTTCACCTTAACAACATACACTGATGCAGATTGAGTTGGTAGTGTTGATGATAGAAAAAACACAAGTGGAGGTGCATTCTCTCTAGGCAATAGTCTTGTATCATGGTTGACTAAGAAACAAGCTTCAATTTCCTTATCCACAACAAAGGCAAAGTACATAGCAACAACCTCTTATTGCACTCGGGTTCTTTGGATGAAGCAAACATTGAGGGACATCAAAGTAGAATATGATAATCCAATATCCGTATTTTGTGATCACATGCAATCAATATATCAAAAAATCTTCTGATGCACTTCTAAACCATAACACATTTCAATCAAATATCATTTCTTAAGGGAGTGGATGATAGACTAGCAGGTGAAGTTAGAGTATATTACTACATAGGAACAAATTGTGGTCATCTTCACAAAGCCTCTTCTAAAAGAGACTTTTGAGTATCTTAGACAAAAGTTAGGGTTGATATCCTCTTCCTCTAGTCATTAATGAGATGCATTGTTCAAGGAGAGCTCATTACTGCACTATCTTATAACTCTTAAGGATTTCTTTGTTATTGATGTCAAAGGTGGGAGAAGTAGAGAAAGGGAGAGCAATAGAGACAAGGGGAGTATTATGTTCTTACTACATTAAAAAATTATTTCTATGTAAGGTTGCCATCAATGACAAAGGAGGAGATTGTTAAAATTATTACCGTTGATGTCAAAGTCGTATAGGAGATTGATGGAAAGTTTATTGTCATTGATGTTAAGAAAGATATCATGCATGTCACCATGAAATTTTTTGATCCAAGAAGAAGAAATTGCAATTGTCAAAGGACACTAAATCTCATTCATTAATCCTAGTCAATTTCCCCATTTTGCACCCTCCTTGGAAATTATTTTTTTTAAATTAAATTAAATTAAATTTATTTTATGGGTTGACCCTCTTATTATGGTGCCCCATTTTGAAATTAATTTTAAATAATATATATTTTTATAGGGGCCGACCCTTTATGGTGTGCCCAAGTTTGCTATTAAAGGTGCATTGAAAGGGTATAAAATAATGAAGAGTTGTCTAATTTTTGAAGCATTATATTCCTCTGATAGGTTGCCTATCTTGGTGAAGATATGAAAAGAGCTTGTGGTATGTGGAGAAGGATGAGTGGAAGATAAAGAGATATCATATATACATCAACATATTTTTGTTAAGAGAATGTTATAGAAGATTATTCAAAGGTAGATTTTTGAAGGTAAATATCAAGAAGAATAGTTTGTTGAGTTAGAGGTTGGTGCCTCATATTGAAAGAGATTGGTGTCTCTTATTGAGTTGGTGCTCAAGTATTGGGGATTGGTGTCTCTAATGGGTTGGTGCCTACAAATTGTTGTAAAAGATTGTTTATTTTGGTGGTTGGATTTGGATAGTAGATCCAAGCAATCCTTATTTCACGGTTTTTTCTTGAAAGGGTTTCCACATAAATATTGTGTTATTATTTGTTGATGTTGTGCATTTGAAGTTAGTGTGATTATTAATTTGAAAAAGTATAAAGACGGTCTTATACTGATTCAGCTCCCCCCTCTCAATATAAGAGTGTGCTTATCACTTTGTTTAAAAATTATAAGTGTTTATGAAATACTTGAACATAGATTTATTAGGAATAGATCTTTTAGCAATACATATTAGCTTTGTTAAAATCATTGCAAATTGTGGAGATGCAAGTAAATATGGTTTGTGATAGCTATGAAAGAAAAATTCACAAGGTTATCTCTCAAATCCAAGGTAGAATAATTTATCACGCTTTCAACTTAGTTTCTAACTACTATAAATGCAATCTTCTATTGTTACTATTTCTAAATATTTTGTTGGGTTTTCCAAAAATAGGGGTAGACAATGTGGATATTGTCATGACAATGAAGAAAGTTCTAGTAATTGGGTATATCAATCATAAAAAAAAAATTATTGAGGTTGTGAGAGAATGTGGGACAAAGGAAAAGTTGTGGCCTTATGCTACTGAGCATACTTATACTCATCATTATTGTTGTAGAGGGAAAGGAATTTGCAACAAAAATACAATGATCAATGACTTATTTGACAAATTGTCTCTTCCTAGTAGCCCTGTTTTTGGACAAATTTGATGGGACAACAATTTTTATGGCGTTTCTTTGGAATCTAAACACACTTTCAGATACCCTTTATGGATATACAACTCCTACAATGGCATCCATCAAAACGGATTGTTACCATTCCTAGTTAGCCCTTTAAGTTGCTACTATTGAGTTTTCTTGAAATAATGCCCTCACACATGCCCAAATGATACAAAAACTATTTGAACAATTCAAGTAGGTTGCCACAAACCTACAAACCAAATTTTATCAATTGCTTTGGTGTATTTCTCCCAAAACTGAAATTTCTCCCTTTAAACTCTAGGCAAGGTTTTGACAAGGCAATGAGTGAAAAAAAAATCGATTTAATATCCACTTTCAAGACCTCAAACCAAATGCATTAGGTTTGCATAAACCCTTAACAACTCCAACAACAAGAAAATTAAACAAATCACTTCAAAATTTACTTATTTTGCAAAATGGAGGTCAAATACTAGTAACACCTTGTTAGCATACCTACAAACAAAAACTTCATTCCTTTTCTTTCTAGAACAAAATCCCCTTGATTTTTACATGTTTTTCAAAGTTAGATCTACATCATCCTTAACTACCTAGCTCCTCCCATGCAAACCCAAGTTTACAAATTAAGCATTCAAATCCCTAATTAGGTACTTGGGATTAAGTAAAAACACCAAAAACTTGAAATTTACAGCTACGTATTTGTCCGAACTTAAATAATAACCTCCTAAAATGTGATTAAAAACCTAACACTACATTCTAACACAAAGCTAGAACAAGATAAAATAATGCTCGTACATCAATTATTATAAAAAATATATACATTTACTTCAAGTTACAATTACTATAAGCATGGATACAACAATAGCAACCATGATTATTATCAAAAGCCACAATAAAGAAAAATTTGCAAGGTTGTCTGTCAAATCCAAGGTAGATTAATTTATCATGCTCTCAACTTAGTTTCTAGCACCCGTGACTTGCATGCATCATCATAAGGACTCTACTTTGGTAGAGTAGCCATGAAAATATTGGTGTAAAACAAGAATTTAAATTTTATATGATAATAGGGTTGAGCATTCATGACCAACAATCAAATAGTGCATAGACAATCAATTCTACCTATCAATCCCACTAATGTGTAGCATTGGGCTATGGAATTAAAAGAACAAATCTTAAGCAACAAGTTTTTGTAATCACAACTTGCATGTGCAACAAATGCATTCCTTTACTTTTCTTATTGAAATTCATTCATCGCTATTCTCTTCCCCATTCTTGTTATTACATGTCTTGTTGCCTTCTTAGTAAATGTGTTTGGGTATCCTTCATATCAAACTTGTTCTCCTCATACATGCATCGATTCCCTCATCAAATCTCCCTTTACAAACTATGGCTATACTACTATTGAGTGTGATGAAAAGCTTCATCCTTGGTTCTTAAAGATTTAATAACATTTCATTATTATCACTTTATCTTCAAGGATCTACAAAATGAATTTTTATGATGACATCTTTGGTGATGATGTCTTCACAACTATCATAAGTAAATTACAAGCCATTGTTTATATCATGTAGCTATTATTGTTTATATTAAAGGAATTAAGGATGAGGATAATAATGGTTGTGTGCAACAAGACGACGATGATGGCATTCCCTTGAATTTCCTATCAACACATCTTTGCACCGCTTAAAGTTGCACGTGCTAGTGTATTTCAATTCAATTTGGGGTCCCTTTAATGATTGATATCAACATCTATATGCAAGATGTCACCATGGTTATTGGACTCACAACAATTGGGTCCTTTACCTTTGTTTTGCTTGAAAGGAGAGTCTCTCATGTTTAGAGAACACCACCCTGAAATAACCCTTGGACATCACCAAAATGTTTAACATAATTAAATGGTTTTAAGTTCTCCTGAATACATGTTTAGACTCTTTTGGCCTTGCAAAAATTCCCATAAGCTTACAAATCAATGCCATTTCCATTTCATCAACGGACAATGAGACACTTGGGAGGAGATTCTAATCAAAGATCACACAATCATTACACTTGTGGGGGGAAATTCTAGCTTTGAGATAGCCATGTTAACTTTGAAGTGTTGAAGTTCCTCATTGTGGATTTTAGTTGGCTCAATACAAAGCACTGATCTGAAATTTTAATTTGGCCTCTCTAAGAGGTTTCTCAAAGGAGGCTATGGCCTATCCAAAGGGGTTTTTCTTATGGTCAATTGACATTTGGCTGGTTGAATAAGGTTCATAACAATGGTTAATGGAACTTGTTGTGAGGTAGCGACAGCCTAGATATTTTAGCAATTCATTGCCAAATCAATGTTGATGCATATACCTAACGCCAAGAATCCGGACAGGTTTGGGGTGGTGAATCTTTTGAATGAGGGCCGTTTTTATGCCTTGGTGGCACCTACACTTTATAGAGAAATCATGAAAAACTCAATAGGTTCAAGACGCTCCAAAATCGGGAAACACCTAATCGATTACTAACATACACATTTGCTTTTCATCGGGCGTTATGAACTATGCATTTACTTTTGCAGTTTTGTTTTAGCTGCAAAATTAATGCTCAGCAATGAAAAAGAGGCTTCTAACCATTAAGGTTGTAATATCACCGACCAAGTCCAAGTTGAGGACTCTGGTGATATAGTTATTAGTTTGGTGGTAGGTGGGAACACAAAGCAAATTGAGGTCCAAGCACTACCTCCTCGCTTTCAGCATATGCCCACCACTCTGTTCACTAGGGTTGGCTATCATTTCATAAATCAATTCTGACAGTGACCAAGACGTCAATCAGTTGCCTGGATGTGTGAGATTTCATCTGACTCTTCGATCAAATCTCAAAGATTCGTTCAAGTAAACAATGATTTTTTTCCTAGGAGGCGGAGTACAAAATGTCAAAAATCTACCATAAAAGAGACTGGATTTTACAAAAAAGTAAAGTACAAGTAAATAAGAGGAAACTAAAGAACAAAATGCACCCCATAATAAAATATTCAGGTGCAGAATGTGAAAGGTGAAAGCTCTGCAAAGAAGGAAACTTATCACATCTATATTGACAAGGACATTGATGCCAAGCCCCAAGCTACAAGGAATATGAAGCACCTAACAATCCAATTCCTGGGTACAATAAATAATAAGGCTAGGGAATTTGCCACTGCAGTTAATGCTCCTATTAACCCTTCCATTGTGAAAGCCAAACTCCCTCCTTTCTACCCAAGAATCCCAGCACCCAACCAAGACTATTCAGTAGTATAACTGCTTGTGGAAGGGCCTCTCTAGGTCCCGTTCTTAATAGGATTGGCATACCTCAAATCCCGAGTTACCCTCTGATATCAGGTGAAATACATCTCAATATAACAACCCTATGGGTTTAGGCCAGCAAGGCTTTTCTCAAACCCTCCAGTGGAATATAGCTTTTTGGAATCAGTCTCCAAGTCAGAGCCATCCCCAAAACCATGAATAACACAAACGTGCTTCTGTTTTGTTACCCACCATATTTGATGTGAGTGCCACCCTCCAAAAGCTTAACAAAAAACATTGAAGGAAAGGTGTTCATTAGCCCAGCTTGGAGAACAATGAGGCCAAGCTGTTTGTTGCATTGTGCCCAGCGACAACAAACAAGGATTTAAGCTACTGGGTAATTGCATGGAACTCATGCATACTCTTACCCTCCAGAATCGAAGGAGGCTAGGAGCCATAGAAAGTCTTCTTCCATCTGAAAATGCCAAGAGATCATCTGAAATGTTGCGTGAGTAAGCTGGAGCAGCTCCTAACCCCAAGCAAAAAAAATGTAAGTAGAGAATTCCACTGAAGACACCAGGAGAGGCTCTGAATGGGGTACTCCAGTTTATAGGCATCTTCCAACACCTGACCCGACTTGAATCTCCTGGCCAGACATTGATGACATGATAACAGCATGCCTCCCAAAGAAACTCTCAATTAATCAGATGAAAGGAACATGGTATTCTATGGATAGTTTTTAGCCTGAATTGTTGAAAAAACTACGCATTTCATTTTTACAAGTCAATGTGCATGACCACTCAAATGGCTATGATATTGTAAATAAATTAATGACATAATTGGTAGTATTAAAAATCTTTTAGTTAAGATTTTTTCAAGTTACGTTAGATTTTAGAGGGATCACAGGATTGTTGATATTAATTGCTAAGTTTCACAAGTAATCTTTTGAGATTGGTCCTCAGAAACGTACTGTAAGTATAATAATGATATATTGACACTTACACATATTTCTCCATTTTTATTTTGTAGATAACTTCAATGCAACCCACCATTATCCTCAACATATATTTTAACTTCTATAAAAAAATATGTACGTAAAACTAACTCCCTACAATATATATGTGCGTCCACCCTTCCTTTAAGAGTTGCTAGATTGTAAATCATTGCAAACTAGTTTCTGTCTTTTAGGGAAAGGAAAATTCTTCCACATTGTTTCCGATGGGAGTTAGTATAACCTTAGACTTTAACAAACAAGATGCAAGGAACTCAAATTCGCCGATGAAGACATCAATCACAAGTGTTCCAGATAATAATGAATTGGTTTTTAACCAAAGGTATAGAAAGAGACTACCCTGCAATTCTCTTGGCTTGAAATTGAGGTATCTAAATCTTTCTTGGAAGATTCATAAAATCTAATCATTAAGCTTTCTAACACAGACCTAATCAATGCATATAAACACTCTATAAAATATATAAACAGAGATGCTACATCGCCACATGCCATCTTATGAGCAGATCTTATATTATATGTAACTTTAAATGTCTCAATTAAAACAAATTCCAAGATTCTTATTTACAGAAATCAGGACACAAAGATATACTAATATAGAAGAAAAGAGGAAATAGGTGAAATGATCGTCCACTCAACATCTATTGTAACAGAATCATAAAATACCATAAGAAATCAAGCACAGGGAAAATGAGGACTTACTCAAATACAAGGATACTGTTTTAAGAGACACCTAAAACATGACACCATCTTTGCCTATCAAATGATAGGAGAAAAAGTTAAAACGGAACAAGGATAATCATGTAAGTTGACACTTCTTTACTTAAATTTCCAAGCTATTTAGGAAAACAAAATTACAGACAAGGGCAAAACAATTTTAGCATTTGGGTTTCCTTCAAGGAGATATGTGGAAGGCAAATCTAATGCTCTACCAGAGAATGCTTGGAACTGAAAATAACTATTATTTATATCTCAGGACATAAAACTTTTCAACTTTTCTACCCTGAAAAAGAAAGATGAAAGTAAAATTTTAATCAGAAGTTCATACATGAAATTTTGTAAACATAAAACTACAAAAAATCCATTACCATTAAAGAGAACAACAAAGCACTCCCTCTAGAATGTCATTTGGCAATGGAAGTTCTGCGACATGTCTACGAGGACACATCATATGGATAGACAATGTACAGTCAAATAAAGATTCTGTTCCATTTGCTATGGATTTCTCAGGGGCAACAGTAATTTTTCTGCGACGGAGTTTGAGTAATCTTTTTCTGATTGACAATCTCTCCAACTTTTGAGATTCATTTCTTAGTTCTGATATGTACATTGAAGTTTCCAACCTAAACAATAGAGAGAAAATGCAAACAAATTAAAAAGCAAAGATTATTATAACTTAGAACCTTCTACCACAAAAGACAGTTGCTAGGAATTGAAATCACTCAATCTCTGGTCCCAACTGCATATGATATCAAATTAGATGATGAATATATTAAATATTATGACACAATGAAGTAAAAATAACATTAAAAAGATGAATACAGCCTAAATTAGTTGACTTTGTTGATAAACTTTCATCATTTTACTTCATTACTTCACAATTATTCCATTGTACCTTTCTCTTATGTTTATCTTCTTTTTACACAATTTCTGAATACCTCTCCATTATAATAATTTGGCATGAAGCTATCGCAAAGATATCTCTTAGTGGATTCACTAGATATAACTGATTTACTCAAATACTTGTAAAACACAAAATAACAGTGGTTTTAACTTTGCCAAAGTCAACAGAACTCTGTTCCCCTTTTTTTTAAAGGAATATAAAAAAGGGCTTAATGCTATACTGAAATACTCATATGAGCCTTACACTAGTATTTTTCTTTACAAAAAAACTACAAGTCACAATAACTGTTCTAGGATCACTTTAACCACATTAACAGGAAACACATCCTCAATTTCACAAAGATGCAGCATTCATGTATTCAGTCTAATTTAAAAACAATGGAAAGAGTGGAATAAAAGTAAACTCCTCCAAATATTATGAAGTTAAATTTAAAAAAAGGAGGATTGTCATTCTGACTTTTTGCTCTGCTCTTGCCCAACCTAACAGTGGTACAGTCCATAAAATTGGCAAAGAACCTTTCCTGGAAGATTCACTTAATAATGCTTGCCCAAGATCTCCTGACCCAATGATTGGTGTCTCTATTGATCCATGATCAGGGTTTGTGGATGGTAGCACTTCTCCTACTAGAACTAGGGTTTTTGCGCTGGCCCTTCATCGCTATCCTAGGGTGTCTCACAAGAAGATATTGGACTTTGCTACAAATCCATGTTCCTCTCTTGCAAAGGCAATCACTGTTGTCCCTTCTAGTGGCCTTGACCTCCAAAATCAATCTACCAATTCAAGGGCATCAACTAGCAAAAAGACTGCAAATGCTTCCTCAACCCTGAAAGCCCTTTGCACAAAAGGTAATAATTGTTCATGTAATCATAATAATGAAAATATGTGATGTCCCCTTTCTTGCCAGTGGCTCAAGGAATAGAGTTAGCCTATCACTACGGTTCTCGTAGGCTAACGGGATGATTAGGGAATCTTTCTGAGGGGTTTTAGGACTTGTCCTCGTTATTTACTATTTTTAGTAAGTGACAATTGGTGTCTATGTTGGCACACTCGTAGTTGTTCTTGATCCAGGGAAAATCACGAGGGTTCATTTCGACATCCAAGCCAAGAGTTATGGATTTATCAAGTCACGTTACTTAATAATATTCTATTATTAAGTGATTTCGTGATTTAATGTCATAAAGTGAAAGTGACTTTATTAAAAGAAATATTATAAGTCACTTTATGAAATATTTGAGTGAAAAGTCACTTTATGATATATTTAAGTGAAAAGTTACTTGAACAAATTTTATAATGTTAAATCATATGAGCTTGTGAAAAGTAGCGTACTTTTCAAGGGGAGATATTTTGTTGACTTGTCAAAAAGGTGAGAAACCCTAAAAGTGGCGTCCAAACTCCATAAGGAGGGGTTTGAGTTCATTATTCATTATCTTTGAGAATATTACATATTTTGGAGCTGCTGCTGCTGCATTTTTCTTTCATGGTTGACTGAGGATGGATACCCTCTTTTAGAACAGGTTCTACAGGCGTGCAAGACCGTCCAAGGATCCTACTTGATTGGTCTCACATAGGGATCAACATTTGAGCATAAAATTGTGTATTGCTTTGAAGAATAAATCAGGTCTTTGTGATTTGCATGGCAGATCTGGAACAAGAGTTTGATAATTTAATTAGTTGCAGATTACCAGCAATAAACCAGCACATGGGAGTTGAGGGTTTTGTCCTTCCAAGCTCGGGAATCGATATTTCAAGGCTGTCCTTCTAATCAGTTGCACATGTCCTAGGCGCACCATTGACTACCACTTTCCTGAGAAATCAGAGCAGCAAAATTCACATCTGATTTTGCACATGTTTCAGCTGAGAAAGGCTGTACTGTCCTTGGGAGGCGTGTAAGCTGGAAGGAAAGGCGCTTTGTCTTTTGGCCCAATTTCTCCTTCATAGGTGGCGCCCAGCTATTCCCCATGGATCTTCATCAATTCTAACGTGAACTTCCAGCATATCAGACCTAGGCGTTGGAAAATGATTGCCATTCAGGCTGCTGTAATAAAAATCAGACTTATGAAATTCTCTACCAGCAAATGGGTATGTCTTATTAGTGTTTGGATTCAATAAAAATCAACTAGGTTTCATTCGTTTCACACATTCCTTTCCTATATTTGTGTATTTCAAGCATTTTCATTTCCGGCATCAAAACTCTCAAAACCAAATAAACAAAAAAACACATAGAAATCAGAAGGTCAGATTCAAACACCACAGGGGTTGTTTTAGTGGTATCAGAGCTCTAATATCCTGCCATCCTGTGAGTTTATTTCATGAGTGATAAAGAACAAACTTATCACAGGGGTTCACAGTCGTGGCATCCTCCACAGGTGCCAGAGGGAGAAACCATTTCAAAGGTTTTAGGCATTCACAATTCTCCGGAAATAACTAGAACTTCATCTAGTGACAGTAACAATATTTCAGGTACCATGGGAGATAGAGACAAAGCTCATTCGGGTGCCATTAGCCCAGATGCCAGGAGAAAGTAGAAGTTTGACACTATGATGGACATGTTAGCTGATTTCTTGCATAAGATGAACTAGGTCCTAAGCTTGGTCACACAGGACGACATGAAAACTCCAGTAGTTCCAATGCTCAACCCGAAGAGAGGCCAATGTTTCCTATCAATACCACATCTAGGCCTTTGCAACCTACCTTTACATGGAGAGTTGAGACCCCTGTTCATCAGGAACGACCTCTGAAGCAGCCTACAAACATGGTCGATGAGGTTAGGACCAGCCATACATAGTACACTTACTACCGGCCGACATCGGGAATTTGTTAACTTTTGACCAATTCCTGAATCAGAGGAGACAGAGGGCAGTAGCAGTTGGCAGACTTGAGACTAGAACACCACAAGACACCAAAGATCTCCAACAAGCGGTGAGTAAGATTAATTTGGAACATTTTGATGGAGGGCATCGTTGCACCACACGTGGTTGGGTTCAGAAGTTAGATAAATTCCTCTCTTTGAGGCCCATGCCTGAAGAAGAGGCAATCAGGTTCGCCACACTACATCTGGATGGCATAGCTCACGAGTGGTGGTACCACGGTTTGACTACTTTGGGTCACAAGTCAATGGTTTCTTATGATGAGTTTACTAACAAACTCATTGAATGATTTGATAGGAGAGATCCAGAGGTTTCCTTCCAAGAACTTGCACAACGTAAGAAAGTTGGGACATTAGAGGCTTTCATTTCGAAGTTTCAGAGGATATCCGTGATGGTCACGGGAATATCAAAGAGGAGGTTGGTAGTGCTTTTCATTAAGGGTCTCCTGGAACCCTTATGTGGATGGATCAAAGCCTTTGATCCACCGTCCTTATAGGATGCTATGAAGAAGGCAAGAGATATGGAGCTTGCTGCCCCAAAAACAAAGTTTCCGCAAAAATGATTCTCTTCATCAAAGGATAAAGCACCAAATACTTTTTCAGACCAACAAATAAGACCATTCCAAAAACTCAATGACGAGACCTTTCAAGACTTGAGAATGAAGAAACTATGCTTCACCTGCAAAGGACCGTATGAAAAAGGGCATGTGTGTCCTCTTAAGCCCAAAATGAATCATTTAGAGTACTACTATGCGGATGAATCAGAGTCTAAAATTTCAAAACAACAGGTTGATGAGGAAGGGAAGGAGGAAGATAATGCCTCCGAAGTGTCAGAAAAAGGAAGGGAAGAAGTTCTACCTACAACACAACTCTCGAGCATTCAGAGAGAAGGATCCTTCAGGATTAGAGGAGTCTTAGGTGGGCAACGTGTGATTACCTTGCTTGACACTGGAGCTACTCATAATTTCATAGATGAGGGCTTGGTAGCAAAGCGTGGACTTAAGACAAAAGAGTTTGAGGGGTTCAATGTGCGAGTAGCTGATGGGTTTACACTTAGTTGTAGCCGAATGATTCCAAACCTCACATTGCAGCTGAATGATTATGAGTTCCAACCAGATTTTTATGTGGTTGGCATGGGAGAGTTGGATATTGTACTAGGCATGAAGTGGCTTCATGCTATTGGGGAGTTTACCCTCAACTTGCAAGTGATGGAGATGAAAGTTGAAGCCAATGGCAAGAGACATGTTTTGAGGGGAATGCCAGATGGGAGTCTTCAAGTTTTCTCACTTCAGAGAATGGAGAGATTGATCAGGCATGATCAAGTGGAGTGGGCGGCTGAGTGTTATACTTTGCCATCACAGGGTGAGCAACTGAAGCATGAGTATTCTCCTGACATACAAACATTAAAAGACAAACACAGTAAGGTGTTTGAAGATTTACCTTATGGGAGGCTACCTGATAGAGGGTTTGAGCATATTATAGAGCTTGAGGACGGCGCTAAGCCAGTCATCATTACTCCCTACAAGCATCCCAATAGGATAAAGGATGAGATCGAGAAGACGATAAAGGAACTTTTGGATATGGGTCACATCCGACCGAGTAAAAGTCCCTTTGCATCTTCCGTTGTCCTAGTGAAGAAGAAAGATGGCACCTTATGGATGTGTATTGACTACAGAGCCCTAAATAAAAAGACCATTAAGAACAAGTACCCCATTTCGCGCATCAATGAGTTGATAGATGAATTGCACAGAGCCTATTTTTTCTCCAAGATTAACCTTCGATCCAATTACCATCAAATCTGGGTTAGAGAGGGGGATGTGGAGAAGACGACATTTTGATGCCACTATGGTCACTATGAGTTCTTGGTTATGCCTTTCGGCCTAACCAATGCACTAGCTACCTTTCGGTCTTGTATGAACAGGATCTTCAGAGACCAATTGAGGAAGATAGTCCTTATTTTTTTCAATGATATACTTGTCTTCAACAAGACTTCGAAGGATCATTTGGCACATTTGGATTCAGTGTTGGGCATATTGGAGAGTGAATCTCTATTCGCCAAGGAATCAAAATGTGACTTTGGTATGAGGGAGTTACTATACTTGGGGCATATCATCAATGCCGAGGGAGTTAAGATGGATCCTAAGAAGGTGAAGTCTATAGTTGATTGGCCTCTACCCACGAATCTCACTCAACTGAAGGGGTTCTTTGGGTTATGTGGTTTCTACCGCCGCTTCGTCAAGGGCTTTTCACAACAGGCCGCACCACTAACAGATTTGACGAAGAAGGGGACTTTTGATTGGAACTCAAGAGTAGAACAGTGCTTTGAGAAGTTCAAACAGTTGATGAGTTTGTGTCTGGTTCTCATTGTTCCAGATTTTACACGGTCATTTGAACTATAGTGTGATGCCTCGGGAGAGGGCATTGGTGTTGTCTTGATGCAAGATAAGCACCCCATTACTTTTGAGTGTAGGAAACTTCGGGGTCCTGAGCGAGGTTATAGCATTTACAACAAGGAGATGTTAGCCATCATGCATGCGTTGGCTAAATTCAGGCAATACTTGGTAGGCAACAAATTTTTGGTGAAGACAAATCACAACAGTCTAAACATTTCCTAAGTCAACATGACCTCAATGATCGACAACAAAAATGTCAGCAAGCTACAGGCTTATGATTTTGACATAGAATATGTCAAAGGTACAAGGAATATAGTTGTCGTTGCCCTTTCTAGGAGACCCTACTTGTGTTCTCTAGGTGAAGTAACAGAGGATTGGAGGTGTCTTATTGCAGCTATGTATTCTAAGGATAAGTGGGCTTCCGAGTTCATTGATGGTACAATTGCAGATGACAAGTACACCCTTGTGAATGACCTCATCATTTACAAAGGGAGGATTTTCCTTACACCTAGGTCCACTATGAAAAAGAGGATTTTGAGAGCTCTTCATGACGCCCCTATGGCAGGCCACCTGGGTTACTTTAAAAACTACAACCAAGTTAGGGAGCGGTTCACGTGGAAGGGGCTCAAATTTGAGGTTCTCAAGTATGTTAGAGAGTGTCCCACTTGTCAGCAGAACAAGCAAGAGCACACTTTTCCGGCAGGACTATTACAGCCTCTACCCACTCCTAGTCGGAAGTGGGAATGCATATCCATGGATTTCATCACGGGTTTACCCAAAACCCAAGGCAGGGATTACATTTACGTTGTGGTTGATAGGCTCACAAAGTTTGCACATTTTTTCTCGATTTCAACTACTTTCACAGCGGTGCAGGTTGCTGATTTGTTTTTCAGAAAGATATTCCGATTGCACCGGTTGCCTCGGAATATAGTGAGTGATTGGGACAGCAGATTTATGAGTCATTTCTGGCAGGAGCTCTTCAAGCTTAGTGGCACGAAACTCACTCCGAGCACGAGCTACCATCCACAGACAGATGGACAGGCCGAGATAGTTAATAAATGGGTGGAGGGCTACTTGAGGAACTACATTGTAGGGCAGCAAAAGGCATGGGTCAGGTGGTTGCATTTATGCGAGTATTGTTATAATACTATGCACCACATGTCGATACAGATGTCACCATTCACGGCACTCTATGGGTATGATGCTCCCAATTTTTTGGATTTGCTATTTGGAGCTAGTAGAGTGTCGAGTGAGAAGGAGTTGCTACAAGACAGCCTGGACATCATGAGTTCTCTAAGGTAGAACATACAGAAGGCTCAGAATCAACAAAAGCAATATGCAAATCAGCACAAAGTGGAGCGTTCCTTTGAGGAGGGGGATATGGTGTATCTTATGCTACATCCATACAGACAATCTTCTTTGAGGAAGAGTGGTTCTAAGAAGCTCAAGCCACGGTACTATGGCCCATTCCGAATTTCTAGTCGGATTGGCAAAGTGGCCTACGAGCTAGAGTTACCTGTAGAGAGTAGGGTTCACAACGTGTTTCATGTATCTCGCCTCAAAAAGGCATTGGGACATAATGTGACACCTTCTACAGTGTTACCACCCCTGGATGAGGAGGGGAAAGTGATTTTGATCCCTGAGGCTATCATTGATACCAGAGAGCATCATTTGAGGTGTCGAGTAATCAAGGAATATTTCGTTAAGTGGAAGGACTTGCCATTTGAGAATGCAACATGGGAGAATGAGGAGATATTGCAGCATCCTATGATGAGATTGCTTGAGGACAAGCAATTTCGAGGAGGGCGGACTATGATGTCCACTTTCTAGCCAATGGCTCGAGGAACAGAATTAGCCTATCACTACGGTTCCCGTAGGCTAAAGGGATGATCAAGGAATCTTTCTAAGGGGTTTCAAGACTTGTCCTTGTTATTTAATATTTTTAGTAAGTGACATTTGGTGTCTGTGTTGGCACACTTGTAGTTGTTCTTGATCCAAGGAAACTCACGAGGGTTCATTTTGACATCTGAGCCAGGAGTTATAGATTTATCAAGTCACGTTACTTAATAATATTCTATTATTTGTGTAGGTCCTTGCGCAAAATGGTTCTTCTATATGATCTGTGAATTCCTGAGGACAAGTATTTGTTGCTTTAGAGGGGTCTATGGGCTTGGGACAAAACCTTCCTCTACATGAGACCATGATTCCTAAATTTAACTCCCTCACTGAGAGATTTACTACCATACTAGTTTGGGTCAGATTACCCAACCTCTCATTGCAATTATGGGGCTCCTCCTGCCTATCTTTGATTGGAAATTCTATTGGGAAATTTATTTCAAGGCCAACTTCTTATAAAGCCAATCCTGTTTCACTATTCATCTGTCCTTCGCATTTGCTCAAATCTTGGTGGAAATGAATCTCTCCAAACCTATAGTAGCAGAAATTTAGATGAAGGGTTGAACCAAGAGGTGGACTATAAAGGTAGAGCATTTAGATGCAAACGATGTTAGGCCAAAATACGTAAGGTGGATGATTGTCCAAAGTATTTTCCTTTAGTTAAAAGGATAATTTCCTCAAAGCAAGTAACCTAGTGGAAGGGGGAAAATTAGAACCATCAACATATTCTCCCTATGGTTATGGATGGTGTTGAGGATGATGATTCTTCAATTTTGAAAATGCCAAAGTCCCATGTCTCTCTTCAAAGAGACATGAATCTAGCTAGGGTTGAATATCCCTATAAGTTCCACCGCCACCACCCCACCTAAAATAGTGAATGAGAATAGTCACAACAAGGTGTTGGAGACAGATTCTTTGCAATGTGCAAGGACGAAGCCAAGTGCTTGATGATGTTGTGCTCCCAAGTTAAGAAGGGAAAGCAGGGCTCTTAGGCTAAACAGTTTTAGTTTTCAATAGGTATATTCCCTGGCTCTTTCAGCAAGGTTGTTATGGCTGTAGGATTTTCCCACTTTGTGTGGGTCAGCTCTAGTTGGTTCTCTTTTGCAACCCTATTTAGAGGATTGATGCTCAAACTTTAGTTTTCAATTTTTATTTATAGGGCATGGTCCCTTAGACCACAATTCATCTAACCAAAAAAAATTAAAGAATTCCAATTGCTTAAATTTTTAGAAAAACTCAAAATCATAAAAGGCCGAAAGTGATCTAAGCCAACACATGAGTGTGCACTCTTTCTTTGGCCATGCTGTCAGTCCCACACAACCCAAAGTTGCACCACATATCACTAATGTCAAACCACATGGCACCAAACCTCAACACCCACATTCTAGGCCATTGGTGCTTTTCAATGTGACACCTGTCAATGTTGTTTGGTGCAAAAATTTGCTCCTCTTTTCAAAATCTGTTAGTCTCATTCTATATGTTTTGAACTCATGATCACCTAGTAGTTGTTTACACTTTGGATATGGGTCCACTCATTGCTTCCTATGCTTTACCTTTTTATTTTGAGATGGTTAATTTTATGCAGTTTAAGTTTTATTCTAGGAGCATTTACAAGGAATGTGTTACACATATTATGGTAGCATTGATTTATCATTCTCAGTGGTGCTTATAACAATTTTAAATCTTTAAATGCAGCACTTATTTGATAAATAAAGGGTTCAAATGTGATTAGTACAACAATGATGATTTTTACGTTGAGCTTTGATGGTTGATAGTTGAGTTATGGACTGTGGCACTTTCATTCATGTAATTTATGATTGCTATTTTCATTGCATGGTTGTAATCAATACCTGATGGGAATGATTCAAATGGTTTCTCATGTTGAAAAATAGGTTCTTTCTCTTGTTTGTTTAACTCATCTTGATTGTTGAATAAATTTGCGTGGTTGTGTTGTGTTTTGGAATGTTTGATCATGCATGCATTTCATTCAGTCTGAAGGACTCCTTTGCTCATTATTGTATCCATAGCAGAAAAAATATTTTGGAGAACAACTGGCAAACCAAAAGATTAATATTTTAGAGATATAGAGAGCAAATAAAAATGAGTTTTTAGCTCATTAAATGCCGGTAAAATATTCAAAGACATGATATACAAAATGTTCAATGCAAAATTTGCTAGTGCTAGTATACTGCTTTTATCTGATGCTCTAAATGCTCCTAGAATGATGCTCAGATTTTCAAAGCTTGTTCCAATAATTGAGATAAGTGCAGTAGGACATGTCTTTAAATACGATATCCTAGGTGCCAAATTCAAAAGTTTTCACATGGAAGCTTACAGACAATGGCCATTTTTTTATGACAGTCATCTTGGGGAGAGTAAAAGTTGGGTTCAAATAAGGTGAATGAGATCACATGTGTGACAATATCCAAGAGATTGAATCACACCTACAATTCCAACAAGTAGGGAAACTGGAAATTGGTTAAAACTGAGCTTGGCCCAAACTAAGGAATTGAACAAATAATAGGTAGAGAAAGTGGCTAGATTTTGTCAGTTTGAATGCTAGAATCTATTGAACTGAGCATCAAAATGGCACATTTAATAACAAGGTCAAAGTGAGTATAAAATGAGTGGAAAAAATGTGAAATATACACTTTTTCCTCTACAAAAATAATAAATTATATTGTATTATTCTTCACACCCACTCAGTTTTAGACATGTAATTTCTAAAATTCTTTGTTAACATTATCCAATATTATAAACTTACCAACCTAATTGAAAGTGATTAGTGTTCCCTACATAGAGATATTTTAAATTTTGATAACTATTTTATATGCATCCAGAATTCTTTCGTGAGATACTTTTTGAAAATACCCTTGATACTTGTATGCAATTACACTATCTTCCTTAAATTAAAGAGAACAAATTTGAGATTTTAGAAAAAAATTTAAAAAATTGTACTTATTTTAAGATTTAGGCTTAAATTTTTATAATTTATTGTAATTTATTGTATATGTGAAAATTAAATTTTAATAATAGAAATTAAAAAAGATGAATCAACCAAAAAAACTTGTAAATATTTATTTAAAAATTCAAATGGGCATCAAGTTTTAAACCTAACATGATCACTGAAGACATTTTTTATTTTTATTTTTTTAAATATCATTAAAAATATGGTCATTGTGGTCTTATAAAGCCAGCATCCTTTTTGGCCTTAGTTGGACTTTATTGTTTTTTATAATAAAGATATTTGTTTACTATATTATTGTTTCTCTTAGTACTACTTTAAATATTTCAATATGCCATACTTCATTTCGACGGGCTAAGGATTATAATTTCATGGCAGAACGGGGTGGATGATGAGAAGGACTAGAATTAAAGTATTTGGTTCTTGATAAAGATTATGAAGAGAGAAAGTCAACTTCAGCATGTGTGGGACCATCATTATTTTCCTTCTATTTGCACAGTTGAACCTTTTATATTTGGCATGGTACTATCCACATTACATGATGTGTCAGCTAGAGCACTATAAAAATGAGAATTTAGCCCTTGAAAATGCCCATAAAATCTAAGCAAAATACAGCACGGGAAGAAGAAAGAGTAAAATGCCCTAGCTGCAAAAATATGCCTTCCAAAAGCAAAATAAATAATGTAAAATTCCTCCACACAAATGACTATAATGTGTGTAAAACCCTAGTGCAAAAATATTGTGGGGCAATCAAAAGTTGTTGAAAATCAGTCAAAATCAAATAACCAGCAAGTAGATGTGATTCGGATAGTTTTTTTCACAATTTAATTGCAATTATCTGTGAAAAAATGAGTCAAATTTGTTGACTGCAATTTTTTTCAAATGTGATTTTTGAGGGGAAAAAATCATGAACAATGGTAACTCACAATTACTCACGATTTTTTTGCAATTATTGCTTCAATTTTTGTATGCAAATTAAAGCTTCTCTGTGAAGTGGTAACAAGAAGCAATTTTTATTGGGAATGTTTGATTGTATTAGTTTCAAAACATAAAATACGAATACATTTGGTTTCAAGTATTTTTTGGTAATGGAAAAGAATTCATAGTTTCCAAAACTTTATTTTCCTTTTCTGATTCTAGAAGAACAAATGTTTCTTCATTGTTGTGATATGAATTAAGAATAATAGTAGTTGCTTGTTGTAATGCATGGGCATTAAAGATCTATTTGAAGAGGACTTGAGATGGTTTGTTTACATTTTAAAAATTAGCAATGTTTTCTTTCTCTTTTGATATGTAAGTGAGCAATTTTTATTGATATTCAAAAGGAAATACATGTTTTGTATACAGTCTGAAGCTTAGACAAAGCACTCATATCCAGCCAGCCAAAAAGAAGTGCTAACCAAAATTGGGATCGACCCCTACAATCCTAACCAACCAAAATTACAAAATTGCCACATTTGACCTATGGCAAACACAAAAAAGCCAAATTTGAAGCCAAAAAACTTATTCACCCACATTATCTTGAAAATGATCTCTAAAATCACTCACCTCAGCAAAGTCCTGCACAGGTTCCATTTGCACCCATCTCCTCAAGAACCTAATTCCCACCAACGCCCGAGTCTTGTGTAGCAGCAAGTCATCACCTTTGATGCCCAATAAGAAGGGAAATAGCCTAACCACCGCCCCCGACACATTGAGCAATTCCAGGTCCTTTGGCCTAGGAATTCCAACTCCCAACTAAGTAGAGGCCACAACCTCGTCGAGACCACCAAGCAGCTCTGACTTCACCAGCTTCCTTGTTAATTGCAACATTTCACCTTTTGGAAGTTGGAGGTCCAACAGCGCTGCAACCAGCCGAGAGCTATATCTGAATCCACTCTATACCTCTCATCCGCCACCAAGAATTCGTGTCCCAACACCAATTTCACAATGCCAAGCGATAAGAAATTTCTCTCCAGAAAAATCTGTCACAATCTGAGTTTGAAAATTACACCCAGAAACATCATTTGCCTTGTGAATGAAAATGACCCAAATTAATTAAATTATTCCCAAACGTCAAATCCGCTCGAGTGAAAGGGAACGCGGTATTAATTCCCTTTTAAATTCCCATCACTTGTCTCTCTGAAAGGGGCACGTGGCTTGCAACCAACAACCCCACTTGACCTACCATCGCAACACCTCCCAACTTCAACTCAAGTAACGTACACAAGAAAGTGTCTAGGTGCCACTTGTCCTCGACCCAACATTAATGCAACCATTTGTCATCTTTACGAACCACACCACCACAAAGACCAAGTAGGGCTTCGGAGGGAGCGCATTGGTGCCACATGATCAAGCACCAAAAGTTTCTCATACCTAAACATCACGTTTTGCACCCGATTTTATTTGCACTTCTAACTCTTCATAGGCCCAAAGAAAACTCCAAGGAATACGCATTAGCACCATGTGTATACCACCCGATTATGCCTTGGCCATCTGTCAGCTCATCGCAGCCCCCCGCAGTTAAGTCAAAACCACGCACCCAAACATGTGAATGAGCGCCACTTGTCCCTAGACAGCCAAAACACCCCTGACCCCCTACACAAGGATTTACCGCTTGAGACCACCCTCAACACCAATTAACCCCTAAGAGACGAGGGTAAGAGTGCTTCTTGCACACCCCATCCACGCCTAGATTTGCTAGTTTGTCCGCTTCGGAGTTGACTTCTCTATACATGGCTGATCACAAAGCACTCAAGCTTCCCCAATAGTTCAACAACTCACTCCACCAACCCTTGCAGCTTCCAATTTGAAATCTTTCCCACCTTGAGGGCACTTATCACTAGAGAAGAATCCCCTTCTACTTCAACACTTCTAAGTCTTAATTCATGGCAAAACTAAAGTCCCTGAATCATCGCTTGCAATTCTACAACATTATTCGTCCCATCTCGAAGGGGGGCCGCCAGTTCCCCTATTGTAGCCCTACTCGAGTTGCAAATTATGCAACCTACTCCCGACCTCCCTGGGTTCCCTCTTGATGCCATGTCGAAATTCAGCTTGACCCATAATTGAGCGGGGGACCTCCAAACTGCTTTAGCTCGAAGATCCTGCTTTCCCACTACCTCCTTACTGCCAAATACCGAGATCCTAAGACCAAACCATCTCAAGCTCAATTTCGCATCCCATTCCATGAACGCCAATTTCTAAGGATTTAGCCTTGCCACCCTGCTATTCATAATCTCAACTATGGCCTCCTCAACCTTGCTTTGAAAGGATAAGATGAACATTTCCTTTTCCTGAAATACCCTCCTATTTTGCTCCTTCCATAACTCCCACAAAAGAATAGGACTAATTAGCCAAATGCACGAGTACATCGCCTTCCTTTTTAAAAATCGCCAAGATTTGAAGAGAGACGATGTCATTCCTGAGTGCACCGACCCAGTCGAACTTCACGCACAACCACCACCAACATTCTTGGGCAAAGGGACATCCTAGCAGCAAGTGATTTGCCTCTTCCTTGGTTGATTTGCATATTGTTGGCGTAATAACTAACACCTCTGGAGTGTAAGTACAAAACGGACAGCTATGCACACTACGTGATGAGTGCTCTTCAAATTAGGAGGGGAAGCTCCCTCTTTTGCTGGTATACGTTCTAAAAGTAAAGTAATCTAAACCTATCTTTTTCGACTACGCTGGGAGAGGCACAAGGTTAAGGAAACCAAGGATGTTGCAGCTAAGGTTTTTCTCTAGTTTTGCAGGTCTTAACTACAACTAAAACTAAATACTTTAATCTATCCAATTTCCTCAAGTAAACAGAGCATGAGGAAAAGGAGCAGGAATGGTTTTATATGATAAGCCAGGTACAGATTCACAACGTGAAGGCAAGGTGGCACGACAATTTGCTTGGCTGAATAGACTTATTATCATACACATCACACGATAGGCTTTAGGTACAGATTCTAAACTTGAAGGCATGGTGGCACAACGATTTTCTCAATCTGAATAGGCTTATTGAACACAAAACACAAGGTAAGCAACTGGGACAGTGTATTGCATAGACGAGACACGCATACAACAACGATCAAACCAACAACCCCATTTAACTAAGTCAAGCATTCACCATAATAATTGCATGAAACCCAAGTGGCATAACAATTCATTATCAAGACAAATACTCATGAACAGATACAAAAAGGCAATATTACAGGCAAGGTGGGCACAACATATATTACTCTCTCGTGCAAAAGTTCTAATTTACAAGGGTGAACCAATCTTGAGAATAGGCATGTTGCTGACAACGTAGCAATTCTCTATCACAAGCAAAAGTTCTTTACAAATGAGCTGAAAGCTCTTATTTATAGACATCAAAGGTGTAGGCAACCCTAAAATCACCTTGAGTCAACTACAGTCCTGCAGTGCATGCAAGATCTTATTGCTAAACCCTAATAATGGAAACTATACAATTAACTGGCAAGCTACCATCAGTTAACCGAAACATTTAATCTAAGTGGACAATGTGCAAGCATGCATGTCCTTATTGAAAGCAAGTTAACTGGAATACTACCATCAGTTAACATAAATCCTAAAAAAGAAACTCCAAGTGAATGTTGATACTTCCAAGATAGACATGCGTGAGATGTGAAACAACGAATTAACTTGGAAAGAAGCGTCAAGTTAACTGTCATGCATAAAGTCTATCTCGAAAGGCTAGAACTGAAGTCTACTGGCCCTGATCTCAAGCAATCAACCCATCCACGAAGTCATTGATTGCATCATCATCTGAAGGTCGTCACATGTCCCAACTGTCAATTCACTGCTTATCAGTAACTCAAGCAAACCTGGAAACCTCTACAAACTTAAACTGGCACTTCATTGACTGGTAACTCTGGCGGCTCTGCAACTGAAGTGATGGCCACTATTTCTTCTACAGCTTGACGCTTCTCACGTTTTTTCTCAATGGAAGAGTGTTGAATGATGAAACCGCGAAGTCTGACTGCGAACACTCTGGTTATGAGAAATGCAAACGAACTTGCTGCACACGCAGAATTCCAATAGTATCAACCCTCTAAACTGGCCTTGGAAGACAATCAACTATACAAGGCATGAAACCATGTGGACTTGAGTGACTACACCTGTCAACCTTTCGAATGCGCTTGATACAAATTGGTGTCAGATTTTCTGATGAAATCATGAATTAAGACTGACTTGGTTTTGAATTCGGTCTGCGTGAACTGTCTCCTGAAAAACTCGCCTGTTGACTGTGAACACGGCTATGTTCTGACAACTTTCTCCGGAAAGCCAAAAATCACACCAAATAAGGCTAAAAATAGCGTGTCTAAAGGCAATTTTCACGAAAAAATTCTGAGACATAGATTTTGTGCAGAATCAAATTCTAAGATGACCCACATGTCAAAAATTCGAAAAAATGTGATTTAGGCCCGCATGCAAAAGGTTTTCAGTTGAGATCTGAGGGGCTATGAGGGCAATTTTTCCCGAGAAAATCTGGAACATGGGTTTTGTGCAGAATTGAATCCTAACACAACCCAAATCGATAGATTTTGGAAAAAATGTGTTTTAGGCCCGCATGCAAAAGAAAATCTCAAAAAAAAGCACAGAGCTCTAGAATAGAGGCTGCGGGGCAATTTTCACAAAATAACCTGAGATATGGGTATTGTTGCTAATGCTGAAATACACGAACCCAGATGCTTTGTTTCTGAAAATTTTGCCGTTTCCTTGACATGCGAAGAATACCTAAGACGAGAAATAGAAGAAATTTAGACAAAAGATAGAAGTTTTTGTTTGTTTGTTTTCTCTGCTTTTGTAGAAATTCGCCTATGTCTGTATGAAGTCTGTTGATGAATCTAGACCTGTATCTGCAAGGAAATCTGAAAAATGTTTGTTTTAGCGTCTTCAAATGCTTGCACAAGAGAAATTTCGCTCGCACTTCAACCTATTATGAGAGAAATGGCGCCAATCTTGAGATAAATAAAGAAATTTTAGGTTTATGGCATCAATTGCAAGAATAAACCCTGATTTGGAAAGAAGTAATTTGATTGGACCTCCTTTCGTTCGAACAGAAACTGTGTTTGAGTTCAAAAATATTAAAATATTAAAATATTCAGTTTCACTCAACATGCGAAACTCAATTGAGTTCTCAAAATAGGCGCCAATACTAAAATATTGAAGAAATTCATCCTTTGCACCTAAGTTACCAATTCGTTTTTGGATTTGGGTACGGGTACGCGAATCTGGTACGGGATTCGGTGAAAAAAAAAATTGGGGTTGGGTACGTTTTGGGTACGACAATACAAAAAACAAATAAAAATAAAAAATATATACATATTTGCAGCAGTAATTAAGCACAAAATACACCACCATATTAATAATCTAATAACATAGCAAAAAGACATCACTTTCATAGTCAAATATTAAAATATTAGTGATACTCAAAAGTCGAATGTCATGATATAAAATTATAAATTAAAGTTCAAACATAAAAATGTCAAGTGTTTACAATCAGCCATTATTGATCATTGATCAATCTGAATCATATGGGTCATCAAAAAAAGAAGCATCATTAGATGTGTTTGGAGGCAAAGATTAGGGTTGGAATGAATATTTTATTATTTAGAAGTCAACTTTTGGTCAAAAAATATATAAAATTGAAAAAAAACGCACTTTTTCTGCTGGATTCGCATTGGATTCGCCTCGGATTCGCCTGGGCGTATCTTGGACGAATCCGCAGCAAATCCACGGTCAAAATTTTGAATCTTGTCTGAATCCAACCTGAATCCAACCCGAATTTCGAATCCAGTACGATGTAATGTCCCCGTTTTTAGCACTACACCTTTCAAGGATTGATGGCCTTTTCCCGATGCGTTGTCGACAGGTCAGAGGTAGAATTAGGGTTTCCGACTGTTTGGTGGGTTCTCTTGAAGATTCAGGGTTCTGCTTATTGGAATTTGGGTGTTTGGATTGCGGATTCTTTCTGGGTTTTCAGAGAGCTTTGCAGTGGTATGTTTTTCTTGGCATTCTGAGCACCTTCAGGAATTTACTATTTTTAGTAAATTCTATTTTTAGCAGTGGTCCAGTCAGCATCGGCTCAGTCAACTTTCCTCTTCTGGCAGTTCATTGGGTAATTCCGATTTTTGGCTTAAGAGGTTCATTTTGGAGAAATAAGTTATTTTAAGTCAATAATGTTTTATTTTATAAAATAACCCCTTGTCCTAGTAATATGACTTAAAAGTTGTTTTAAAGAAGGGGACTTGGAGGGTGGTCATCACATGATGATTTATTTTGATCTTTCTAAAGTCTAAATGCTCAAGTGAAATTGGACGCCTATTTTATGAAGAAATGATTTTAAATAAAGTCAAATTTAGCCTTCGAAAAAGGGTCGCCCAAACTTGGAGGGAAAAGAAGTCAAATTCAAAAGGGAATTAGGGCGCATCTTCTAGAAGTTTCTGGAGAGCCTTCTCAAGTCTATATAAGGAGGCAGTTGCTCTTCATTTCTTATCTTATGTTTGGAATATTGTTATGCTGCCGAAATGGTGCTGGATTGCGTCGAGGAATGAATGCCTCCTAGCCTTGGCTCGACTTCTTGCTTGAAAGACAGCAACTAGTGGAGAGTTAGATTGTAGTTGAGTGAGATTTGTAGTGAGAATTTGCATTGTAGAAGTTGTTTTGCATTTGTAGTTCGGTTTCTTGCATTTTAATCAAATCTGGAGTTGCTGATTTTTGTATTGCAGATTGAAGTTTATACTCATAAGTCTTTGGGCGAATTTATTTTGGTTCAGGGTAGTTTACCCATGCATTTTCTAGCCTTGGGCGCCCCTCTATGCCAAGTTGCAGAATTTTTAAATGTGTCTTGGATTTTATCTTGTTGGTAGAACATTTGTTGAGGCTGTACCATTCTGTTTTGCCTGGCAAGTGTTTAGAAAAAAAAATACTTCAATTTTTCAGCTGTTTCTTTGTCTAGTCTTCATTGTCATCAACCTAGCTTTCTTTTGCATCAAGTCTCATGTCATTCTGGCAAGTATTGAGTGAGTTGTGAGCATTTTAGTGGATTCTAGGGTTGCTGGTTATGCATATTAAGTTGTTGTTCTGTCATATCAGCTTGCGTAAAGTCTATCTTTTGAGTTGGGTTTGGGTTGAAAGTCTTTGTGATCATTGAGGAGACATTATACTATATTGCAGCATTGTTAGACTTTCTTATGCTATGTATTTGGCAGGCAAATCTCTAATTATTGTAAGCTGAACAGTAGTACTGTCAGCAATCTTACTTTTTCTCTGTTATTTCATTGTAATACCCGCTGGATAAGTGGAAGAGGCTGGCTTGCCGCCTATTTACTTTGATTTGCATTGTAATATCTTACATCTCCGCCCTATGGTAGCTCCATTCCCACTCCGGGTTTGAAAGCACATTCTGGGTGTTGAGTTTACTTTCAGCATAATAGAAGATAGGGATCCTCTGACCATATGCTCGTCGTCATCCGGCGCATTCTTGGTTAGAGTTATTTATTCAGCATTGCTTTGAGATCCTCTGACCATATGCTCGTCGTCATCCGGCGCATTCTTGGTTAGAGTTAAATTCCGCATCGTTTTGGTTTTAAGTGCTAACCCTAACGGATGTGTGTTGCTTTGCTTACTGTTATTGAAAATTTGAAAAATTTGGCTCAGTATATTTCATACGAATCGTATCGTATTCGGAGGCTAGGAGTGGCGAATCGGTAACTTAGCTTTGCACAGCTGACATGCAAGAACTGAATTTTAATATTATTTTAATGAGTTAACTGAAAAACTCTCCTTCTGGGTCGCCTTAGAATATTTTCCTAAATCCAAAAAGTCAAAACTTTGACTTTCTAGGCGTCCATCTCCAAAAGTTGAGATTTTTTGCAAACTTCCTACTTTGTAGCTCGTTGAAAACGTCACAACAACCTTTGTTGAACCCTGATTTCTGAGTGCCCGGGTGATGCTGGAGCTGAGCTGAATGATTCATTGCGTAACGTGATCAACACAAATGAAATGCCTGTTGGGAGCTATGACCTCAGAAAATTGAATCTGGTGCCTCAAAATGAAGGGCGCCTTTTTCAAGGAGATATGTAATTTCATTAGAAATTCCATACTTAGCCATTTTTCTAATTTGCCATTTGATGCTTCAATCTTCCACTGCAGGTGAACGATGATTCCTGTCGATTGGATGCTAGATCCATCGCGTAGCTGGAAGAATTACACACCCGATGATTGCATATGCAAGGCTTGAATGTTGAATTAAGACCTCCAGATGTAAGGGCACCCCTGGCTTGTAGAGGAGCAGAAATTGAAATTAACATGATTTTGCATTTTGTCAATTTCAACCAAGTGCCCTACTTTGACCCTTGCTACCGAGAGCTGGATTACTCCGATCTGCGTGCTGACAGGCTTGCTGCGTAGATGGAACAACTTGAAAGAGATGTTCCTAGGAGTAACGGAACAAACAAACTGCATTTAATGCCTCCCAAAGAAGGGCGCCTTTTTCAAGGCAATGTGTAAAACCCATACTTAGCCATTTTTCCACTTGTCTCCATTTTGCATTGATTCTTCGATTACGGGCGATTGACAGATCTTGACGGCTGACAGATAGATTCACTGTGTAGCTAGGAGGATTCTGCACAACTCCCGTGAAGACGACAACTGCAAGAAACCTTATCTGATTGGCCTAAAGGCAAGGCACCCCTAGCTAGCAAAGGAGCAATTTGATATTTTCATTCTATACTTCTTCCGTTTTCCGTGCTTACTGGAACCATTGTCACGGCCACTCAACTTATCAGACGATCTCGCGAACGGATGCACTGCGGAGCTAGGCTGAATTAGCAAAGATAACCTAGGCACGGAAACTGCAAATTCATCCATCCGAGGGGTCTAATTCAAGGGCGCCCCTAGGCTATAGGGGTGCAGAAACTGAAACTTTGACTGCCTCTATGATGTGTATTCTCCTCATAACTTCTGCCTCTACCTTCGTTTGTCGAAGTTCTGCAACTCGGACGGACTCGCTCCATAGCTTGTCGGAAAGCTGACTAAAAACCGGAGAGAATGAATGTATCTGCAACCAAAAACAACCAAATCTTGACCTCCAAAATGAAGGGCGCCCCTGGCTTGTAGAGGCGCAGATTTGCTCTGAATTTCATGTTTTCCACCATTTCACGCTCTGCGAACACCACATCAACTGCTGAGGTTGACCATGTAGAAGCGTTA
Organism: Sequoiadendron giganteum; assembly: GCA_007115665.2. Classification (NCBI taxonomy): domain Eukaryota; kingdom Viridiplantae; phylum Streptophyta; class Pinopsida; order Cupressales; family Cupressaceae; genus Sequoiadendron; species Sequoiadendron giganteum. Next base: position 185,848,016 of record CM021109.1, on the reverse strand, counting down.
CCACTGCTAACATGTTTACATGACTGTACATCACTATTTTCACATGTACGGACTCGTAAAGTTGATTTGCACGTTGATTGCGCAAGCGTCTCCCACGTTACATAGTGAAAAGCTTCCAGACTTAAAATATTTTTGACACTTTTTGCCAGTTTGAAAATCCCCTCCATCAAGAAGTATCTGCATCTTTCATCCTAGAATGTTCTGCTTTGAGTTTCAGGCTTAGATTTTGATACTTGGTACTGACCAACTGCCATTGACAACCTCGGAGGTCCTAACTTTTCTCCTGAAAATTTGAAAACTACCCACTAGGCTTAAATTGACTTTTAACTAAAACCGACTTCACCACTGTGATCATGATGTGAAATAAGCCAATCAAAATTAATTTCAGCCAATTCTGACAAGTTCCTATTTTTTAGGGTTTTGACCTAAAAATAGGGTTCGGAAACCCTAATTTTCAAGTTTTTCAAATTTTTCTAGTATCTTCCTAACATTACACTGACCAAAAGCCCATATACTTGATTTGCCCAAAAACTGAGTTTTGACCCCATTTTTACAAGGTTTAGACCATTTTAAGCAAAATGCCTTAATGAAGCAAAAAATTTGGTTTGGGTACAACACATATCACACACCATGATGGGCCTACAATCAAAATCCTTCCCTGGATTGCAATCCATGAGAAGGCCCCCACCTTTTGCAAGCATCTGCTATCCCAACATGACTTCCATGGGAGAACAATCCTCCCATCCAACTTCCCCAACACTGAGAAACCATCCTTTGTGTTGTACTGACCTAAACTAGACGTAGTCCACACCACCCTATCCTTACCCTCATGAACTATTATGGCTTTTTCCTTGAGAATTGATTGTAGTCGTGAGATTTCAGCAGTCGAGACATTAAGCTTGTTGAAGTACTTCCATTGCCATGTGCAGGTCTTGTCAACACTGTTCATCGACAAATAGACCCTAACTTTTGTGCCCCACATTTGCAACAAAAGAGCTTTTGTGTGTTGCAGGTCTACCAAACTGTCAATAGTGGGGTAACCCCCCATGAATCCTCCGAGAAGAGAGCCGAGTCGAAGTCGTAAATGTCCCAAGATAAAAACTCTATTATTACTGACTTGCATTCCGCCATGAAGTTCCAAATCCTTAAGCCTTTGGGAAGGGAGGCAACCGTGACAATATTGCTCACTTTAATTCCCCAAATATTTATTTCGAAGAATTTAGACCCATTTCAATTTATTTCTATCTACATCTTCCAAATCAGCTTAGCCCCCAATGCCTTGTTTTGCCTTGAGAGATCCCTTAAACCCGTACCCCCAACTTCCTTTGCTTTACAAATCCCATCCCATGCGATTAAAGCAAACTTTTTCTTGTCTGCATTTCGTTTCTAGAAGAAATTCTTCATGTTTTTGTTCAACGTTTGGTATGTCCCCTTGGGTAATGCTAGACAAGATAGCAAATATATAGGCAACACAAAAATAACAGCTTTCAACATTATGAGTTTGCCAACCCACGATAACCACCGCCCCTTCCATGATGACATTCGATTATTTACTTAATTTACTAGGAGATCCCATAGTTTGCTGCTATTCACACCTTTTGCTAAAGGCAATCCAAGGTATGTGCATGGCAACTGACCGTTACTGAATCTCAGTATCCTAAGGATCTCCAACACTTTTCGCGAAGTGTTATGAAAGAAATACAGTTCTGATTTTGCTTCACTTACCTCTTGACCAGAAGCCTCTGAATAAAGATCAAGAACTTCCTTCAACTAGCAAGCTTTGCAGCACTTAGCTACTCCAAAAAGCATAGCATCATCTACAAACTGTTGATGGGCTATCGTCGACACATTGCTTGTAATTTGAATTCCCACCCATTGCCCGATGTTTGTTGCTGCCCTAAAAGCCCTTCCTAGAGCCTCTACCATCATAATGAACAAGAAGGGTGAGAGAGGATCTCCTTGTCTAATTCCTCTAGATGCCCATCAAAGTAACCTTCTGGAGAACTGTTCATGATGATTGAGAACCTAAGGCTAGCTATGCAGTTAAAAACCCAATCTATCCATTATTTGTCAAACTCGAAGACCAACAACACTTTGCACAAGAATCTCCAGTCCACCCAGTTATATGCTTTTTTAATGCCCAATTTAAGTAACATACTCTTCATTTTGGTCCTTTGAATAGAGTGAATGGCGTCCTGCGCGATGATGACCCCCTCCAGAATTGATTTCCCAAGAACAAACCCTAACTACTCTAAGATTATCTCTGGCAGAATTTTTTTCAGTCGATTTGCAACTGCCTTTGCCATAATTTTGTACGAGGTGTTGTAGAGGGCAATGAGTTTGAACTCATCTAGAGATGATCGTTTCTCCTTTTTCAGAATCAAAGCAATGAAAGTGTTGTTCATCTCTCTTCAAACCAATCTCGAGCTCCTTGAGTCCTCTATGGCGGCCACCACATCACAACCCATTGCACTCTAGAAATTTTGAAAGAATCAAGCAGGAAAACTGTTTGGTCTCGAAGCTTTATCCGAGTGTAGCTAGAATGCCACTACCTTGATTTCTTCTGTCGTAAATTTATTCATCAGCATCTTATTTTGTCCTTCGCTAACCAAACAAGTAATAACCCTCAAGATTTGGTTCTATGATGCGAGATTTGACCCTCCCACATTGTTTAGCAAATTTTCGAAGTAAATGACAACTTCCCTAGCAATGCCTTTCGGAGTCTCAATGCTTGACCCATCCGCACCCCTAAGACTATGATTTTGTTATATTCTCTGCAGGCCTTAGTGTTATGGAAATATTTAGTGTTCTTGTCCCCTTCTATCATCCATGTCTCCCTCAGTTTCTACCGCCAAAATACTTCTTTTGCTTGCACCTCCTCATACTCTTTAAGATACTCCTTTTTCCTTCAGATACCTCTTATTGTTCATTTCGTAGGACAATACCACTTCATTTAGCGTTGTCAGTTCTTCCTCCAAACTGCATTTGGATTTGAAGATAGTTTTGAAATGAATCTTATTCCAATCCTATAATTGCCGCTTGAGAAGTTTCATTTTAGATACTACACCAAACATTCTGGAACCCTCTATTTTCCAGCCCTTCCATAAGCTATCAATCAGCCTCGAGAAATCTTGATCCTTAAACCACATGCTCTCAAATTTAAAGGGGCACCTCATAGGTCTCCTTTCTCCCATTCTTTCCAATTTAATGGGATAGTGATCTAACCCTGATTGGGGTAAAATATTGCCTTCAAGGGTGAATAGAAAGGTTCCCAAATCACCTTTAAACAAAAACTTGTCCAATTTTTCTGCAATGTGGTTGAAACCCATTGTCCTGTTTTTCCAAGTAAATTTCCATTTACCATCTTAATCTCGAAAAGCTCATTTCGCCTTACAAAATTCTCAAAATCCACTTGGGACTAGTACTTTCTTTGCATACCCCCCAACTTGTCCTCATTATGCAAGATCGCACTGAAATCTTGCCCTAAAATGCAATGCCCAAGGGACACCTCGTTACAGAAAGCACTACGCTTCGCCCACAAATCCCTCTTTTGGATATAGCTTGAGGGACCATAAATGTTAATTAAAGTGAAAACTAGATTCACAGATAAAATTTTCACCTTGTAGGCTATCCAATTGCTATTTCCCACTATTTTCTCTAAGTAGACTTCTTATGGTCTCCACTCTCCAGATCATAAGCAATCCCCCAACAACCCCTGTTGCTTCCACATGCTCAGCATTCCACGATCTGCATTTCTTTTTGAATACTTCTACTTCTTTATTACATGTTTTCATCTCCAAAATCATGAGGACATCAGCTTTTGATGTCTCCATGAGGTGCCTAAGAAAGTGCTTTTTAACATTCCACGATATGATCCTCATTGCTCCCCGGGGAGGGTACCGCCCTTCCCTGATCTTAACATCATGATGAGTTTCTGTTGGCCTTCTGCATCACCATCCATAGCCCTCTTTTCTATATTTGACAACCTACCTTTCCTCCTACTATCTCTGCAATCAAGAGACTTCTTGGCTTTAATCCTTGCTTTTAACCCCATTTTCCCTTGAGTCGTCGAGGTGGCAGGGGGGTCGGCCTTATCTTCCAAAGAAGCTTCCTTTTCCTCTATCTCTTGAACCTCACCTCCTTCTGTAAGATTACAGCCCTTTAGAACATGTCCCTCCCTACCATTGTCATCACCATCACCCATTTCAAAGTTCTCTTCTTCTTCTACAATAGTTGCATATCTCATCAGTTCATATCCCACCTCCATTATTTCCTCCAGGCCCAACACTTCCTCCCTGGTTCCCTCCTCTTCTTGTGGGTTTGGGAACCACTCTAAGTCCCCATCTACATTCAATGTTGTAGCCAGAGCTTCCTCCTTTGCACACTCATGATCCCCGTTCTCCTACGAAGCAGCCAATTCTTTTTCTTGACCATGGTTTACTCTAAACACTAGGATTGACCCCCTATTTGTTGCTCCATTACCTGACCCGGCCAAGCCGCCACTATCCAACTCTAAAGCCTTCCTTATGGTCTCAGATTTTGAAAAGTTAGGGACCTTATTCGTTGAAAGATCCCAATCTATGACCTAAGACCACTCACCTTCCTCCCTAATAATCTCCAACTCCTCCAAGCGCTCACTACCCGGGCTGATTTCTACACACATTCTCACCTGAGCCTTCATTTCACCATATAATAATGCTTTATCTACCCCAGTGAAAGTGCCCAATTGATTCCCTATCAGCCTTAGGGCCTCCTTATCCCAATATTCTGAGGGCAGGTTGTGCAAATTTACATTCCTTTCACTCTATCCATTTCATGCCTGTGGGGATTGAAATTTGGCTCCCATTCTTTAATATAAAACCCTACTCCGTCCATTTGCAGTAAGGTTTAAAGCATGATGCTTTGCTTCAAATATGACGATGGGCATTTAATCAAAAGAAAGTTACAGGCCAAAAATTTGATGCATACCTCTTTACCCCATTGGTTTCTCCAAAAATCCACCATCTTATCCGCATAACATCCGCCTCCACCCCACTTAGCGAAGAAAGCACACTCCTTCAACATTTCTATGGAGCTTCTTGTCGTTTTATTAGGGATGACTATCACCTTACTGCTTCTTCGTGGCTCGCCAATAACAATCCCTTTCCCAGAGGCGCACGGTCACTCCTCGCATTGGGCTTCTCCTGGACACCTACTCCTTCTGCACCTTACGATTCTTAACCCCCGAGTTCTCCTCTCTATTTATTTTGCTTGTGTTCACTTCAATGGCACAGTGGGGACCTTGTCTCACCCATCCATCAACCATAGGGTGCTTCCCTGAATACCTTGTAGGGATCCCCCTCCAACGGTTAGTTTGAGCTGCCATCATTTCTCTCCCTCTTTTCCTTGGCCACCCATTCCAATCCCCTCAAGTAGGCTCCTTGAGGGGGAACTTGGGAAACTTCCATGACCTCCTCGAGGGAAGCTTCTGATTATGCCAATACTATGGCAAAGCATACATTCTCCATTTGTCTGCATTGGGTTGGTGCCATGATTTCCCCCTTGGATTCTCCACCCAAGTTCGATCCCGATTCTTAAGGTGAGGCTAGACTCTAGCTCGAGCCTCCCGACTGTTTTGATGATCAGAGTCCCTTCTTCCCAACAGAATTGCATTCACTCTCGTGGCATGTTGGACACCTAGAAACCTCGATCTTGTTGTCCACCTAGACCTACAACTGCACCAACCCTCTCCGCCTCCAGGCACTCCTCCATAATATTGACCCTCTGTCGCAACTTCTCTAACGTCCATTCCTACTTCTCAATGCTCCCATCAACCATGAATCTTGCCTTGTACTTCTCAATGCTCCCATCAGCCACATGCTTGATCTTGAAGAGCCATTTAGAAGACACCACAGATTTGCCTTCAAGTCTAGGAACAATATCCCAAACATCATTCTTAAGTATGGATTGATACTCCTCAGTCATAGCATCCTTCCAAACTTGTTGACTAGAATCTTCTTCAACACTTAAAGGCTCTGACTCAATGATCTAACTCATCAGAGCTACATAACCGGAGAACTTATGAGGTCTCTTACTTTCTTTGAAAGTCCTTCTTGAAGCTGCAAAACTTTCTACCTCCTGCATTATTTTCCTGGCCCAAAGAGTTCTCTTCCTTCCAATCACAATATCTGTAGGCCCATTAGTAGGCTCCAAGGGTTTAGTTGGATCATCATCTTCCTTCGATTCTGGAGCCTCCCTCTGATTCTCAAGAATATGGTCAGCTTCCATATCCTAAGGAGGCTCTTCTTCATCAATTTCCATATGAGATCCCTTGGATCTTCTAAATGCAACATCCTCCTCAAATGTGACATCTCTACTGATCTCAATAGTCTTCTGACCCGAAATGTAGATTTTGTAAGCTTTAGAAGTCTCACTATAGCCTACCAAAATTCCCTTCTTGCCAGAAGGTTCTAATTTTGTCCTCTTTTCTTTAGGTATATGGACATACACTGGACACCCAAAGATTCTCAAATGACTTACTTTAGGTTTCACTCCAGAGAATGCTTCTTTAGGAGTAATGTTCTCCAAGATTCTGTGAGGACCTCTATTCTGGACATAGACAGCAGTCCTGGATGCTTCAGCCCAAAGAGAGATTTGCAGGTCTTGGTCATGAAGCATGGCTTTGATTGCTTCCATGATAGTTTTGTTCTTTCTCTCCGCAACACCGTTTTGTTGAGGATTATAAGGAACACTGAGCTTCCTCTTAATCCTTGCTTCAATGCAGAAGTTACGGAAAATAACAGAAGTGTATTCTCCTCCATTATCGGATCTCAACACCTTGATCCTTTTCCCGGACAGGTTCTCTACCTGAGCTTTGAACTCTTTGAACCTTTCTAGTTTCTCTTCAAATTCTTTAGATTTCAAGAAATAGATCCAAGTCTTTCTAGAGTAGTCATCAAAAAAAATAATGTAATACAAGAGACCACTCGAAGATGCAACAGACAGTGGACCACATAAATCAGAATGAATAAGATCTAAGACACATTTGGATCTACTTTCACTACTATGGAATGGACCTTTTGTATTTTTACCCAAAGCGTAGCCTTTGTAGGTTCCTTCATGCTTCTGGTTGAATTTAAGAAGGCCAAACACCATCTTCTCCATAACAGGTAGCGCTCAAAAGTGAAGGTGAGCCAATCTTCGATGCCAAAGATCACCCAAATTTGCGGAGTCATGTACTAGAGCCTAAATGGGGCACGTGCATAGCCTGTAGAGACACCCATGTCTAACTCCAATCATTCGAGCAGTCTTGAAGTCAGAGTTCTTTGCCCATATGAGAACTTTGCCTTCAGAAAAGGCAACTTGATAACCCTTGTCTTCCAAGGCTGATATGGAAACAAGGTTCCGCTTGATGCCTGGAACAAATAGCACATCATCCAACTGTAAGGAACCGCCAGAATCCAAATGTAGAGATGAAGTCCCAACTCCCTTAACTGAGTAACTAGCATCATCTCCAATAATAACTTGTTCGCTAGAATCTTCCATCATCAAATCAAATAGATGCTCCCTGAATCCAATGATGTGGCAAGAGGCACCACTGTCTATCGAAAACATTGGACCTTGGAGAGGTTCCTCTTCTTCTTAAATGTGAGGCCACTGTTGGCTCCTCTATCTCTATTTCTTTTGAAATACCCTTTTCTTCCCTTCTCTTCCATTCTTCTTTGAGGATTGAGAGGCAAGAACATGAAGATCTTCATTAGCGGAGCTTTTCCCATTACCTCTTGCAGCCAACCTAGATTCTTCTTGAATACAGTCAGCCCTCAATCGATCAAACTTGGGAAGTCTTGATCTTGCACTGATTCCATAAATATAAGACTCCCAGGATGAAGGGAGACCATTGAGAGCCAGCATGGTCAGATCCTTGCTATCGACAACATGCCCAATAGACGAGAGTTGATCTCTCAATTCGGTTATTCTCATGAAGTAGGCAATGATAGATTCTCCCTTCGCCATCTTCAAGTGATGAAGTTGTTGCTTCAGTGCAAGAGCCCGGTTGGTGTTGTTGATCTCGTACATCTCCTCTAGGGTTTTGAACATCTCTCTCGCAGTCCTTAACTTGGAGACGATAGGAACAATATGATCCTTCACCGAATCAACCAACATCTTCTTTGCCCTAGTATCTTTCTTCTTCCATAGGGCCTTTTCTTCCTCATCCGTAGGCTCGGGGGCGGAGCTCTCCACAAACTTTGCCAATTCGCTTTCCTCCAAGGTGAGAATGATCCTGAATCTCCACGAAGTGAAGTTTGATGCTCCCTCAAGCCTATCCTCAATCTTAAGACCATTCACCATCTTGACGAGTGAATGAAAATGAGAAAATAAAACAAGGGTATGGCTGATATAATCACAAATCTGATCAGGATCTTCTTCAAACCTGCTCTGATACCATGTTAGATTTAAATGATCAGATTAGAATGCAAAAAATGGACATAATGACATAGCCAAAACCCTGGGAAAACCCTCCAACCTGAGGGAGAAAAACCCAGCCAATAAATCTCTTATATATAAATGCAAATAAGAGCAGAAATCTGCTTACAACTTAGGCACAAAGTAATTCCTATCTTATACAATGAATAGCACCTCTCCTAGATGCAAAGATATAAATCGATCTGCTGCTTAGATCATACTTCTCCTCTTATGCTTCTTCTCCTTGAATCAAATGCTTAACTTGATGATCAAATGAATGAGAAGTGCCTTGTATATATACACAATGAAGGAAGGATCACGTCTTTTCATGAAGGAGGTCGGCCCAACCAAAGGAAGTGACTTTTCATGACAAAGTTGGCTTCAAGAGGAAATTGCACTTTTTCCAATAAAAGCGATTTTATTTAATATTTAAACATAAACATTTATTATGAACTTTTATTCTTTCATTCATGATTAAGGCGCCTCCTTAATTCGATTATAAATTTAAATAGCCATTGGCTACATTTAAATTTATCTTTCTATTTGATTTGGAAGTAGACTAAAGTAGCTACATATAAACATTAACACGGGAGACCAACTGCTCAAACTAACCTACCCGAAATAGCCTCTGAACTGGCTTGCTGAAAACCTACTAAAAACAGCATATTGCTAAAAAGAGTAAGTGTGTCCAAATGCAATTTAACCACATTTTGAGCAGTCGTCGCAACTTACTAAAAATAATAAGTCCAAAAAAGTCCTTTGTTTCAGTTGCATGTCACACCAATGTGAAGCTCTCTGAAAACCCAGAAGGAATCTAGAATCCAAACTGCCAAACAGCAACATGCAAGCCACCAAAACTGCCAAAACATTCTCCTAGAAAATAGGAAATCCTAATTACTGCTCCCGACTAGCCTACGGGCCTCCGGAATAGGCTAACGGCCAACTGCATTGATCACTGCTAAGAAGGGTACATTACAGAATACCCCCTCAACTGACATGGAATGATGTTGAACTTTGCTATACCAAGAACTACGGGCTCCCTGAATCATCTAATTAGCCTACAATTAAGTGAAATTATTATATAATGACTCAAGCACTTATTTCATTTCTTCCACCTGACTTCCGAAAACACCTTGAGAATACCCCCTCAACTGACATGGAATGATGCCGAACTCTGCTACTCCAAGAACTAAAGGCTCCCTCAATCATCTGATTAGCCTACAGGAACCCAATGGGTAGGCTAATACTCAACAACCGGCTAACTCACGAGGGGGTCATTATAGCCACACATTGAGAACTGTACCAATCTCTCTCCTCAATATACTTTCCTAGAGGTTCAGGTCCAACCAAAGAGTTCAATAATGTGTTCACCTCAGCCCTAAACTTGAACACAGAGTGACCGCATTGGACCCCCTAAATGACCTATCCTCTATCGCCCATATCTGAATTGGTGAACCTTGTGTGTATTGAGGTTCGTGGAGAAGAACTGAAATAGAACCTATCTCACTTGGCTTTATGTTGCATTATTCCAATCCCCAACTACTGCACTAATGCCAAGTAATCACTCTTGTGCTGGTAATCCTTCTTCCCCAAATCAGATCAAGCCTCCAACAACAGAACCAATGACCAACATGTTTTCTAGCTCTGCTATTAAGTCATCTGCTTATCGAACATGAACAGATCAGACTGTATGCCATTATACCTGACAAGAGAGACAGTAATGCAACAAGTTTGATATTCTTTTTGCATTATCAATATTTTGAAAGACATTTAGAAAAGCATGAAAGAATAATAAGATCTATCAAAAGCAAGTATTAATAGCAGCATTATCTGAAATACAAATCGATACCAACCTTAGAAATTCATTTTCAAGACCCTTTGTTCTGACCATAAAGCTTTTGCCCTCGCTGGAAAAGGAATTGGCTTTCAATTCTTTGACCTTGTCAGTGTTGCCAGAGATCCTGTCACATCAGAATTGAAAATACAAAGACATACGAATTCAAATATGAATACTGCAAAGTAAAAGGATTCCTAGCAATTTTGTTAACAATGTTATAACTAAGATACATAACTGCATCAGTTAAATTATAACTGCAAATATAACAAAATGTGTAACTAAGATGTATGCATAAAATTTTTAATGGTAGATCAAAATACAACATTGCTAACTTAAAATCAAGTTATTAAATATTATAAGAGACATTGCTAGCATTATGCATACATGTAGAATTCATGAAAACCCTTCCATAGTTAAACTAGCGAGATTTTGCTTCTAGTTTTAATGACAGATACCTAAAAGATATATTTTTAATTTCCATCATCCTCACCTTAAGCTAGAACAGAACTTGCAAGCATCTTCTAAGACTGTCTTAGCTGAAGCATATATCACACTCTCATATTCAACACTTGCTTTGCCAAACATAATTGGAGTAGGTAATGGCTGCACAAGTTGCTGCATTAATTGACTTGTGAGTATAAGCCTCCTCTTTGCTCGAGAAACTAATCCTGCCTTTTTGACATAGGATTCATCACCTTCATTCTGAAATGAGAATGCAATCATCCCAATTTAAAGAATTTTATATTCACATTTTAGATCTGTGAATTGAAAAGGAAACAACTATTGCAAGAAACTTCAAATAACAGAATAAATTAAATAATCCACGAAACCTTATGTGTTACCAAAACCATTTATCAAACAACAGCTGCATGGAGTCAACACCAAATGAAGGTTTAATTATGGGAAAGTCCAATTACAATTAATGGCTTTGTAACAGGATGTAACTATTAATAACCAGTCTTACTGACCTTGTAACACAAGGAAAAATCTAACAAATATAATTTGTACATGCGTCATTGCCATATCATGCAAGGTACCCAATTCTCTCCATTCATCTGTTATAGCATAGCCAAATCATGAACCAATGAATATGGTGGAGTATTTTCCTATGTCCCACTGGTATGCGTCCACTAGGCATTTTCGTCCATCCCCACAATGGGCCCCTACCCAAAAAAAATAAAAATCAAGAACCATTTGGTATGCCTTAGAAATGGTGAGGAACAGCCATGCCCAACCATCCCAAAGACAGCTAGCTATCCCCTACAGCCCAGCCTACAAAAACCGCAATTTTTTTTTTAATGAAAAAAGGAAAGAGTGGGTGCCCCCTCCCCTCATACCCCTTTACAACAACCTTGTACCTAAAACAAAGACACTAACACCTAAAAATAAAAACCCTCATGTTATTTTACATTTTGTGAGAATAAGACAGAGAAAAAGATCAGTAATGAGAAGATAAGAGATCAGCAGTGAGAAGAAGACAAGACAGCATCAAGTTTATATCATTTTGAGGTACGCTTACCATCCATTGTTCATTTGCACAAGTCCTTTTGAATTTTTTTGTTTATTTCAAAATTCCAAACACTTGGGAAGTTTCTTTTGTTTTTTGTTTTATTTTTGCATTTGCAGCTATGTTATTTTAAAAAAAATATCAGCAGCAATGAGGGTTATCTTAATGAAGGTAAAGAGGTTGAGATTTAACAAAGAAGCCATAGAGGTACTACTACTGGGGGTTCTTGTCATATCCCCTTCTAAAAAATGAAGAGAGATGATTTAAAACCCATAGCCTACTTTATTTCCCATAGACTAAAAGGAAACAATAATATTGTAAGTGGGCCCAATCACTTTATTTTCAAAAGAGCAACTTAAATATTATTCTAGGTCCTATGTAATGTTTAAATAAGTGTTAACACTTTATTCAAAATGTAATTCAAAAGGGAAATTTGGATGTAACATAAAAAGTATTTTCCTAAATACTTGGAAGGAAAAGTAAATTAAATAAATAAAATAAAATAGAGAGCCCAAAACAAGCACCTATAAAAGAGAGGTCAAGACTCGCATCAAATCGTCCAAATTTGTTATTTTCAATTATCCCTTCCAATTTGGAGTTTGGAGCATTCAACGACAAAAATCTTTGGTGTAAGAGATCTAGAGAATGAAAACCCTCTTGGTTTCCAAATTTGAACTTTAGGAAAAAAACCCTCTCATGCATTAGAGGTGATTCCATCTGAGATCACGATTGTGCTAATTATTGAAGATTGATTAAGGATTTAAAGTCATTTTCAGTTTGCTACAGTCTCATTACAGTGGCACAACAATACCAAGTGTGTTTATTTGTTGAATTTGAGGTTTAATGTTGTCACTACTAATAAGGATTTAAATCTGCTCAAATTCATTGTTGCCAGCCAATTGATCATCATTTCCAAGTTGCTAATTGACTGAAGCCAGCATATAATAAGTGTTTCCAACCCCCTTAGAGCTACACCTAGGGTTTGGAGTATTTGATTATTGTTGGGAGCCATATCAGCTATTAAATCTGTTGTATTTTGGTTTTTTCAGCCTTCATAATCAAGAAGCCTGGAGATTGAAGTGTTGCTCTTTTTAGGGAATTCCAGACATTTGAATAAGTTGTAATTCATGTTTCTAGCCATTTTGAGCATCATTCTCCTTCATGATAGCGAGTTGCAGCACTTGACAGAAGATTTCAGCAGTTTATCTTGGAGAGTATCATTGTTGGTAGTGCTTTTTGGTGCCCTAGTCACCATACATTCTAGTCATTACCTTTCGGAGGTCATTTTTGGTGTTTGTACAACTGTATAGTATGATTATATGTTGGAACTTGAATATCACTGTCATTTAGTAATTGCTAGTAACCTCTAATTAAGCTGTAAAGTTACTGTTATAATTGGAATTGCTGATAATTTCAGGACTTTTGCATAAAATATTGTTGTTTGGTTGTGTAATTCAAATGTGAGGTTTATCAATATTCACATTTTTAGTTATCACAGATAAGATCTGAGCATAATAATTATCCTAGAGTTTATATTTGTTGCTCATGGAAAACCAGCTACAAATCAACTATCACACTTGAACATTTTGCAACATAAAATTCTAATCTGCTGTTGTAACTAATTAGTTTTTCATTTGAGGGTATATATGAGCTTGTGAGGGTTTGTATTTGTTGTTCGAAGTTGCATATATAGTTGACAAGGGTTTCCAATTATCATATATTGATGATTAGCATTTAATTTAATAGGGTATTTGGTGTCTACAATTGCGTATTTGGTATTTGTTCATATTTTCAACTTGCACATTGTTTGGAATTTCATCTATTTCCTAAAGTTGCCCCATTGGGGACATTACAGTTCTTTTAGATGTGCAAGTGTTGCATGTGAATCAGAAATAACCTATTTGAATGCCCTTTTGCTTTCCTAAAAATTTATGCAAAGGGCCCATTCAAATCTAAAAATCTCTTGAAATTTGCAATAGCTATAGATAACTAATACTATTAAAAACAATTAAAGAGGAACTAGATTTTAGTTATGCCATTTGTGCAACAAGAATGATATGGGCACCTACACAAGGGTTTATCTTTATCTTTTGTCCATAGGCGGACAGGGGGTAAAAGGTTGTGAAAAACTAATCCTAGTTGAAAAGGCTGAACTGTCTAGGTTGTTCATGGAAGGTGAGACAAAAAATTAGGAGCAACATAATAAACACTTAAATTTTTGAAAAAGAAGTGTAATTTTTTGAAAAAACCATAGATTTTATGCCAAGAAAATACATTTTTGTAGTGTTCAAGATGGCTGAATAGGGTTTTTAAAGGCAAAAAACTACATCTTTACAACGTTTTTCCCGTGCGTCTAGCACATTTTTTTGGGCTAGTGAGCTAAACAGTCAGACTCACCGAGTTTTCAGCCAATTTTTCACAAAACTCAACATGCAGAAACCTGCAAAAAAAACCTACAAATACTCACCCAATAGAATATCCCATTAGTATGCGACGAGTTTGCGCAAAAAAACATGAACATATTGAAAGACAAGGAAGATAGATTGGCTGAAGAAAGTGGTGGCAAAAGCAAAATATGTATATAAATATATATATATATATATGCTCATTTGCAACCACCATAGCTCACTTGCTCTGTTCAAGACTTTTTCAAGGAAGGAATTTCTCAAACCCATAGAAACTAGATATGCTAGCTAATTTATTTTGTTACAAAGGATACTTGAGGTGCAAAACCCTCTACAATTAATGATGGTTAATGCAAAGTAGGGTAGATGGGCAAAAGCAAATGCAGTTGAAGGAAAAAGTGTGAAGCAAAATATACTTGATGATGCTTGGTGGTACACAATGAAGTAAGAAATTTCTGAAAAAAAAATTGATATGTTAATTGTGGACTAGGGTCCACTCCTTTTTATATAAAAAATAAAAAGTAGTAGCAATAATTTGAGCATCAACCCTTAAATTGGGGCACTTTCAAAGTTATAAATTCAGCCAAAAAGAAGTATTGTTGAAATTCCCAAGAACTACCACTACGCATCAAGAATTTCAACTATGTTTGTAACTAACTTGTTGCATGGTAACTGAAACTTATTGCACAACAACTAAGGATGATTGCAAAACAACATAAAACGTGTTGTGTAGCAATTGAGGACTGTTATAAACTAACTGAAGACTAATGCACAAAGTTTAAAGACTTGTTACAACAACAAGAAACCTTCTTACACAACATCTATAGATATTCCTTGTCAACAAAATCTTTAGAATAGGCCTAATTTTTTAATTATTACTAAACCTTCGAGCAATCTCGGATCAAACCAAGAGTTGTTGTAAGATCCCTCACTACTAATTGATAAGCTTTTGCAATTATTTTATATTTGTTTGCCAATGCAAGCATTTTGTCAAACAATTTGCTATCCATAGAACTCTATATAACTTCCCTTTTCAAAATCCAACTATATCATATTCAACAATGTGCACATTGATCCATATCAACATAATCTCTAGGTTTTTTTTTTTGGAATTGACATTACATAATTTGCAACATTCACCATGCATATAAAATTTGCAACAGTCCAGAATTCAATTATTATCCAAATTACAATATAAATTCTTTCTAACTCGAAGGTGACGTTGCAGAAATAGCTATCATGTATTTCAAAGAACATATAATATACTCAACTGTTATATAAGTATTTAATATGCACTTGTAGTATATACGATGGCCTGGAAATTGGTAAGAGTTTTTAACATAGACATAATCTTTGCATCGGTTGCCAAGTCCTTCACGTAGTCCGACAAACTCGCCTGGGCCGCATCAGGAGATTTCGTGCCAATATATCATCACGTTTCTCTGCGCCCATTTAAACCTTCCCACGCCTTCATGAAAGCTATTACCTCCTACGATTTTAACATAATCGACTGTAGAAAGCCACGGCATCATATCATATCGTTCTTCATACACCTCGATATTTTGTGGGCTGCACTAGAATAAACCTATGGTAGTCTTGATGTTATAATTGCCAAGCGTAGACTAGTCAATATTTTGTCTTTTTTCCTCCATCCTGGCACTATAATCTTCACATCGACTTACTCTTCATAGAGCCTCGAACTATACAAGCACAACTCTAGAAATAAGGTAGCTCAATTATAAATGATTGCAAATGTCTGCAATGTCTTCCCTTTTGCAAATGAGACCCACCACTACAGTGCAATTCATATATAATTCTCAACCATGTAAGGTGGCCTAGCACATATGCGGCTCACCTCCACTATATCGACTACTTCAATCATCTAAACAAAAATGATTTCATATACCATCAATACCATTGAACAGGTCGAGAATACTATGGAGTGATATAACCAATCATAATTGACCCTCTTGATAATATATAAGCACAAAAAAATCAATCCAATCAATGCTTATACGATCTGGATTGATACGACACTTTAGGAGAGAAATGATAATATTTTATTCATTAAGTATTACCATATTAAATTCATAAATATATTTTTCCATCTCCCCCGTAAATTCATCTATTCAAATTACTTTGAAATCCTTTCACTCAATATACCCACTCCAAACAACTGAGCCTTATTCTAGACAAATCAGTAAAATATCTCTATAAAATAAATACGACTAAAATACCTTACTTCTAGAAATTCGATTACCTCTAAAATTTGTCTTCTTAGAAGACTTCACAAATTTTCTTGCATTAAGCCCATCTATGAAGTTTGTGATAAGTCCACCCAAAGATGAGTTGGATTTGGTCCAACCCACCTACTCAAGGGTTTCCATCCTCGAGGCTACTGAAAGTTGTGCTTCCCAGTTTTCTCCTGATAATAATTTTCCAAGATAATAAATTTCTTTCCCCACTTACCTTTTATACCTCACCAATAATTAAATATTTTGCATCATAAAGTCACTTTATTTAATATTTGAACATATTTATTTAATAGTCAATTTATAACATTAATTAATTAATTAATTATAAATGTCCACAATAACACTTTTAGGACAATTATTATTTAATTAATTAAATCAACTTAGTGGTGACTATTCAAGATTTGGGGACATTACAATCCTCCCTTCCCAGCATTGCTTTCCCTCAAGCAATTGCAAACCAGGATGCTGCAATATTTGCTCTCCTTCCCACGTAGCATCCTCAAGAGGCAAGTCATTCCACCTGATCAAGTATTCCTTAATCACCCTACTTCTCAACCTATGCTCCCCCTCACATTCAAGATAGCATTAGGTACCAAAACCAACTTGCACTCTTCATCTAATGGTGGAAGCCCTGGAGATGGAGTAGTGTGCTGCCCAATCATCCTTTTGAGGCAAGACACATGAAATACATTATGAATTTTGCTACCTGCAGGCAATTCCAATTCATATGCTACCTCTCCAACCTTCCTTACAATCCTATAAGGCCCATAGAACCGAGGCTTTAGTTTTTCTACACTTCTTTTCAAAATGGATTGCCTATATGGTTGTAAGTGCAAGAAGTCTAGATAGCCCACACCTCAAAAGTTCTTTCTATTAGATTCTTATTTGCATATGTTTTTTATTGATTTTGAGCATGCTACAAATTTTCCCTAAGTGCCTCCAGAATGTTATGACTATCCTGCATCAATTCCCTTGCCTTGGGAGGTCTACTGTCATCAAAGGCTTAATCTACAAAAGACATAGCACCATACCCATACAAGGCCTTAAATGGTGACATACCGATTGACATGTGGTATGTAGTATTGTAGCAATGCTCTCCTAAATAAAGCCAATTGATCCAAGCCTTTTGCTGCCCCGCCACGTAATTGCACAAATATCCTTCCACCCACTTATTAACAATCTTTGTCTGACCATTTGTCTATGGATGGTAGTTGGTGCTTGGAGACAACTCGATGCCAACCAATCCGAACAACTCTTGCCAAAACACACTGAGAAATCTATTGTCCCTTTCACTGACAATGTTTTACGCAAGCCCATGAAGCTTGAATACCTCCCAAAAAAACACATCTACCACTTGAGGTGCCTTGTAATCAGAAGGAATAGCAAACAAATGTGCATACTTCGTTAATCTATCAACCACTACATATATACAATCTCTGCTCTAGACTTCCGGAAGACCCGTTAGAAAGTTCATCGATACACTCTCCCACTTCTACTCTGGAATTGGAAATGGCTGTAGCAAATCAGCAAGGAAGGTATGTTCTGACTTGTTTTGCTAACAAGTCATACACTCTCTAACATAATGCAGGACATCACTCTTGAGACCCTTCCATGAGAATCTCTACCGAATATGCCTATAAGTTTTGAAGAACCTGGGATGTCTTGCTAAAGGCGTATCATGAATATCTCTCATAATCTTACTCTTCAACTTAGATTCAGATACCAAGAATATCATGTCCTTGTAATAAATCACATCATCAATCACATTATATGTAATGTCCCCAAATTTATGGTAAAGTGACTTAATTAATTTAATTGATTAAGTTGTCTAAAAATTAATATTATTTAAAAAGGATGACTTTAATTGATTATTTTAAGTAAAATAAAGTGGAAATAATTAAATATTAAAAGGTCACTTTATTAAATAATTTTTCTTCTAGAAGCTAGGGTTAGTTACAAGTTGGCTTCTTCTAAAAGATTCCTGGGAGCCTTTAAAAGGAGTTGAGTGCAAGGCATTTGGGCATCTATTGTTGAGTTATTAATTTGTATGCATTATTGCAAAGGCTAGAATCTCAGATTCAGCTAAATTCCTGAGGATGAAAACCTTCAGCAGGTTGGTAAAGGGTTGGACGAAAACCTAACTCTTTCTAGGAGTGGATTCGTGACGGAGTTCACATTGAGCTTGTTGGTTTCAGATTTGGAGCTTCAAGGATATTTGTTGTGGAGAGCGATTTGGAAAATTTCGTGAGTCTTCTCCGAAGACAAAATTTCCAAGTTTATGTGATATTACCAGGTGAAAGATATTTTGATATTTTGAATGATTACCTACATATGCAGGGGTTCATGGTAATTTTCAGAAGTAAAGGGTTTGCAATTTGAGATGAGATTAGATTCACAGTTGCAAAATTGGTTATAGATATTAGCTAAGGATATTTTGAATAGTGTCGGTTTATGAATTTAATAAAGTTGCAGATGCATCTTGAGTATTCATTACCTATGCGGACAGAAGTTTGAGCGATGATATTTCTATACAAGACTGTTGTGATTTCCTCTAAGTATCGCTGCTTTAATAACAACACCAGATAAACACAAAGGAGAGGCTTAAGGAGTCGGGTCAAAGCTACACCAAATTCTCATAGCATATAAATTTAAGAGGAAGTCGAAACATTAAAAGAAGCATCGATATTATTTGGAGTCCATCGGCGATCACAAGGAAGTCAACACCAGCTATATACATCATCGAATCTAACATATCTCAGGCATCAAATATTATTCTTTGTGATGATCGCACTTCCTTGTAGACTCTTTCATAGGTTCATGAAAAAAAAAAGGGGTCGTCTGATTTTATCATAGCTGCAGCATTGATAGAGTCACGTCATTACTTGCATCAATCTCCTTTGCCATGAGGAATGATTGTTGTTCGATATCATGATATAATAGTGGTGTCTACATTTACCTAGATAAGACAAATTGCCAGCAGCCGTGTATTAAAAGGAAAGGTCCATCACAGCACAAAGACAAGTAAAGGAAATTCATAATAGCCTGGTCAATTTGTGACCCCTTGAAGGGAGATAAATGCTCAGAAAGAAAATCGTGGGGTTTCAGGAGTGGTGCAACTAACTCCCTGGCTTGGCAACTTCCTAGTACAGCAGCTATCACCACATTTCAGGTCATGGAGGAAGCTAACACATTGGTGCAGGTCTGGTGCTTCATTCTGGACAGTATATTGTCACTTCTTAGTGCATAGCAATCATCTGGGTGCATTATTTTGGTCTAAGACTTATTGTTATTTCCTTCATATCTGTTGTTGCATTTCTTGTACCATTGTAAGGTCATTCTGGGTGCTTTTTACATTGTCTACACTGCAAATATGAGCCCAGCATAAATCATTGAGGTCTATTATAACATTGCTTAATGTATCTCTGCTCATAGCTAGTCGTTCTGGATTTGTATAAGTCCGTAATTAATTTTTGAGCAGAAATCTAGTGCATATGGGATGGTCTGTTGCCATAGCTTTGCTAATGTATAAATCTGATAGTACTTCCTGAACATTAAATTATTGTGAAATCAGATTTGTTAAAAGCCAAGGTAATGGTTGAAATCCTTAACAGTGATGTTTAAGCATGTATGTGATTGTATCAAGCATTAAATCTGTGCTATCATTTTAAGTTTGATATCAAAATTTGTGAGGAATTATATGACAGCGGTTTACCAAGGCAATAGGTTGCACTGAAAATCTGTTAATGCTAAGCTCAGTACATGCTTACTTAATTGACAAATGAAATATGTCATATTAAGTGTTGGAAAAATTATCGTACAATCAACCAAGGGTAATCGGCAAATTTCATCTACCCTAGTAGGGGATATTACACTGGTATCAGAGCAAAGAATCCCGCCAGCCTGTTGGGTGTGTTATTCAAAAAAAATTAGAATCTTGGCAACAAAGGTACAAACATAAAATGAAGCCTCTCAACGAAGAAGTTTTTTGGGAAGTTTATAGAAATTATGAAGCATTGGGAGCAGAGTTTCACGCTTTGATTTCATGGATCTTAGGGTAAAGTATGATCGGAGATTGCAAAAGAAAAAGGAAAATTTGTGTGGGAAGCTTTACATTGCAAGTATGAAACTTGAAGACCCATCTCAATCAAAAGTTCTTTTGAGTACATTAGAGGAAGTTGAAACTTGTTTAAAAATGGTTGGTCAATCACCCTCTCACATAATGAAACTAGCAATGAGTCCATCAGCATATGCATTGATTAAGTCAGAACTATTGAGACATTCAAGTGATGAGGTTAAGCTGATGGTTGCTTCTTGTTTGAGTGAAATCACAAGAATTTCAGCACCTGAAGCTCCATACAATGACAACATGATGAAAGAGGTATTGAGCTGATTGAGGAGAGTTTCCAATGGTTGGATGATACTAGACAACCTTCTTTTGATAGGAGGGTAAGAATTTTAGAAACCATGGCTAAAGTTAGATCCTATGTGGTGATGATTGATCTAAAATGTGATGATTTAATACTCAAAATGTTTCAATGATTCTTTGTCAAAATCAGAAAATATCATGCAAGGAATATTATAACAGCAATGCAAACTATTTTGTCGATAATTTTAGATGAGGAGGATGATATATCCAAGCAGATGTTATCTAACTTGTTGGCCATTTCGAGGAAGGAGCGGGTTGTTTCACCCATAGTTTGAAAACTCGGACTCGGCAACCCAAAATAGGACTCGGACTCGGGACTCGGCATAGACTCGGCAAAAAACCCGACACGGAATCGGCAATTTTTTTTGAAAAAAATCATGTTTTAAAGCTGAGAAAGCAGCCTCCAGCTGCAGCAAGAGTCCAGGCACAGGACTCGAGAGTCCAAGCACAGGACTCGGGAGTCCAAGCCAGAGACTCGGCTCGCGAGTCTACGCCGAGTCGACTCGGCCAGCTTGCAGACTCCCGAGTCCGCAGAGTCCGCGGCGAGTCCAGCAGAGTCTTCCAACTATGGTTTCACCCATAGCTCATGAATTATCAAATGGGTTGGTTGAGTAGAAAATTGAGAAGATTAAATTCCAGTTGACTGAAGAGGAATTGATTTCTTTGGTTTTACAGGTTACAAGACCTCCTAAGATGAGCAAGAACCAAATGAGAAGAAAATCTTTGCTTCTCATGCAAAGGAATTTGGGAGCCTAACCACCAATGCACAGATAAAAGGGTGAAGAAGCTTGAAGAATAAAAGTCAATCACAAAAGAAGAGGTTGGAAAAGAATTGCAAGTGACTGAAATGGTACCAAATGGATATGATGTTACAAAGATTGAGGATGAAATTAGTCCCTCAAGTACCCCTATTAATGAAGCAGAATACATTGATCTTTGCAATAATGTTGAGTAAGGAATAATCAGCAAATTTGAAGTTCACTAAATCAACAAGTAAGGATCCAAAGAATGATTTTCGCAATGTTAAGGAAAGAGAACCACTTGATGCTTCCACAAGAGAAGTGCGCAAAAGCTTTTAAAGTTTTATGTTGGTGATATAAAGATTGTATTTGATAAACCTTATGAAAGCATGGATTCTATTGGTGCTCCTTTGGTTGATCACAATGCCATCCCCTCATTCATAATTGAAGATTGCAAAGCATCTACAAATGAGGAGCACATGAAGATTGAAGAAGATACCACCATGAAGGTTGTCAAACCAGTCATGACAGATCAGCTACATGAAGGTATGGGTTTTTGTGATGTTTGAATAATTGAGCATAGCATTACTTCATCACCGATACATCATTTTGGCAAGGAGTCAAATTGGGGTTCGAGTGTTGCAAAATGGGATGTTGCCCATACATACAATGGCAATTCAAAAATTTCAGTATGTAGCGAAGAAAGTGAATTGGATGAGATTGATTTGACATTGCAAGATCCCTTGGTAGTTAAGGAGGTTATAGCCCTGCATACTCTTTCTAGATCAGCTAAAGAGGAAGAACATGATGTAGAAGATTCTACTCATTATTTTGATGGAGATCCGTTGATGGATCATGATGAAGACCTAGTTTGTACACATACAGATTTAGCTTGCAGCCATGGGATAGAAATTATGGCACATGACACACTTGATTTGCCATTGAAGATACTTCTTGGGCCAGCACTTGGCAATGGACAACTAGCAAAGGATGAAGATTTGGTTGAGTTCCTAGAAGACACTGCAAATAGGTATGATGTAACCTCTGCTCTTCTATTTTATGACAGCAAACGTAATTTTGAGCATAACCATGAGATAGCAGCTATGGCACATGAGGGGAATGATGTTGAGGAGTCTTCTAATGTTGGCATTTAAGATGTGAGTGTCAAAAATAAGGAATGCATGGGGATTTCAAGCCACAAAGATTCAGGTTTTGCATATCATACTATGAAAGATGTGGAAAAGACACAAGATAGGAGTAATGAGTGGTTGCACTGCACCTATCCCTTCACCTGACGCATCACACTCCAATACAAATGGTTGAGAAATCTGGCAATGCTAAAATTGGACAAGAACTCATTACCTACTTGAGCTTATCAAAAGTACTCTGAGCCTCATCCGACCATCTAAATGCACCCTTCTTGGTGAAACCTGTGAGCGGTGTTACTAGTTGTGAAAAGCCCTTGACAAATTTCATGTAACAACTACATAGTTTGAGAAAACCACTTAAGTCTGAAATGTTTCTTGGCGGTGCCCAATCAAGTATGGCTTGAATCTTCTCTTGGTGTACCTTAACACCACCAACACCAATCACATGCCCCACATATAATATCTCTGTCATGTCGAACTCACATTTAGAAGCCTTCACAAACAAAGATTTACTCCATAATGCGTAACACCTCATCAATGTGCGTGAGGTGATCCTCCCAAGTCTTACTATATAATAGAATGTCATCAAAAAAGACCAATACAAATTTTTGCAACTGCTTATTAAATATATGGTTCATACATGATTGGAAAGTTGCAGGCGCATTAGTAAGACCAAAAGGCACAAGTAGAAACTCATAACGCCCATAGCAGCATCTAAATGTTGTCTTATGTACATCCTTTGCATGAACTCTAATTTGGTGGTACCCTAAATGGAGATCAACCTTCGAGAAATAAACTGCCACATGAAGTTCATCCAGAAGCTCATCTATCTTGGGTATATGGTACTTATTTTTTATGGTCTTTCTGTTTAAGGTACAATAGTCAATACACATCCTCATCGTACCATCCTTTTTCTTCACTAAGACCACTAAAGATGCAAAGGGACTGGAGCTTGGTCGAATATGTCTCATTTCTAATAACTCACGTATCGTTTTTTCAATTTCCTCAAATCTCCTAGGATGACGATACAGAGTGGTGATTACGAGTTTGTCACTCCTCCAACTCAATCACATGCTCAAACCCATGATCAAGGGATCTACCTAGAGGGATATCTCCAAACACAACACTTCGTTTATCCAAAATGGGTTGGATATCCACATGATGACATATGTTGTCAGTGGAAGAAGACTTGGAAGACACTAAACATTGTGCTACCCATGCAACTTCACCATGCCTGAATAAAGTCTCCATCCTCTTTGTTGTCACTATCTTTGGCACACCATTCACCAAAGCCCTCAACACCACTAGCCTACCATCTACTATAAATTCCAACTGCATTTTTTGAAAGTCCTAACTGTATCTACCCAACGAATTTAGCCACTACACTCCCAAAACAACATTATATCGCCAATCCTAACCACATAGAAGTCATTTGTCACTATGTAATCCCCCAATTGGATGCTCAACTAAGAAACCTTCTTAGTACAGGTTATCTTAAACCCATTTGCTACAATGACACTAAAAACTAGGAAATCCTGCACCTGTACTCCCTTCTTAACCACTAATTCCACATCAATAAAATTATGAGTCGCTCCAATGTCAACTAAGCAAGTGACCCATTGTGCTTTCCAGACACCTCTAACTCTGAAAGGATGGCACTTCAAAACCCCTAATAGTGTAGTTATGGTGCCATGTGTCACATCCCTAAAGCAACCTCAACATGCTCCAACTATTGATCATCCTGTTCACTCTCCAAGCTAGTATCAACAACCTCCTCCTCAATGTCAAGAGTGACCTCTACATAGTGAACTTTGCCTTACCCAAGGCACCTGTGTCCCAGTTCCCATGGCTCCTTGCGAGAGAAACATAGTTTCTTCCTACGTTGCTCATTTCTTGACTCAAAATCCAATTTGGGCAAAGTGGTCTTAGGCTGGTTGAAGTTTTTCTTAAATTGGTTGCTACCCTTGAAATTTTCCTTTTGAGACTAATGGTTTGTCGACAATTCCCATGAAAGCATGATAAACTTTATGTGCTTGATAGTTAAGCTAGAGTGCACCACTAGAGTAAAGGTCTATGAGCACTTAATTTATGCAGTCCTAAAGCATAGCCACTCACCACCAAACCAAATTCCTCCTATGGCTCAAGTGTTTTTGTAGTTGTATGAGTTTCTTGTTTTGATTTTTTGGAGCTCATTCTCAAATATAATATATGCATAAACTAGTTTAAAGAGATAGGAAATATGTTCATATCACTGTCAATAACGGATTGACCTCATCATTCTAGCCAAATGAGATCTAATTGCAATTAGATGAGAGATCTGCACTTACTAGGACAATCCATTCTTGCACTGAGTCAAGCATTTTAATAATTTGCAATCAATATTAACCTATAACAATTCTTGACAATATAATATACAAGAAATTTTCATAAGAAACAAGCTAACGAGAAAAAAGGGCCATGCGAAATGAAAATATGTCCCTACCTCTTTCAAAGGAAAAAGCTGCCATAATCACATAATAATTAAGTTTACCAAATTGCAACATCTGTCAAACAAAACAAGAACAAATGCCTATTGAAAGCTATAAACACTATCAAATCTAAGTTACCGGTTCGTTTTTTGGGTTCGGGTACGGGTACAAGATTCCGGTATGCGGATTCGGTCAAAAAAAAATTGGGTTTGGGTACGTTAATACAAAAACATATAAAAATCAGAAATATATACATATTTGCAATAGTAATTAAATTCAAAATACACCACCACTTTCATAGTCAAATATTAAAATATTACTGATATTCAAATGTCATGATATAAAATTATAAATTAAAGTTCAAACATAAAAATGTCAAGTGTTTACAATCAGCCATTATTGATCATTGATCAATCTGAATCATATGGGTCATCAAAAAAAGCATCATCAGCATCCATATTAGATGCTGCATTTTGTGTAGAACCACAAATAGCGTCAATGGCACTCGCACAAGCACTGACACTTAAAAATTTTCCTTTTTGTTGACTTCTAAACAATTAAATATTCCCTCTAACCCTAGTCCATCATAGTATTTATATGCAACAACAAGATCATTATCAAACTACTATTGTCGTGTAACAACATCTAAATATGGAGTCTTTTCCTGAAAATACCTAAAGCAAACCCCAAAAGTGGCCATTGAGATAGTTCGTCATTGTAGAGCAGCCCATCATTGTACTACTGTACAGCACTAGATTCAAACTTCTTCACTGGCCTAATAGCCTCTAAACGCAGAGACCTATACTGAAGACTCCTACAGAAATTCCTGTAGCACATGTAGCCACTATATTAAAACCAGTACTGCTATATACAGCAAGAGTGTCAAACTGCTGCTCTGGCATAGTGATATACAAAATGGACTTTTATCTTGAAAATGGCACCCTAACACATTTGAATATCATAATAAGATTGTCACCATACAATTAGACTAACATTTAATTGTTTAGAAGTCAAAAAAGTAATAAAAAAATCCAAAAAACATTGAAAAACGCATGGCCTGGGCATTTGAACTCATGGATTCAGTCCGGGTTTGAACCGGAAACGAAATTTCGTACCCACAGTCATGAAATCGTTTCCTGGTCGTTTGCACAGTCAAAAAAACGTATCCTGGACGTATTTTCTTCATTTCCGTACCGTTTATCATACCCGTATCGTACCCGAGGCCATATATGGGCATACCAGTAACTTAGTATCAAATAGCATAAAAAATTTGTGCCCTGAGTGTGAACTCCCCATCTAAATCGCAGTGACAGTTAAGTTCTTCATTAAGTCAAGATTCAGAATTCCAAAACAGATACGTTGGAAAACCAACTACAATGTAAAAGTTACAAGAATATGTATTGCACACCTCTGGTAGAAAATTTGTTGCAGCTGTCCATGCCATCTCTGAGTCACTGACAAAGAACAAAACCCTTAAAACAGTTAGCAGACTCATAGAACTATCAAAATTTTAAAAAAGTAGATTAATTTCTCATTGGGGGACAGACTGGCAAACCCTAAACAAAAGCAGCAATCTAAGGCGCTTAAATAACCATTTCAAAAAAATCCAATTGAAATACATGTGAAATATAATGAAATTATAACACCTTATAGTAGAAATTCTGTTTCCATCTTCAGTGGTTCCTGTGTGAGAAGGTGTACGTGGCATAACGATTCTCCTGCGCTTCTTAGGAAGAACTGTTACTGGAGATCCAACGTTTGAAAGAGATGATGAATTTTGATGAATAAAACCAACCTTACTGGAAAAAAATGTGGCAACTTTTGAGATTTCTGTAGAATCTTTGTCCTCAGATTCTTTAGAAGTTGCCTCTGTGATGCTGCCATTGTTTACTGGCAATATTTCAGTAACTGGGGACAAATATTGTATGTCTTTGCCAGGAATAAACTGGTGAGAAGGTATCACTGCAGAGATTCCTCCAGCGGCCAACCTCTGATACATTTTATCATTAATGTCACAGCCCAACTGTGATACAATTGACTTCTGTAATAGGTATTCACTTTGACATGAATCACTTTCAGCTGAAGAAGGATAGGAAGATTCATCACTAATGTGTCTATAGTAGTGTTTCTGCAGTGGACTTACAAAAGTTCCAACAGTGCATTGACCAGGATCCTCTTCAACATATACCCTGCTTCCTTGTGAACATGAAGACAATGGGGGAATTTTAGCATCATCAACAGAACACATATGCCACCATGCTCGACTGTGTATACCCCCACCTTTGGTTTGCCATGGAAAACTAAGAGGATTCACAGCTTTCTCATTTGGGTTTACCTTCAAACTTGGGTCACTACTAATGGTATTCTTAACTTCATTATTCTTTTCTATCATCACTGGAATTAGTTGGTTAGGAAATGGATATTGTTGACTGGGAGTGCCAGAGATTAAAAATTCATTTGAAAACTGAATGTCATTTATATAATCGTTTTGTTGTATAGTAGATACACAAGTAGGGTTAAAAATTGCACATGAATGTAAGTCTAAACTTGTCATTTTCTCTTGATCATAAGAATGATCTACATAAGGGTGAGTTGATGAATCCGTAGGCATTAAACATTTTTCTTGTGCTTGGCCTTGTGACCCTATCAGAGGCATCTCTTGAAATTCATTGCAAGGATGTGTGTTTTTTCTCATGGGCAAAGCCTTGGATGAGGATTGTGATGTTGGAGATCTTCTTGTCCCAACCTTCTCAAAATTCTCTTGATGAAAAAGATGGCCCTGCTTTGTCAATTGTTCTGCTGAGGCTTGTGGATGAACATTAACTGTAAATGGGACACACGGTTGAGTGCACCTTGAAGTCATTAACTGCTGTGTTCCTAATTTCTCAGAACACATATTACCATCTAAGTCTGGTAGTAAGAAAGGGAAATGCTTTCTCATCTTGAAGATTGATGAATGAAATGACTCAAACAAACATGGAAGTGTCTTTCCCACTCCCAAGGACCTCCTTTGCTGAGTTGCTAGAGTTTTTATGTTACTAAGTAGTTTGGAGAAGCTAGCGGTATCAGACATTGCAGGCTGACCAAGATGAGAAATTTTTGAGCTTGCTTGAGAGCCTTGCAAAGGCTGATCTACATTCAAATCACTGGGTGTATTATGACTTCCAAACAGTTCTTGGTGATTTAGACTTGACCCATTGTTTGGAAGCTCATTGATAGAAGAACGGATTTGACATGAAGATCCAGAGGATGCAGATAAGGTGCTCCATACCACTGGAAGTGTTTGTTGGTTTGCATCATCCAATGCCACTTTTACATCTGGATCATCTCCCACCATATTAATCACCTGGGTACATGTGTCCGCCTCAGAAGGCGGTGATTTTAATTGCTGTTTGATACTGAAGTGATCTGAATCACAAGTCTGAACTTCTGAAAAGAGCACATCAGAGGAAGTGACACGTGAAGTGTTCTGTTCTAAATCCAAAAATAAATTATCTTCAGTACCTGAAGAAACACAAAGAGAACTTGATGACTGTTCCAAGGAAGTAACAAGGAGGTCTGGACCCAGATGGGCATGTTTATCAGAACAAGAGACCTTTGATAAAGAATCTCGATGACTGATTGAGGCTTCGCTTGCAAGGTCCTTGGATTCTGTTGTAATCAGAGTCTCTATAAAATCTAATCCTTCTGTTGCAATCGTAAAATTATTCAAATGTGCAGGTTTACTACATTGTAAAAGATCAGACGCATTAGATAGAAATGCTGGATTTGGACTAAGTCCTTGTGCAGAAAGAGTGCCAGATGACCAATTTTGATACAACTGAGTTGAAAATATATCAGATGGAGATCTGTACTGCATAGCTAAATCCTTCGGCTCTGTGCATACCATGCCATTGACAGCTTGGCATTCATTTAGTTGTAAGAGATTACTTGAATCCACACTTGTACTGCTGCATGGAAACCATAAGCACAAACGAAATTCTTATTAAGGATAATGACATACAAAGTAATAAAGAAGGCTAAACAACATACAGTGGAAATTTAAATCAAATCCAACACCAACACCAACACCAATACAAACCTTAATTTGTTTGAATTTGTGATGTCCAAGGATTTTCTTTGTGCAGGAAAGTTGGTTGAAGCAGATCCCAAAGAAAATTCCATTCCAAACCTTCCATGTATCTCAGCTTGTAACTGTGTGTTTAGACAGTTCTGCAAATACAATCAATTGATTATCATAAACAATTATATGATTGAAATTAAACATAAAAACAACCAACCCAGTGAATTCCAACATGTTAGAGCAACAAGTATTTGCTTCAAGGAATAATATTTCACGCTCGTTATAAACATTTGTTCCTGTCAAGATAAATATGTTTGTCATGAACAAATAAATCAGACAGTTATGATGCTCTGTGCAGATACTTGGAGAAATGTATCTCAGCAAAAGTCCCCAAAGTGCTTTAGATCCAATATATAGGTGCCTTATGCAGTTTAGACTCTTAGATAGCATAAATGATAAATGGAAAATTCCTCGAGAACAACTCGGAATACCATCTTCTAAAATTCAGTTTTCCTGTAGAATTGACTGGGAGTTTGGGAAAGAGCACCCCCCTGGCCAGCCAACTCCTAGTTGGTGAAAGAATAGAATCTTCATGTGAATAACTAGTGCTCCTTCCCCAACTTCCAGTTAATTCTACATGAAGACTGTGTTGAGTAAGCCATTCACTAGGAATATTATCTTTTCTAAAATTAAACAACTTCAAACAGACAAGCTGTTCTGTCCCCAATTCTAGTCAATTATACATGAAAACCATATTGGGTAAAGCCTCCTCTTGTGCAGATCACTTAGATCATTTCCTAGCGTTCCCTAAGAGAAAAGGAATGAAAGGATGAGTTTAAGAACCCCTACTAGATCTTGCACGAAAATTTTCTGATAATCCAATTTGACATATTAGCATTTGTCAAATTTAATGAGGCATAGTATTGTTTTGAATGCTCAGAATTTAAGAGTTTGCATCAACAGAAATAATTTCAGTATATGATTTCTACTGGCATAACACGTTTCAGATTTTAACAATCACTATTTTATTCAATATATGAACAGCAATACATCCAAGACTTATGCACTGTTTATACTGAAACCATTACAATAACTTCTGAAATAAATAGCAAGATATATCATAAATACCCTTTGTGTACTCAGGGGGTACCACAACCCCTGTAGGTTAACTTCACGCCTGGTAGGAAAGATATCTGCAGGTTCAAAGTTATTTCTTCTCATACACAACCGCTGCAAGTGCAGGAACGCTCAGCAAGACTAAAGGTGGTCACTGGATGGTTTACAGTCCCCAAACTGAGACGCCATGCCTAGGTTCAGACCCACGAACCCCTGATTTAAACTTCCACACACCTCAGAAACCCACAGCAAATAGAAACTAGTTGCTACGGCCTCCTAACAGGTCATATACACCAACACTGAGACAGCAGAATATCACGCAAGGGTCCAGTATGACCACGACCTGGAGAAGTGGCTTCCTAACTCACATGTCAGTCACCATATGCTTCCCAAACTTCACGCCAAACCCCTGGGAACTCTCACAAACTCAGCCATATAAATATTTCAACTGTCCATTATCCCAAGAAGTAATAAAACTCATTCCAAAACCCACGACCTGTGTAAACTTTGTCAATCAGCAATGTAACACCTGAATATGCAGATATATGGTGACCAAGATAATTTGCAAGCTCCACAAACTGAACGCTAGTCTCAAACTTCAGCAATAGGAATGAATATCGTTTGTCTCCAATTTTGTCTCCACGGGAGACTCACAAAATCACATTAATCGCTCAACTGGAAAACCTGAATGATTTTCCCTCAAAACCAGCTAGGGTGGAATCATTTCACCACCGAAACCGGATACCCTAGGGTTTCTCTTCCCCAAGACCAAGAACTCCAAGAAGCTCTCTGTTGTGACCTTTTCACACATCGCCCCATTGCAAATGGGGACCCTAGTAGTTTTCCCTCTAAGCTTTCGCCTTTGCGTTTTGGTCTTTTGGTGGGGTACTTAGAATCTGAGTTTTTGAAGGTCATCCGAGTCAAGAAATGATTGTGAGCCAGAATCAATGCACGGACGTCATCAAAGTGTTTAGAAGGCCTTGTGGACGAAGATCGACTGTCATTTCGGTCAATTATGAGACTTCCTAAATTTTAGGGTTTCTACCCCGGGCCCCTATTTTTTAGGGACCTTTTTTTTTGGTATTTTTAGCCCATTCTGGACTCCCTATTTTTTAGGGGCTATTTTTAGAAAGTTTCTATTTTTGGCAAGATTTCTATTTTTGGAAAATGTGCAAGTCATGGCTTCGTTGGGATCAACTCCAGAAACCTCTAAAATGGAAAAATTTGTCTCTAAGGCATGACAGGCATGTGCTAAATTCGCCCAAGCATGAAGGAGAGAAAAATGGCATGGACATTGGACAAGTCCACCATTGTAAGAAAGAAAATGGCACAAGACATAACCAAGTCCGCCCATGCAAAATGGCAAGAAGGTAGGTAAAGTCCGCCCTTGCATGAATGGCATGGAGACTAAGCAAGTCCGCTCCAAGGTGTTGGGAGATGGCATGGAGACTAAGGAAGTCCGCCCCAAAATGGAAAGATGACACAACAACCAAGCAAGTCCGCCATATGTCAAGTGGCAAGAAGGTAGGCCAAGTCCGCCCAGCCTAAACCAAAAATGGCACAAGGTATTGCCAAGTCCGCCCAGCATAAAGTGGAGATAGCATAAGCCATAAGCAAGTCCGCCCCATAAGAATTGGCTTGAGGCATGGTGAAGTCTGCCCCAAGAAGCTTGGAGATGGATGGGAATGTGAAGAAGTCCGCTCCAAGATGTTTGGAAGTGGTAAATGGCAAGAGAAAGTCTGCCATATGTCAATTCAAATGGCAAATTACTAGTGAAAGTCCGCCCCAAGCTTGGTAAGTATGAAAAAATCACAAGGCAAGTTCGCTTAGGCCTTGAATGGCATGAAAAATACTTGAAGAAAGTAAAAATTGAATTGTTTGCCTAAGTGTGAAGTTGAGGAATAAAATTTAAAATTTTGCCTAAGTCTAGACATTGAAAAAATTAATTAAAAAAATCAAATGGCATGTCTGGCAATGAGGAAATTCGCCAAAAGTAAAAGATCATGGCAAGATTGACAAAGGTAAAAAATTTGCCTAAGGTACGAAGCAATTTAAAAAGGATAGAATTTAAATTTGCCTTTGGATTAAAAAATAATTAAATACCATGATTTAATTATTTTAACGAACGGGTTGGAAACAACACATAAAATATTATTTTAATATTTTATTTTCCAAAACCATTTAATGAGAAAATTTGAATTTTCTCTAGGCAAATTTTTGAAAAAAGAAAGAAGAAACGGACTTCACTGAGCTAGCGTCGAAATTAGAAACTTTCTTTATCGACTGGCGCTGAAGATGGAAATTACTATTCGAAGGAGAAGTGCAAGCCAAGTTCAAACTGAATTAATTGGAAACAATTGAAATTTGCTAAATGGGTCGATTCTTTTCAACTTTAAATTGGTTTTGCATTCCATTTCTCAATCATTATTTCGAAAGCGAAGTTGTGAAGAAAATTTTTCTAAGGCAAGAGAAGTTTTGTGAAGAAAGTAATTTTTTCTTTGGAAGGAAAGGCTCAAAAGGGCGAATTTATTCATCAGCAACATAGTTTTTATTGCCACACAGATTTTATTTTCTCTATTCCGGCAAAGAATTCCCTTTTTGAAACAGTTTAATTCTTTCATTTCCAGCAATAGTTATTTTCAAGAATTAAATTATCAAGTTGGCTGGAATATATTTATGGCATAAATAATTTCTGAATTTTAAATATTTTCTTTTGTAGATTTATGCTGGACGAGGGAGAATCATCAAAGAAAATGAAATTTACCAGCAAAGGTTTGCAGCCGGAGTCTAAAATCGTCTCCAGATGGCAGAGTGTTGGCATATTTAGGCGAATTGGCTATACAGGAGACATTTGGAATTCCAACTTACCACTGAACGTACTACCAGTCAAAAGAAGATGCACAAAAAATATACGAAGATAAACAAATTCTTTGTATGGCAAACATGAACAAAAACTGGTTGGTAAAACCTAGAACTATAGCCAAAAGGGTGCCCAAGAAGTTACTCAGGCCGTATTTCAAGGAGGAGTACGGAGACATAGTCTTGCTACTGAATAGAATGGTAGGTAATCCTCAAGGAGCACCTTTTGAAAATTGGATGTACTACTTCATTGACGAAGTATCTTCTGGAACAAAAATGATTAACTGGTCAAGGATGATCAGTGATAATATTCACGAGCAATTGGTCAACTTGGAGAAGACCAAAGCCTTTCATATGGGTTTCTACATTGTATACTCGCTT
This sequence comes from Sequoiadendron giganteum, assembly GCA_007115665.2. Taxonomy (NCBI): domain Eukaryota; kingdom Viridiplantae; phylum Streptophyta; class Pinopsida; order Cupressales; family Cupressaceae; genus Sequoiadendron; species Sequoiadendron giganteum. The sequence continues at coordinate 185,814,369 of CM021109.1, read as the reverse complement.
GCTCAGACCTACCGATATGCTGGTCTAATCTGCAAAGGTGTAGTCGGCAATGGCGAAAGGGAGCTCAAGGTTTATAACTGCTATCCTCAATTGCAGTTGAGCGAGAAGTCACACTTCCGCCGGGTGCATAATGCTTTTCTCATGTACATCACCCGAATACTTCAAGGTGGAACACATCAAAGGCTCACCTGTGAAGCGAAGAGCTTAATCAGCAAATACGGATCCTGGTTTATCCAATTTCCTAGATTTACTTATATCCGAATACGGGGATTCACGGACTCTCCTTACAAGTTGTCGATCTATCCTACCGACAAAATGATTTTGCTAGAAGTGCTAAGGCAGTTGGAAACATTCCAAAGTATCCAGAGACCAAAGCAGAAAGCAACCATCACGTTTCCTCTTTTCATCGGAAACATGCAAAGTCTTGTCCGTTAGCACAGGCAACAGAAAGTGCCCGAGTGGAGATACAGTGGTATCCATTCACTTCGTACAAATCCATAAATGACTTTGATCCACTCAATCATATTGGAACTGTGAATGGAAAGAAGTACAGGCACAGGATTGACCTTGAGGACTTCTGGGCGAACGCTGCTGACAAATATGAAGTAAGAAAAAGATTTTGGTCGAGATTACCTTTGGACATGATCAAGATGACGGAACTCTTCCGTGTGCCTGACCAACTAGACGAGGATGAAGTATATATGCAGCCTGGCTATGATGAAAGATCGCCACTTCCTCCTGTTAAATGGTCAAAGCTAGAGATAGGTGATTTGACGACCCTCATGAGGCTTGTCTTCAAATACTCGCAATGGTGGGTAGACCAGCAGGTACAGATTCTAAGGCAACGTAATATATCGTTCACCTACGACTTGATGGGCGAAGCTGAATCCTGTTCTTCCAATGCCGGCGCTTCTCAAGGAGATGAGTTGATTGAGCCTGCCAACCAGAAGAAAAGAAAGGGTAAGGAAAAGGCGATAGGTGAAGAGCCAATCTTGAAGAAGTCTAAGCCCCTTTACTCAGCCACATCCAGGAATGTGGAGCAATTGTTGATTATGGACGAAGAATCATGGGGCCATATCAAAATTCCTTCGCCGGTTCTTGAAAAAGACATGGAGCCCATGCAGCTTGAAGATGACTTTCATCACTCTCCAACTGGCACGGAGATTTGTGAGTCGAATGAGGATTTGGATACCATGGGAGGCGACTTCCAAAAGGGGATGATTTCAACCCTCAAAGGAATTCATGAGGACCCGTCAGTATAAGAAGTCCTAGACATTCAAGACATTCCGAACTATGAGGATGATGGAGTCAAGCAGCCGACAATCCTAGATTGGTTGAAGGAAAGGATCAAGGTCAACGCACCAATTGAGGTACCGGAAGCGGATGACATTGATGATTTCTTGGCAAAGTTGGAGCAAGCAAATACAAAAAAGCCAGCCAAGAAATTCTCTACCATTCGGAGAGATGAGACTGGTAACCGTACGGTGCAGATTGCAGTTCCAATGGTTGAGAAGCCACAGGATGAGATTACTCCTGCCGAGTATGCCATTACTGTCATTGACATTGGTCCATCTACAAAAGGACAGGAAGTAGAAGATCTAGATAATTCCGTCTCCACCATTAAGTCCAGATTGGAAAAAGAGACTATGAAGAAAAAAGAATATAAGATGGAGGTTGAGCGCCTGAAGGAATATATCCGGCATTTGACAAGGCTACTCAACCAAGGTGACCAATCAGCCCCTCTGCTTCCAAATGCATCACAAGAGCCAACAGAAAATCTTGAGAAGGAATTGACCACTGCCAAAGAAACCAAGGAATGGATGGCAGGGAAAGAGGGAGAAGTAATGGCATTCATGGAGAAGTTGGCACATGCTCATGGGCAAACTTCTTCCTTACTCACAAGAGTTACAAACTTGGCTGAACCATGGGTTGGACTCCAGGACATTCAAGATAGAATCATTTCGTGTCTCCGAGACATAAGGAGAATCCCCAAGCAAAGGTTGGTCGATGAGGAGATTATTACAGCTGGAGCGGCATACGACTTCAACAATTGGTATTGTGCATTGGTCTCACGTGGGGAAGTGTTGGAAAAGGCTAAGGCGGAAAGTGTTAGAATTGATGAACAAATGAAGGGTATTCAGAATGATATTTTCCATATGGCAGCAAACGTGTTGGACAAGGACGTTGTCTGGGAAAATGACTTGTGGCCGGGTATTATGCAAAGGGAAGTTCAAAAGGTTTTCTCCATCATGCCGATCTTGGGAGAAAATTTGACTAAGGCATTTGACCTCTTGACCGTCTGGAATACTTTCCTGCAGCATGAATCTGAGTGGGCGGTTGCCTTTGTCGATTGTGCAGACAGTTTAGACCTGCCGGAATACAAAGTTAGTGCCTTGCCGGACATTACCATTGAGGAGGTTGGCGCCATTGTGTCCAGATTCATCAGACGAAACGTTGCTGAAGCGGATAAGTACGCAACTGTCAGAGGATGACTCATTTGCTTGTCAACTGGTTGATGTTTTGGCAACCCTAATTAGGGTTTTCTTGTTTAAATCTAAGCCCTTGATCTTGAATTGATCTTGGCCGTTCATTGTATTTGAGAATTCTATAAGTACCCTTCCACTTTCATTTGAAAGGAGGATCATTAGAGGAATTATTATCAGAGGATTAGAAATTACAATTTTGGAGTTAGAAGAATTAGTTTAGAGATTTAAATTTTAGAAATAAGAGAAGAGTTTTATGAAATTGTTGCGAAAACTATTATGATGATGAAATTCATAAATGCATGAGATGCTTTGAAATTTTTGTTGTCAAATGGGTGCATGGTTACATATTTTCTCTTTCTCATAGAATTGTTCTAGATTACAAATTTATTTGTTAGTGGAACAAAAGATTTATAGTGAAGATTGAGGTAACTTAGCTCATACTTTCTTCAAATAGATGTTTTTCATTTGATGCATAAAGTTAGACTGAGCTTTTAATGTGGATGCTTTCAATGTTTACTTCAAATGATGTTGTTCAATTGATGGTATTATTTGTAGTAAAAAATCTTAAGCACAAATCCCAGAAGATTGCACCTGCTTTTGTGTAGTTGTCGTTTTACGTGACGAGACAAAGCATGGTTTTGTTTAAGTTCCATTCGATCTTTACAGTCTCCTAGTTCCTTAGGATTAGTATAGGATTTCTCACCCCCTCTCCTTTTTTCATTTTTTTTCCAAAGTCCCAAAGTTACAACACTGCATTCAATTTCTTGCTTCTAAGTGACTTACTGAAGTAAAATGCCCCTTGGGTTATCAGCAAACCACAAACTACCACAGAGATTATCCGCACCCCAATTTTGAAACATTGGAATTACCTTGTGACCTGTCTCGCAATCTTAGCAAAAAAAGGTGATTTTTCAAGAGAGGATAGTGTCTATGGACACTTTATTCTAGAGTGTTTGGTGTGTCACAAAACACGCATCAACACTCTCCAAAGGTGAATTTGAGAAAATAAACAAGCATAATGCAAATGAGCTCCAAAATCACCTTTTACAACATTCACTTTAATTCCCACTCAAATTAATAATAAAGCAACTTTATAAAGTTACTTTTTAATATATTTCCAAAAGTCACTTTATAACCCATTTAATTAATATTTAACATTACCTTTTTAAATGTACTTTTTGTCGCCAGGTAATATTAAACAATTGAATAAATTAATTCCCTTTTTCCCGACTATAGCCTACGGGAATTAAATAGGCTATTATCTCCTCAGGGTGATCACTAAGAAGGGGACATTATAGTCCTCCCTTCCCGAGATTGCTTGCCCACAAGCAACTATAAATTGGGATGTTGCAGTATTTGTTCTCCTTCCCAAGTTGCGTCCTCTGCTGGCAAGTCTCTCCATCTAATTAGAAATTCCTTGATTACCCTATTCCTCAATCTCCTCTCCCCAATATCAACTATCTCCTTAGGAACCAGCACCAAATGTCTCTCCTCATCCAACGGAGGTAACTCTGCCAATGAAGTAACCTACTGCCCCAGTGCCTTCTTGAGGCACAACACATGAAAAACATTGTGAATTTTACTATTTTCAGTCAACTCCAACTCATAGGCTACTTCCCCCACTCACCTGGCTATCCTATAGGGACCATAGAAACGTGGCTTCAATTTCTCAACACCACTTTTCTTTAGCAAAGACTGCCTATAGGGCTGCAACCGTAAGAAGACCAAGTCTCCTACCTCAAAATTGTGCTCAACCCTGTGCCTATTTGCGTATGTCTTTTGTTGATTTTGCACCACCTATAAATTCTCCTTAAGAGCCTTAAGAATACCTTAGCTCCGATATCCAATCTTTGGCTTTGGGAGCCCTACTATCCCCAAAAGCCAAATACAAAAATGAAGGTGCATCATAACCATACAATGCACAGAAAGGTGTCATACCAATGGACATGTCATAGGTGGTGTTGTAGCAATGCTCCCCTAGATGCAACCACTTTATCCATGCCCTCTACTACCCCAAGACATAGTTACGTAAATACCCCTCTACCCATTTATATTCACTATCTCCGTTTGGCCATCTGTCTGGGGGTGGTAACTCATAGTCGGAGTCAACTCTGTACTAGCCAATCTAAACAGCTCCTGCAAGAAAGCACTTAGAAACCTATTGTCCCTGTCACTGACAATAGACTTAGGCAGCCCGTGTAATCTGAAAAACCTCTTTGAAAAACAATTATGCCACCTATGATGCTTTATACTCTGAAGAAATCGCAAAGTGAGCAAATTTCATCAAACGATCTACCACAACGTAGATGCAATCTCTGCCATGAACCTTAGGTAGACCCATGATGAAGTCCATTGATACACTCTCCCAATTTTGCTCAGTAATAGGCAATGGCTGCAATAACCCAACAAGATGGGTATCTTCGACTTGTTTTGCTAATAAGTCACACTCTCCCTCACATACCGCAATACATCGTCCTTGAGGCCCTTCCAAGAGAACCTCTCTCTAACCTGCCTGTATGTTTTGAAGTATCCCTGATGCCCTGCCAATGGAGTGTCATGTGTAGCTCTCATAATCTTCTCTTTAAGCTTGGATTTTGGCACCAAGTATATCTTGTGCTTGTAGTAGATGATATCATCTACTACCCTGTACCGATCATCCTGGACCTACCCATCCATCAACTCACAAGCAAACTGGTTCTTATAGTATTCCACTAAGAGATGAGATTTCCAATCAGCTGAAATCTCTGCAAGTGAGCATGTTGTAGGTTTCCTGGAGAGGGCATCTGCAACAATGTTTTTCTTGCCTTTCACATACTCAATATCGAAGTCGTAGGCCTGCATTTTGTTGACCCACTTTTGTTGCCTCTCATTTAGGTCCTACTCCAAGAAATACTTAAGGCTATTGTGGTCGGTCCTCACCACAAACCTCCCACCTACCAGGTACTGCCTAAACTTTGCCAATGGATGCATAATGGTGAGCATCTCCTTTGTTACACCCCGGAATTTGTATAGTTACTATTCTAGTAATGCTTAGAGCATTCTGATTGTAAGGAAGGTTTTGAATGAATAAAATGTGATTGAACCTTGTTATCAATATGAAAATCTGTTTACATGTTATGATTGGCTCATTCTGTATTCTTGATTGATGTTATTCTTGGATAAACAATGAATAGAGGAAAGTAATTAGTCTTGTTTTATATAGTTGATTTATATATACTGCAAATATTGTGAGCAATTGACTGTCGTGGTTTTGTGCCATGGATGCAGGAACAGGAACTATTCCTCCAGGTGGAGGGGAAACATCACTTGGGAAGAGGAACTTGGTCGGCTAACCGGTAAAGTTGATCGTATGAGCATACACACACTTCACTGAGGGTTTTAGGAACTGAGTCAGATTAAGTTGTCATGATAAGTCATCCTTAGGCTTAGGAGTTTTGATTACTTCTTTATGCTTTATGAGTGGTGTTCCTTGATTGACCGACTTACTGTTCTGTGAGCCTTGAATGTGAAATGTGAACTGATAAGTTACTGATGCCCGGAATTTACAGTTAAATGTATATATACGTGTTTGTACAATTACGTTTATTAAAGGTGCTCTGACTGGCCTATAATACACGTAATTGGAGATTTGAAAATAAACATGTATAGATATATTTAAGTGTAAACTGGGTAAGTTTATTAATATATTTAATATCGATATTATTATAGTTTTACCGATAATATAATATATTAATATATCTAATGTAATATTCGAATATTATATAGATATATTTATATATTTAAATAAAGGTAAATTAAAAACTATAATAATGTTATATTGAATATAATACAAAATGTATTAATAACATTTTAATGTGAATATTAAAATGACTAAACCTTTGGAAAGATTTGAAATAGACTTATAATCTTTGGTAATTATTTTGCATTTACCATATAAAGGTATTTTGAAATTTATTTACCTTTGGAAATAATGGCATTAAGACTTATATAGTCTTTGGTAATTATTTTGTATTACCATACAAAGGAATTTTGAAATATTCAAACTTTGGAAAATACGTTGAAAGTATTTAAAGGAAAGGAATTTTGAAATTTACTAAGACCATTGAAAAATTCATGAAAAATATTAAGGAAAGGTAATGTTTGAACTATAGACTTTTAAAAGACTTAAAACAAATGTTTGAAAATTGCGGATTTCTTCCCGTGAAGAAATCGCACGACTGTTTGAGCTGAGAATAATGGAAAATGGCAGCATTTGAAGTCCCGCGCCCAGTTCGCACATTAAGGACTTGGTCGCAGATGTTTAAAACGCCACCATTGTGGACGCGTGGGCGAAAGGAAGCTAAAAACGACTGTGTGTAACCCTTGACGTTTTCAACAGCAACTTAAAACGCCATTTGTTCTTTCAGTCCGCCATTTTTGAGGGCATGGTTAATGATTAAACCTGTACGTGGTTGCTTCACGAAATTCACAAGTGATAAGTTGAAACATTCTTTGAAAATATGTTGAATCATCACTCATTTTTGCTGTGTCTGGTTATTCGATTGCCACTGCACATTTTGACATTATCAAAGGAAGAGGTGTTGAATTCGCATGCCTACAAAGTAGTAAACATGAGAATTCGAAACCTATATATAGGTTCACTCTCATTGTTAGAAATCACTCATTCACTCATTCACTCACTCTCCTTTGCATTGGAAATTTCGAATTTCATACTGTGGTATTTTCTGTGTGTTAAATTTCCACTTTGCTGTTGAATTCTGTAAGAGTTTATCCACCATCACTGCTGTTGCATTTACAGTAAGCTGCAATCCAACATTACCAATTAGATTGTGAGAGCCATTTACCATTTTGTGAAAACCATTTACAATTTGAGACTGTATTGCTGAGAGCAACATTTCCTCATACCAAATTGCATTTACCTAAGAGTAGAATTTGTTCAAGCTGAGAGAAGTAGCTGGCAAAGGCTGAAAAGGACGGTGGAGCAAGAACTGAAGCTACCGATCAAGCTCATTTCGCAAAAGGAAATCAGGCATGAGAAATATCTTTGCAGAATATATGTCATTGATTTAAAAATGAGTTAATAGTTTGCTTGATTATGCTTGCATTATGTTGTAGCATGAAAGGAAAAGAATTAGGAAGCCTCTATGTTTCTATGGAATTGCTGAATTGGGAATAGCTTAAATTTCCTTAAGAAAAGGCTTATTGAATTAAGAAATAGCTTAAGAGCTTGTTGAATTGGGATTAGCTTAATTTCCTTAGAAAACGCTTATTGAATTAAGAAATAGCTTAAAGAGCTTGTTGAATTGGAAATAGATTAAAAGCTTGTTGAAATGAATTAGTTTGAATTCATAGGAGAATTTGAAAAGGAATAACATAAAAAGGGAAATGTTTGATTACTTTTTAGTAAAAGTACCTTATGTTTTGTATTGCTTGAATACTGCTTGAATTCCTTAAAATAAAGGAAAGGGACTAGTTATTAATACTAGGACGAGGGTGGATTCAGTACCAAGGTAGTCTAAAGCTTTAGAGTTAAATAGGTTAACTAGAGAAAGCTATGTACTCCATGGATAAAGATTTCCATGTTAAGAAGTACCAGAGGGACCCCTTGTTGACTGTACTCCATTTCCTGTTTAAGTAGTTGAAGTAGGAAGTCTAGGGTGATTGACTACCCACGGAAAGGACTCAACCTACGCGTAGGATAAGGCAGCCTTAAGTCAAACTGAACCTGACTTAGTGCAAGTGATAGATGACCGTCAGTATAAGTACTGCCGAAATGCTTTGGCCAAAGTAGTGTAGTATACCTAACGTCCACTTAGACTGTGAGACGAATTACACTGTCAGTTCACAGTAATCCAGGTTACATGCTAGATTGAGATTGTGAGGACACAAGGATTTAGTTATGTAGGATTACACACTATGCTCAGTTGGTCATACAGAACCGGTTACCCAACCAATCTCCTCGTAGAAGGGAGGGCCGTCTACTTAACAGTAAACATGCGAGAGACGCAAAATAAGTCCGTGGTTGGTGGAAAAGCACCTGAGTGATGTTTCTCCTCCACCATTAGACTTCTAATGAACCAAGGTTTAAAAGGGAAGATCCTAGACAGTCTTATTCCTATTTGCTCAAAAGCTTCTAAGCTATGTATGAACTTGTAAGATTCTTACCTTGCTTTTTATTTTGAAGAAAAGTAATCATGAAAGCGTACTCTGTTATTTACTTGGAAAATAGAACAATGATGTATTGTGTCATTTATTTCTTTATGATGAAATGTTCAATTAGAATGAAAAGAAAAGTTGTTTACTTTGTCATTATAAATGTATTTCCTTGTATCTTATTAGTGAAAGTAGAAAATTTTTGTTTACCCGGTTTTGGGGTTGTTACATCCTTATCATAGATGGAATACAACCTCTCAGGCCCCCTCAACTTACGGCTCTCAAATGCAATCGGATGCTTGTTCTACATTAACATTGCTCCTATGCCCTCACCCGATGCATCACACTCCAATACGAAAGGCTGTGTAAAATCTGGAAATGCTAGTACAGGACAACTACTCATCACCTCCTTAAGCTTATCAAATGCTCTCTGAGCCTCCTTTCACAATCTAAAAGCTCCCTTCTTCATAAGATCCATCAACGGTGCACCTAACTGTGAGAACCCCTTAACAAAGGGCCTGTAATAGCTGCATAACCCAAAGAACCCACGCAACTCTGTAAGGGACTTAGGCAGTGGCCAATCTAGAATCTCATGGATCTTCTCCTGATGTACCTGTACACCCTATGCATTGATCACATGACCCAAGTATAAGATCTCCTTCATGCCAAACTCACATTTTGATGCCTTAGCCTATAGAGACTGATCACCCATGATGCCCAGTACCTCATCCAACTGTCTCAAAATGGTCATCCCAAGTTTTACTGTATATGAGAAGATCATCAAAGAATACCAATAAATACTTACGCAACTGCTTGTTGAATATATGGTTCATACAAGTCTGGAAGGTAGCAGGTGCGTTGGTCAAACCAAAAGGCATGACCAAGAACTCATAGTGCCCATAATGGCACCTGAAGGCTGTCTTGTGTATGTCTTGTTCTCAGACTCTAATCTAATGATACCCCGATTGAAGATCAATCTTCGAAAAGTACACTCCTCCATGCAACTCATCAAGTAACTCGTCGATCCTAAGTATAGGGTATCAATTCTTAATTGTTTTCTTGTTCAATGCCTGATAATCGATACACATACGCATTGTCCCATCCTTCTTAACCAAGACTACAGAAGAAGCGAATGGGTTGGAGCTAGGTTTGATGTGGCCCATGTCTAACAACTCCTTAATGGCCTTCTCTATCTCATCCTTGAATTTCTAAGGATGTTTGTAAGGAGTGGTTATGACAAGTTTAGCTCCCTCTTCCAACTTTGTGGTGTGCTCGAAACCTCTATCAAGAGGTCTCCCTAGAGGTATCTCCCCAAAAACTCTGTCATGCTTACCCAACAAGGACTGAATATCCACATGGTAAGGCTGGATATTATCTGGTGATTCTTTGGAAGTAATCAAACAATCAACTGTCCAAGCAACATTTTCATGCCTAAAGATACTCTCCATCTGCTTAGTTGACACTATCTTGGGAGAACCATTGGCCATCCCTCTTAGCACAACCTTCTTATCATCTACTGCCCTGAACTTAAGCTCCATGGTCTGGAAGTTCTGTGAATACTTCCCTAATGAATGTAGCCACAGTATACCCCATATGGCATTTGTATCACCCAAGTCAACTACATAGAAATCATTTGTCATCGTGTAGTTTCCCAATGTCACACCCAACTGAGGAACCCTCTATGTGCAAGTCATGTTGAATCCATCTGTCGCCATCACATTGAATCCTTCAAAATCCTCTGTAGGTATACCCCTCTTAGTCACCAGATTTGAGTCTATAAAATTGTGGGTCGCCCCACTATCGATCAAAATAGTAACACACTACCCCTATAATACTCCCCTAACTCTAAAGGAATTGAATCCGGGAGTACCTAATATAGTAGTGATAGCACCACTCTTAGTCTCCACATGAGGTTGCTCATCCTCTGAACTACTATGATCGTTGCCCTATACCTATTCTGCCTCTCCATCATCCTCGTTGTCTAAAAGAACCTCAATATAGTGTACCTTCCCTTTACCCATGAATCTGTGTCCAAGCTCCCCAGACTCCTTATAGCTAAAACAATGTTTTTTCCTCCTCAACTCCCTTCGAGCCTCATTATCTAACTTGTCCTTCCTGGGCCACTCCTCCTGAAAGGACTTTTTATCTTTGTTCTTTTGAGGAATGAATGGTTTGGACGGAAATTTACTCTTAGGCATTGAATACTCCATGTCACGTGCTCGTATAGTAGCATCCTGAAGTGACTCTAGTTTGAAAGCCTTAATCCAACCACGTAATGGCTCGGATAGACCCTCAATGAAAAGTATGATCAATCTATGCTCCGACACATCTAATACCATAACTGAGAGTCTCTAGAACTCAGAAATATATGCATCCACAGTACCACTCTGCTTGAGCTACGCCAACTCCCTGAAGTGCAATTCTAGGTCCTTCTGATCAAACCTATCCATCAACTTCTGAGTGAAGTACAAATAGATGTGATGCTAGCATGCTCCAAGGTGACTAACCCATGGTACCACAACTCGTGGGCCTCACCCTCTAAATGTAACGTGTCGTACTTGATAGCTTTGGATTCCAACATAGGGTTGAGTTGACAATAGGTGTACAACTTCTAAACCCAAGATCTAGCAGTACATTTGCTTGAACCATCAAATGAAGGAATAGATAGTTTCCCCACCTTACGCTGCAAATCTTGATTCTGAGGGTCCCTGTTTGTTGTGTTATGGAGACCAATCAAACTCAGACGCAAAAATCTTCATATTATTTTCATTAAATAATTTGTTGGACTTAATAAATATTTATGCTGCACTTTTGTATTTAAAAAGAATGGTTACAAATAGTAAATGTTGGAGGTGAACAGTTACAAATATTTAAATTACAATTAAATGAACAGCTGCAAATAATTATTGTAACCGCCCAAACGATGAGTGTTATTGGGTGCATGAGTAAAAAACAATGGCCACGCTTTCTTTGTAATTAATGGGACATGCTTGGGAGTGTATATAAACCATAGAAGCAATAATCTGCAAAATATCCCGATTAATCCCCATTTTTAAAAAATCTGCAGGCTAGACGATTTTTTCCTCGATTTTTTGAAAAAATCTGACCTTTTGGTACAACAATTTTTTCCCATTTCAAACTACAAAATTGCCAAAAAAAAATGCATTTAAAACCTGCAAAAAAATGTGAATAAAATCATGCTGATTTTCATGCGAAAAAAAAACCATGAGACCATAGCTTGTTGCTTACTATTATGCTTTGATGGATTTTTTCCAAGCATCCATAGCTTGTTCGAAAGCAATTGTTTTAGGATTTTCATAAATTGCTATGGATTGTTATGGCATTCCATCACCATGAGACCACATTTCTCTGAGACAATTTTTCAACCAGTTCACTGCCTTGTCTATGCTATTGCTTAATATTATGCTTTGATAGATTTTTTCCAAGCATCCATAACTTGTTCGAAATCACCTGTTTTAGGCTTTTAGCCATAGCAGCAAGGCAGTGAACTGTTTGATAAAAATGCTTTGGTAGACATGTATAAAAAATGTGGTAGCATAGACAAGGTAGTGAACTTTTGAAAAAATGCCTCAAAGAAATGTGGTCTCATGGTGTGATCGAATGCCATGATGAATGCCATGACAAGCGAATTGCTATGGATTGTCATGGCATTCCATCACCATGAGACCACATTTCTTTGAGGCATTTTTTCAACCACTTCACTGCCTTGTCTATGCTATTGCTTACCAATATGCTTTGATATATTTTTTCCAAGCATCCATAGCTGGTTCAAAAGCACCTATTTTAAGCTTTTAGCCATAGCAGCAAGGCAATAAACTGTTTGATAAATTGCTTTGGTAGACATGTATAAAAAATGTGGTAGCATAGACAAGGCTATGAACTATTTGAAAAAATGCCTCAAAGAAACGTAGTCTCACGGTGATGGAATGCCATGACAAGCACATTGAGATCACATTTCTTTGAGGCATTTTTTCGAACAGTTCACTGCCTTGTCTATGCTATTGCTTACTATTATGCTTTGATAGATTTTTTCCAAGCATCCATAGCTTGTTCGAAAGCACCTGTTTTAGGCTTTTAGCCATAGCAGCAGGGCAATGAACTGTTTGATAAGATTCTTTGGTAGACATGTATGAAAAATGTGGTAGCATAGACAAGGTAGTGAACTGTTTGAAAAAATGCCTCAAAGAAACGTGGTCTCATGGTGATGGAATGCCATGACAATCCATAGCAATTTTCTTGTCATGGCATTCCATCACCATGAAACCACATTTCTTTGAGGCATTTTTTTCAAACAGTTTAGTGCCTTGTCTATGCTATTGCTTACTATTATGCTTTGATAGATTTTTTCCAAGCATCCATAGCTTGTTTGAAAGCACCTATTTTAGGCCATAGCAGCAAGGCAATGAACTGTTTGATAAAATGCCTTGGTAGACATGTATGAAAAATGTGGTAGCATAGACAAGGCAATGAACTATTTGAAAAAAATATCTCAAAGAAATGTGGTTTCATGGTGATGGAATGCCATGACAAGAAAATTGCTATGGATTGTCATGGCATTCCATCACCATGAGACCACGTTTCTTTGAGGCATTTTTTCAAACAGTTCACTACCTTGTCTATGCTACCACATTTTTCATACATGTCTACCAAAGAATCTTATCAAACAGTTCATTGCCTTGCTGCTATGGCTAAAAGCCTAAAACAGGTGCTTTCGAACAAGCTATGGATGCTTGGAAAAAATATATCAAAGCATAATAGTAAGCAATAGCATAGACAAGGCAGTGAACTGTTCGAAAAAATGCCTCAAAGAAATGTGGTCTCAATGTGCTTGTCATGGCATTCCATCACCGTGAGACTACGTTTCTTTGAGGCATTTTTTCAAATAGTTCACAGTCTTGTCTATGCTACCACATTTTTTATACATGTCTACCAAAGCAATTTATCAAACAGTTCATTGCCTTGCTGCTATGGCTAAAAGCTTAAAATAAGTGCTTTCGATGTAATGACCCCTTTCTAGAGAAGGCACTTGTGACTAGAATCAATTAATAATTGTATGGTTCGATTATGAATTCAAGTAGATGGATCCCATATTAACTATGAAACTAATAGCATGACATGCATATCTTGTCTATAATAATATGATATGCACGTCTAACTAACTATAAACAATTGTAATTATCATATGCATACTATACTAACCACGATCTATGTGTTGGGATGCACACTAATCTAACTCTTTTCCATACATTATTATATTAATCATACTATATTTAATATATATATATTTATCAATCCTTAATTGAATATTTATCACTAATAAATATATTTAAATATAATTATCCCACATAATATATTTAAATATATTTATAAAGCATCAGCCATAATATATTTAAATATTTATCCATTATTAAATTCCAATTTAATCTAACAATCCCTAGCTACTGATTTCAGCATGTATTTATTTACATTTATTATTAAATATCCATTCATTCTTATTTTAGTGCTGAATGCTTACCTTTTGACCGATCTGAAAGAATAATCTTATTTTCCCTCTTTTCTCTTTAGCAGATCACAAATCTTAGTAACTGATTATTTGCCTGTACGTATGCAGCCACTATTTTATTCCTTCCTTACGTTAGACCTTCTTTCTTAAAGTATCTTCTTATGGCCCCCCTTGAATTCACAAATGTTACCACCTTATATATTCTCACAATAGATATGTCTCTTATGAAGAAATGTGTCTTTTACCAAAAGTTGTGTCTCTATTAATAATCGCACCTCTTCCAAAAGTAATTACTGCCTTTGAAAACTAAATCATAATCACCTTTTTGTCTTCTATGGAGCGCTGACTTTTCTTTAGTATATTTACTTTATTTAATTGCTACCTCTTTTTTAAGAATCGATTCATGGATCGGTTTTCACATTTATTATTTATTTATCTTACTTTGTATTTGCTAATTGTTTATTTATTTTATATTTTATATTTATGTATTTTGTATTTTACATTTAGTCTATGAATTGGATTTTGTTTTAGTTTATCTTTGTTACTTATGCCCTTTATATTACAATATCTAAGGTAGTTTATATAATATCATTTTGATAAATCTTTAATATTTATTTTATTATCATTTAGATTAATATTATAATTACAATATTACCTTTGATAATTATGATAGTATTATATAGATGGATTTCATTGTGTATTGATGATATATATATATATAATTACAATATTATCTTACAATAATTGTAATTATAAAAGTATTAAAACGATTATATTTTCTTTTATAATTTTAATATGTATTTTGTTATTCATTTTCACTTATTTGTACTTCAAGGTGTTCAAATTTCGGGGACATGACATTCGAACCAGCTATGGATGCTTGGAAAAAATCTATCAAAGCATATTGGTAAGCAATAGCATAGACAAGGTAGTGAAGTGGTTGAAAAAATGCCTCAAAGAAATGTGATCTCATGGTGATGGAATGCCATGACAATCCATAGCCATTCGCTTGTCATGGCATTCGATCACACCATGAGACCACATTTCTTTGAGGCATTTTTTCAAAAGTTCACTACCTTGTCTATGCTACCACATTTTTCATACATGTCTACCAAAGCATTTTATCAAACAGTTCACTGCCTTGCTGCTATGGCTAAAAGCCTAAAACAGGTGATTTCGAACAAGCTATGGATGCTTGGAAAAAATCTATCCTAGCATAGTATTAAGCAATAGCATAGACAAGGCAATGAACTGGTTGAAAAATTGTCTCAGAGAAATGCTTCTCAATTCCACTATGGCCTGGAAGTGTTACCATCAACATAGAAGAATGTGAAAGGATATGGGAAGAGCACCAAGAAAAGTATAGCAAGAAGATTGCACACAGGTGGGTCAAAGAAAAACACAGTACATTGCCAAAGAACATCGGGAGAGGAGAGTTCAAGGATGAATTTTCTATAATAATCACCTTACTCAACCGAATTACTGGTCAAGTGGATGCAACGAAGTTTCAGCCTTGGATGTTCTACGTGATACCTCACATCATGAAGAAGACAGAGTTCTATGATTGGCCTACATTTATTAGTGATTGCCTTCATCATCAAATAACTGAATACTTCAATAGACATGCATTCCACATGATCTCCTACCTAGTCTACTTGGTTGCCTTTCAAGGTAAATTCAGAGAGTTGAACACAGAGGGTTCTTTAAATGTTCAACATGTCTACAATTACTCCACTCAATTGGAGTTCACTGCTGCATCACATCATTATAAAAGAGTGAATGAAGCATTCTTAATCTATACAATGCGTGACCTGGACAACGAACTACATGTTCACATTTCATCTATTGCCAGGGCAGCAATGTCAGAATGGGCGGATTGGTTTATTCAGTTTGCTACTTTCACTTACCTAAGGGTTTATGGCTATTCAGGTGCTCCTCTTATGTTGCCGAGGTATCCGTCAAATGAAGTCGTGTGTATGGAATTTTTTAGACAAGTATCAGATGTTCACACTCGCCTACACAACAAAAAGAAACCAACATTCAGCTTCCCTTTTGCTTTAGGTATTTACAGGTGCAGATCATCCACAAATGCTAAAATAATGGGTAATGAGTTAGATAAACTTGGTCTCAAGCCTTTCAGTGAGAGATGATCTTATGATCCCCATGGTGTCTATGCAGCTCGACTTGGTCAAAACTACGCTCATGTGCTCGCACTTGAAGACTTTTGGGCTAATTGCAGAGATGAGTACGAGGTGCGAAGGCAAAGCAATAGTAGGCTCACCCTTCATCAAATGAAAGATTGTTTATCCAAAGACATTGAAGGGTTATCAGATGATGACGGGGATATAATTCTCCCAACCTATACTAGAAATCAGATTGAACAACAACCTCTTCCACAGGTTTACTGGGCTAACAGAGAATGCATTACAGTAGAAGAAAGGACTCGTCAGGTTGTAGATTACAGCAAGACCTTCTTGACACTCAAAAGAATGAAGTCAAATCCAGTAGCAGAGCCGCCAAGGGTTCATCCATTGCCTCCTTCTTCTAAAGCTCAATCAAAGACAGAAGGAAAAAGTAAAGAAGTTGTGAAGGGAAGTAGGTCTACAAAGAATGCGAAGAAGAGGTTGGATTTCACAGAAATTGTTATACATGAGTAGCTTATAGCTGAAACAGAAGTTCCATGACATGAGCTCATGCCGCAAGAAGAAACAACAAATGTGCCTTTGATACAAGACCCTTTACCATCTTCTAGGTCTTCACCAATTCACATTGATTTGGAAGACGAGGAGATAGAGGAAGATTTTGCAGTTATTCCTCCCATGGATGTTAGTAGAGATACCACATCTTGGCTTGAGAGCTCCTTGGCAAGGACAAGGCGAAGGCCTTCTTATCAGTTGAACTTTGATGATGTATATCAAGAAGCACCCAAGAAGAAGGCCAAGAAACAAATACACTTTGAGAGGAATCCCGAAGGTGAGATGGTCATGGAGACAACGCCTCTTGAAGATAAAATCAGGGATGAGGTGGATGTCGATGATTTCATAATGGTCAAAGCAAATCTTGGTAGAAGTACCCGACATACTGACATGAATTTGTTCAAGATGGTATCTGAAAATATTCAAGAAATAGTGCAAAAGGATGGAGAAGACAAAGCAGCCCTCAAGGCTGAATATCGTCAACTCCGGTTGTGTATATCAAATCTCATTCATGGCACCTCACAAACAACACAATTGCTGCCACAAGTTTTAAATACACCAACTGATCAGCAGCAGTTGAGGCAGTTGGTTATTTGTGGAAAACAAACTCAGGAATGGATTGAAGAGTTCATCGTTGAAGGAGAAGAGATTCTAGCACAGGTCTTCCAGTTGAGATACAAAGCTCACGACTTGCGTCAAGGTATCCAGGATTTTGAGCAGTTGATAGCCCAATTCAAGCCTATTCATGAAATCATAATTGCAGATTTAGAGATGGCTTATGGCTCTACAATGGAAAGATAACACAAAAGACAGATCCTGGAGTGGAAAGAAGGTCACCTTTTCAAGGTTAATACATATGTTAGAATATCTGAGGAGTTTGCAGTGTATAAGCAAAGAGTTATTGATACTCTTAAGTTCATCAGAGAATTTGTTACAGCAATTCCTTGTCAGTATTGCCTTGAGGATGGTTCATACATTGGGCTTGACGTAGTCCAAGCAGAGTTTCAGAGTATCATGCATGGCAGCGATGGCAGTGTTGGAAGAATGAAAATGATTTCCATGATGTCAGCAAAGTTCGAGAAAGCGGCCAATGAGAGCGAAGATTTCTTGAGATCTATTACAGATGGTGAAGAAATCTTGGAAAAGCGGCATTTTGCTATTAACAGTATCAACACTCCTGATAGAGAGGCAGTTGCCCGCTTTTTAGCGAATATGATCAAGATTTAAATCAGCTTTCTTCTAGAAGATTCTTCCATGCTTTCTTTCTATTCTTGTCTCAATTCTTATCCATTCTTTGAGGATAGAAAGAAAACAGTTGTAACGAGTTGGCACTTTCCATTTTTAGATGCTTTCTAGGTTTTAGATGTTTTATCTTTTCTAGGATTAGAAATAAAGCTTGCATGTTGGCAAGCAGTAGTTGTAAAAGCAAGGAGATTTTAGGGTTCCCTACTCCTCTGCTTAGTTATAAATAAGAGCAGTGTTTGCTCATTTTAGTTTAAATGTGCTTGTGATAATAGAATCGCTGAGCTTATGCCTTCATGTTTGTTATCGATTAGTGTCAATTAACTTTGTCTAAAGAGCAAGTTTGCATGCCTCCTTAGCTACAAATCCTTGTTTAGTGCATGTGTTTTGTGTCAATTGTAATCTGGTTGATCGCATGTTGCAAGTATTTTGCTACAACTTGCTGTCCCGGAATTGTAACTTTGTGCCAGAAGTTTGAGTAAATAAAGTCCTGAGCGTGCTTTGCTGCCTTGATATAAAAATCTCAAATTTCTATTTATTGTTTTGTGCCAAGAAGTGTGAGGAAATAAAGTCTTGAAGCTTGCTTTGCTGCCCTTGATAGAAAGTCTCATATTTCCATTCATTGTGTAATACTTTTATGATCTCCTTTTCAGCTTGCATTGAAATTCAGTAGATATATGTTGAGGAAAGTTTATTTAAGTATCTTTGTCAGAAAATCAATCTCGTCCATTTCTAAACTCTCTTGCTCTACGTTTACTTGAGAGGATGGAAACGTTTTAGCATAAGTTAAGTTGTAGTTGTCAAGTTTCATTAAAGGGAAAACCTCAACTGCAACATCTAGAGTTCTATAACCTTGTGTTCTCATAGCTGAATCATAAAGATAGGCAAAAATTAGTTTTAGTTTACTTACTTTATGCAACTCAGCAAAAAAGGGAACTTCCCCTCCTAATTCGAAGAGCGATTTTACTGCACATAGCTGTCCATTTCCAAAACGCATTCCAGAGGTGCGATTTGAATCGCCAACAAATACTATGTGCCACTCAAACAGTCCATAATGTCATTCGTCCTTGGCAATGGAAATCTGTACTTAATAGTGATATTATTAATAGCTCTTGAATATGTGCACATCCTCCATTCTCCATCCTTCTTTGGTGCTAATACTGCTAGTACCACACATGATCTTGAACTTTCCCAAATCAATTCATTCCTTAGCAACTCTTGTACTTGTCGATTTAGCTCCACATTTTCTATTGGTGTCATCCTATGTGCCACTTTGTTTGGGAAACTAGCTCTCGATATCAAGTCTAAATGATGATTGATGGTACAAACTAGTGGCAATCCTTCTAGCACATTCTCCAATACAATATCTTGGTACTTTGTCAATAGTTCAGATACTTCCCTTTGCAAGTGATTCTTCTTCCTTTGGTGCTTACTGTACTTTGGGTGCCGCACTTCCTTAGATTTAATGCAAAGCACATGTTTTCATGTCTCAATCCATCCAAAAATTTCCTTCCATCAACCAAACAGATTCTAGAGTTATCGCACACTTTACTCCTATGCTCTTCCTCCAAAGGTATCAAAATATGTTTTTTTTGCCATTTGAGGTCACAATGTAGGTATTCTTCCTTCCATCATGAATTGCCTTCCTATCATATTGGCATGGTCTTCCCAACAGTATAGGACATACACCCATTGGCAGAATATCACACAATACTTCATCATTATATGATCCTATATGAAATTTCACCAGACATTGTTCACTTACTAGTACCTTGTGTTCATATTGGATCCATGCAATCTTATAGGGTTTTGGATGTTCCAACCTTTTCAACTTAGCTTATTTACCAATTCCTCTTAAATCAAATTGTTTGTACTACCACTATCAATGATAACTTTGCAACACTTACCTCTTGATTTACATATCGTTCCAAATAAAATTTTCCTTTGTGTCGGTTCCTCAATTGTTTCTGTAAACAACATAACTCTTCTCATGACCAATGATTCCCCATTTTCTGGTTTTCCTACTAAATTTGGCGACCCAACAAATTCTTCCTTTGCATATGATGCCCTTGCACTATTTTATTCCCTTTAACTAGCACTCTCTTGGTAACAATAGAATGCTCGATGTCCTCCTCCTCCACATTTGAAATAGGTTCCTCTAAATGGTCTCTTGTCAAATCCTCTTTCAACTTGCTAGTATCCTTTGTTGTCGTAGGTATTGTTGCTTCCTCTTCCTTACTATGCTCAGCATATGACTTTCCTTCGCCACATGGCAGTCTACCTATCTAGAATCTACCTCCTTGACCTTTCTATCTATGTTCAAATCTTTTGTTCAACTTTTCTTCCACTTTTAATGCAAACTAGTATGCCTCTTCAACTATTGTTATGCTTACTAGACTTAGTTCATCTTAAATGTTTGCTTAGAGGCCATTAATGTATTGCTAAGTTACCAGTTCGAGTACGGGTGTGAGTACGGGTAGGGGTACCGATATGGCAGTATGGCAAAAAAAATTCCTTGGGCACGAGTATGGGAATATATGTATATAAAATTTATGTATATGTATATATATATAATAATATATGTTCAAAATTATAAATTATAAGAATAGTGATCCTCATAATTGCCAATAAATAGAATACAGCATAATTTGACATAGTAACTTATAACAGTTCAATTCATGATCATTTCACAAGTACAGTAATTGATTCTCCTTAAAAAATATAGTAAAGAAATAAAAACTCAAAGAAGCCTGCATACCTTACTAGTTTCTTGGTCAATATTGATCATGACTCAATGAAAAGTAGAATATTGCACTCAATGCAACATAATCGACAAACAAAATAGTCAAATGAAACTGGTACAGAAATTGTCTATGTAGCAAAGATCTTTAGGCAACATAGTCAATATAGCAAAACTCTTTGATCAACACTATCAGATAACCACATTTAAGAAGAGTCAATCAAACTAGGGTCAATGCAGGTGTAGAGGGTCAATGTTGAAGATCTAGTGTGCTAATTCACAAATAGTGTCAAATTTACAATTTGACCAAAACATTGTCTTTTTCCCACTCCTATGAGAGTGTCGATCAAATGAGAGAGTAAATGATGGAATGATGCATTCATGAGGATCAATTAATGTTATCTACAAATGTTGAATTGGAAACAATAGCCCTAATTTTTTTTAAACGACAGTTATAAGTTCCTAGTCTGCCAATACAATATCAAATTTGTATTAGAATTCATTAGAAAAGAATATCATATTTAGTAATTGATGGTGTCATACTCCTTTCATAGACCAGTTTTGTAACTATTATTGTTTTTCTCTTCTTAGACCATGGGGCTCCTACTAGGTATGCCTAGGGTACTACCCAAGCGCCAACGTCTTACCTTGGTCGTACCCAAGCACAAACCCAAACGATACCAAGACCCAAACCATACCCACATGCGTACCCGAGTCAAATATAAAGGACTCGGTAACTCAGATGTATTGCATCACTTTCTCCTTGCTAGCTTCACTATGCCCAAGTCTGATAATCATATTATAAAATTCTTTGGTGTACTCTACTGTATTTTCCTTTTGCCTTA
Source organism: Sequoiadendron giganteum (assembly GCA_007115665.2). Classification (NCBI taxonomy): domain Eukaryota; kingdom Viridiplantae; phylum Streptophyta; class Pinopsida; order Cupressales; family Cupressaceae; genus Sequoiadendron; species Sequoiadendron giganteum. The sequence goes on along the minus strand of CM021109.1, from coordinate 185,792,683 downwards.
AATTTTGCAATCTCTTCAACAATTCCAGCTCATAATCAACAGATATGAATTGATTCTTCAACCTTATTACCATTTTATCCCATCTTGTGAATCTCTTTTTTCCTCTCCTATTTCTATCCAACTAAACTTCCTTCCACCAAATGGCAACATTTCCTTTCAACTTGGTTTTCGCAAATCTTACTCTTTGGATCTTCGATTTATTCATACTCAAAGTATGCTTCCATATCATATCCAATCAATCAATTCCTCGAGATTCAAATCACCTACATAATTAAAAATCTCAATTCTAGGTCTCTTACTAATCTTGGAAATGGCTTTCAACATCTTGATCTAATCTGATTCTTGTTCTTCTTCTGGGGTTTCTTCATTTAGATCTGCAACTTGAGCTCCTAATTATTCATCGCTCTCATCCTCATGTTTAAGGTTTAGACCTCTTTTCCTATCTTCTATAGCATCCAATAGAATCTTCATTGTCCTCATAATATCTAACATTTCTTCCTCTCTTCCAACAACATTGGCCATACTAGGCATCCTCCTTGGTGGCATCTTTCCTTGGATCTAGTGCAAGTGCCTCAAGTCAGTGATCTAGCTACAAGGTTGCAACGACCTCAGTTGGCCCTTTGTTGACAAACACTCGCAAGCTACCTCGAGTCGACGATCTATAGCATCCAATAGAATCTTCATTGTCCTCATAATATCTAACATTTATTCCTTTCTTCCAACAACATTGGCCATACCAAGCATCCTCCTTGGTGGCATCTTTCCTTGGATCTAGTGCAAGTGCCTCAAGTCAGTGATCTAGCTACAAGGTTGCAACTACCTCAGTTGGCCCTTTGTTGACAAACACTCGCAAGCTGCCTCGAGTCGACAATCTATTCACCCTTGGTTCTATTGGAATGCCTTCCCAATGGATTAAAAACTCGCTCTAATACCACTTGATGCAGTCATCGATGGAGAGTCTAGAGGAAGGACTATCCAACCGTGCAACTTAGAGTTAACACAATTGAATTAACATAGAATAGTAAAGCAACTTCTCATTGATTCATCATCACAAAATGATTACAAATGGCCCACAGGCTTGTCCCATGAAAATTACAAATATAGATAGGCTCACAAGCTGCCACGAGCTCACTACAAGCTTATATGTAGAGATGTGACAATAAAGACTATTATCACACTACCACTCTACTACTACTATTATCACTACTACTCAACTTTACTTTACTAACTAACTACTTTCAAATGAATCCAAAATGTGTTTATATAGCAGATCCAAGCTTTAGGAATGATCCCAGTCTGCCACAAGGTGTCCCAAATCTTGATGTCTTGTGAAATACGTAGGTTGGTAAAACTTCAAGAGTTAATGAAATTTGTTGCAATTCTAAACAAAGATTCCTTTAGTCACATATTGCCTTGTGATATGTTTATTTGAACTTTGCAAGTCATGGGATGATGCTGCAAACTTCGCATGATGAATTGAGTGTTGATTGTGAACTCGAAGACGTTTCTAGTAACGATAGCTTTTTGTATATTAATCCAAAACTCCTGAAATTTGGATATGATGTGCATGAGCTATTACAAAACTTTGATTCTCTGCCATGAGCTAAAATGAGTTTAAGTAGTGAAATGCGGTAAGGTGCACTAGGATGCTCCTACATCATCTCCAAAACTGTACACTAGTTGGTGACAACAATTCTAACTATCTAACACATGTAACTTCCATGCAATTTCTGGGTGAGATTGCCCCAAATCTAAATCAAGAGTTTTCCTCCTCTAATTCGGTAATGGAATTTAGAGGGATTCCATCCTCTAATTCCAAACCTTAAGTGGTTTTGTCCTTAGGTAAGATTGAACTATAATTCCATGCTCCAAAGGAGTAATAATCCGATAATAAAAGATGTAATCCATTCATATATTCTTCCTCTCCTTGCTTGGTCTTTCTTATATACCTTTTTCCTTTAATGGGCATAACTTTTCACATGCCCCTTGACCTTTAAATTAAAACTTGAACTTCAATTTTAATTTTAGTTTATTATTAATTTACCCTTTTTAAAAGAATTCGCACAGACTTTTAGGGGGGGGCATTACAAAGAAAGCTTTTGTTGAGGCATTAATGAGAACAATCAAGGATACATGGCCTCAAACCGAAGCATCCATCATTTTTTATGGCTAGAAAGATTGCAAAACTAGACCACTAATGTAATCGCAATGTCCCCTAAAGGAGTAATATTTTCTAAGGCAATAGATTATGAGCAAGTGAAGGATACAATTTTCATTGCCAATATCCTTATACAATCCATTGAGATGGTGGGACTTAAAAATGTTGTCCAAGTCATAATGAAAAATGCTAAAAATTGTAGGGCAGATAGTTCAATAGTGGAGAGCACATATGGGCATATTTTTTAGACACCATGTGTTGTCCACTCACTCAACTTGGTATTACAAAAGATTGGCATATAGATCGAATGGGTCGAAAAATCTACACAAAGCCTGAGAAGATTCAAATTTTGTGACAAATCATCATGTCACAAGCCATCTTCAAAACCTTCTCCAACTTGGACTTGGAGAAGGCAATTTTTTTAGTGTATTTTTTAGTTTTTTATGTCATCTACTTTTTAATATTTTAATTTGTTTTGTTTTCTACACCATGTTAGTTTGTCGAGACATGGTTTGTGTCGCACACAATCATCTTGAGACAACTTCTAAAGGAGCGAGAGGCATTAAGTGCTATGGTCATCAACAACTTTTCGAACATACAAAAGCAATTAAATACATAGAGAACCCAAAAAAGTAAAAGCATTGATCCTAGATGATGAGGAGTTGGCTCATGTAGAATATGTTGAATTTCACTTAGCCCATCAACAACATGATTAAGTATGTTATGTTGATACAAATTGCCCATGCTTGGGTGAAATTTATGATGGCACAAACTTCGTGGTTGAAAAAACTAGACCATAATAGAAACCAAGGAGTATAACCGCAAAAGCATTTTCAAAAAGGTGCCAAAGATCATTGTCGATCATTGGAATAAGATAACCATGCCTTCGCATTGCCCAGCATTTGCTATCTCTAAAATATTATACTTCAAAGATATGTTCTTTGCCAAGGAAGGTGGCACCATATAGAGATGAACAAATTGCTACTAGCTATAGAAATGCATTCAAAAGAATATTCCCAAATGTAGATATATAGAGTGTTGTCTTGAATGAGTTTAGCCACTTCATATCTCCAAAGAATCATGATGTTTGTACTCTTCGAGACAAGTATAAGAAAGATACTCATGAATGGTGACACATACAAGGTCAAGGCACTATTTACTTGGAACCTCCTGCAATAAAAATTATTTTTCAAATATATATCTTTTTATTTTTTTACCTTTCTGAATTTTCTTTAGCTATTATTTATTATAATTTATGTTTTGTAATTGTAAATGTAGTATATAAATTCAGCAAGTTTGTGAGTTCTTCAACTAAGTGGAATTGGAGTACATATTCATTTATCCACTCAAATAAGCAGAATCAATCAGGTGCAAAAAATGTTGAGGATTTGGTCTTTGTGCACTCTAACTTGCATCTCTTGTCACATAAGAGACCTAATTAAAATGAGGGGTGACAAGGAATTGCGATCTAACTCTTGAGTATGCTAACTTAAATGCTATAGTAGCATAGTTTTCCAAAGTCTCTATAGATGAGGCAACTTCTACATATGGCATGGCTAGTGGGAGTGACACTAAAGCTAATTGTGGTTCAAATCAAATTGAAATAAATGTTGACTTTAATACTCTCAATGAAGAGCAATATAAAAATTATTGAATATTAATTATAATTTCCAATTCGTGACATTTGACAAATCATTGAATTATCATATTGTGAATTTATAAGTATGTAAGAGAGGGTGAACAACCACGTCAAGGCTCTAGGTCACAGGGAGCCAAGAGCGGAGGGCTGCCCAAACTTACCTCACTCTAAAGGGGTATTTCGGATAGAGGTCAAGAATGATGAGGACTATAAAGTACTTCTATCATCCTTCAGACCTGTAATCCCAATTTAGGCTAGGCGAGCTAGTTTTTGGAGTCAATACTGTACCTTAGACAGCTCTCTGTCTAAGGACGGCAACACAGTTCTAGGACGACAACGTGGCGCGTTGGCATCCGTACGGCTAGAGGACAAAAAGTACAATATAAACTACCACAAAACAAACTAACAGCCTAGCTAGTTGTTCTTAAATGAACAAAACAAAACAATAAAGTACAAAAAGTACAAACGAAGATGATAGAGTAGATAGATAAAAGCAAGAGTAACGAAGATGATCTCACCAAGGCACCAGTTCGCCAACTAGCTCCAAATGCACGTTCACCTACACACAAGAAAGAGGGGAGAATGGTTGGGGTTGTATAGGGGTCTGCCTCAGTCAGACCCCTGTTTTGGTGTTTCCACCTCCATGGACAGCCAGATAGCAATGAGATAGAAATATGCGATAAAGAAGTAAAGAAAGTAGAAGTTGCAATAAACACTACAAAATAGTAAAGTGCTACTCAACCAAATCACAAAGGAGAGAAGTGAAACATTACCACCTCCACCCAAAAGTTCACTAGCCAATAGTGGAGAATGCGGACTTGTCAAGGTCACCATAGCCTTGACTGTGGTGGAAGGAGATCTCGCAAGACTCCAAGCCCACGTTGTTATGGCTTGCTTCACACTTGCTATGTCGAGTTGATGGAGTGTTGTTGCTGCAATGGAGTGTTGAAGTGCTGGAAGTGCTTAGAGATTGCTAGAGCTTGTGAAGAGATGAAATGGAATGAGAATGAATGAATTTGAGGGAAGAAGTGCGAAGAATCTACCATTTTCGGGGTCGGTTGGTCGAAGAGGGACATTACAAATCGACCCCAATCAAAAATGTAACGCCCCTGCCAACTTCAGACGCAGGAATCCGTTAGGGACAACAGCACACCGCGCACGCATCCCTGACAAATATTCTCCCACCAACACAACAAACAAATGCCAAATGGAAGGAAGGCAGTTGGGTGATGTGGAATTTTGCCTTCGGATTTGATTTTCTAAGGTGAGGATGTGTGGAAGGGGAATTTGCGTAAGGGGCGCAAATTCGCTCCTATACAGAGTATTTGATTTTAATACTCTCAAATTTAATACTCTCAATGATGAGTAATATAAAAATTACTAAATATTAATTATAATTTCCAATTCATATTGACATTTAACAAATCATTGAATTATCATATTGTGAATTTATGAGCATTTTATTTTTTGCAAATTATGAGCTATTTAAATATTTGTTTATTGGCAATAATGAATATAATTGTTTTTTTAACTTATAAATTTTATATATATATACAAACCCGTACCATACCCAAGGAAAAAATCGTACTAATGTTTTTGAACCTCAAACCTGTATTTGTCCTCATACTAGGACCAGCAACTTAGCTTTACAACTGTATTTTTAATATTGCTACTCGTTTACAAATATTTTGCTCATACAAGCATCAACATGAGACTAATATTAGCTCCTTTCAAGCAACCACACTAGAAACCACCGTCCAAAGACCAAGGATCGCAACTTAGAAATCAACTTATTTAGAAAATTAGAAACCACCTCCACACTAGAAGCCAACAATGGCAGACCAAGAGTCATAACTTAGAATTCCAAATTAAATGTCCCTTTGGGATTTGAGCTAGGGTCTCCATAATGAGAACTCAATGCTTTAACCAATTAAGCTCAACCCCTTGGACTCATAGGCGTTTGAATTTATATTTGGCCAACTTAGCTCCTTGGTCGAGCTTACAAGATGAGGTTGCCAAGTGGAAATAATGAATTCTTATGTTTTTAACTTGCATTTGAGGGGGCACAATTTGATGATATCATTGTCAATATGGTCGCAACTTTGAAGTGGCTTTGTCTAGCACAAAGCACAACATCCTCCTTTATCTTTAAATCTGAATTGTTGGTCATGATTCACTAATCACTTTGCCACTTAAGTCGTCAATCTATGCTAGCACAAACACAAAATAAGTGTGCCATTCCTTATTGCACTTTTATATTATCACCGCTATCTGCTTCACCATTTTATGTTGGCAATACCTCTTTAAAAGTGTGATTCACTTAAGCTTGATTTACAACATACTTTAATTAAGAACTTTAAGACCATTTTCCCACTTGAATTGCATTTTCCTAATGGTAATGCCACATGAAAAGTGTGACACCTTATGTTCATTGTTCACCTATCTTACTAGTGTAATGTCCTCTTGGCTTCGCCACCTTAAAATAGTGCCAACTTCTTACTTTGCTCATTGTCGTAGTTTCTTCGTGTCATCACAACCTTAATCTAAGTTTTGAGCTAGCATTGCCACCAATAAAGTGCCACTTTCACTTAAGTGCGCATATTTTCTCCTCACTATGTCTTTCTCATCTCTTTGCCAGCTCTTAGTCACCATTTTGGACTAGCTTCGCCACTAAAAAGCACAATTTTAACTTAGCACAACTTTGGAATGAGTTTGCCACCTTAGGTGCCTTTACCCGATGGCATTGCCACTCAAGTTGTGCACTTTTCTTAGACTCGTCCCTTTCTACTTGAACATATTGTTGGAGGAATTTAGTAAAACATTCACCAACCTTGTCCTCAACTTCCATTTTCATCAATGTACCATCTTCAGTTTCACTCTTGAGTTATCATCCCTCAAAATCCTAATTCCTCTTTTTGTTTATCATTCCTTATCCATTATCAATCTGCAAACATTGTTAATAGACAAACTAGGCCATCACCTAACAATTTGACAATTGACAAGACTAAAACTTGGTTAATATGACAAGAATGACACAATTTATTGACTACAAGCTTAACTAACAACAAAGTTTCATCAAGGTACCAACACACTTCACTACCTTTCTTTATGTTCAATTTTATTTGTTGACCTTGTCTAATGCACTTGAAACCCTCCTCTCGTAGGCCCTACAAAAGCATTGGTCTAAATCAACATTGACAACTACAAGGAACGTGTCATGTCCCCAACTTGGAGCAATAAGGAGAAATCGTTAAATTAATTATTTGTAAGGTTATCAAATAAATAAATATTAAAAGGTGACCTTATATTTAATTAATTTAATATTAAAGTGACTAAAAATAAAATAATATCAAAAAGTCACTTAAGTGAATAAAATAATATTTTATTCTAGAAGCTTCTTGGAAATGTTTGTGAATTCTTTATAAGGAGCTTTTGGAGGGCTTTTGAAAACATCTTGAGTTGAATACACTTTCTGATCATTGGAGAGCTTGAAGGCTTGGCATAGCTTGAATGCTTGAGCTGGTTTCATTTGTGAAACACCAAACCTAGCTGGTCATTTGGGAGGAGATATCTCAGTCTCTTCATTGCTGCAAATTTTGTGGCCAAGGGCCAAATTTGATAAATCGGTTGGAGCACTACATTCTCAATCTTGTGGAGTTACCTCAATCCTTGAAGGAGGACGATTTTGTTATTGAAGGAGGACGATATTCTACTTGTGGCTGATTCGATTGATATATGATATTGCTGGTGAAATCTCAGACACATTATTGCTGGGCGCACCAAGGAGGAGGTGTGATTTCATCATTAGAGGCAATTAAAAATTCGGCCAAGGCTTGGGAGAGTTTGCTAGTCTTAAAGAGAGCTAGTTGCAGCATTTTTGAGGGAATAGACGTCTTCTACTTGGAGAAGCGATTTCATTTATAGAGGCTTCCATCATCTAACAGTCTTATAGGGAGGCCGAATTTGCATTGAAAAGGTGAATTTTCATGAGGTTCGATTTTACTCCAGCTGGTCTGCATAAATCATGGCTTTCTCTTAGGCTGGGCGCACAAGCTTGGGGTGCAATTTTGTAAAGAGGAGCAGATAAAAATCCAAGAAAATTGCTGGGAGGTCGTTGGACTCAAAGAAAGCATGGAGCAGCATTTTGAAAGCTAAAGGCATCTTCTTCAAAGTTCTTCAAAGAGATTCAACTCATTTCTTGTTGGCAGCCATTCATTCCAGGTTCCTTCATTTCAGTATTGTAATGCATTTAGGTTCATAATTGCATTTAGGAATCATTAGCTGATTTAATCAGCATTAGAGCATTGTAATTACAGTCAAGATATCAATACATTTGCATATGTAATGCTGTCATATACAAAGCAATTTAGCATTATAGTTACATCATGGTCCCTGTGAAGGAAATAGTTGAAACTCATATGCTCTAGATCAGCTTGTAAACTCTTCAATGCTATTGCAAAATAATATTGGTGATATAAGAAGTTTGGCTGCAATCTATTTGACAAAATGTCCTTTATATGAACTTGCATTTCATTGAACTAGTTTCATGCTAAGTATTTGTGAAAATGTCTCTTGGCTGTAGATATACATTTATGCATTAGAAACTCATATATATGCATTTGAAAAATACAAAAAGATTTGCATTTCATCCTAGTTACTCGATTAGTCATCTTGCAATCATTTTTAAGCATCAAAACATCATTGGCACCAACCCAAGACAAAACAAAACAAACTGAAACCAATTACCAGCAAGTTTGAGGTTGCAAGCAAAGTGTTTGACAAAATTCCTAAGGCAGAAAATCAGAGTTTTTACATCAGATTTGGCAAGGCACTTGTTGGTGTGTGTTTTGAATACGCCACCATACACAGAATAAAATGCCCAAGGACACTTTATCCTCTCTTGAAAAGTAATTGCAAATACCTAGAAGGTAATACAATAACTCCAATGTTTCTTTTGGTCAGGTCATGACATATGGACAAGGTCAATGGGTGTTGTGATTTGCTGGTAATCACAAGGGGACTTACATGAATTTGTTTGCAGATTGAGGACTTAGACGGTTTTATCTTTGAAGGCTCTTTTTGATGGGTATTTGGGATTTTCAAAAAAAGGGCAAAAGGGTAAGGGTTTAGAAATCTAAACTACGCCTAAGAACTCAAGAGACGGCAGTGACAAGATAAAATAGGGTAACCACACTTTGTTTCACCTCCTTCGGACAACTACGCAAAGTGGGTGCAATCTTCAACGGAAGTGATAATAATTTTCATGTTTGAATTGAAAACAAACAGAAGTTAAGCATCCACAAATTAATGGCTCAAACTAACTTTACACATCAAATGCAAATCATCCATTTGACAAAAGTATGAGCTAAATTTTATCTACCACTGCTATCAAATCTATCATCCACTTAACAAACATATAAATGAAATACTAATCTAATTCTACCCTAAGTGTTGAAGGAGAAATATTAAAACCTTGCACACTACTTGAAAATAAAAGTGGTTCTTAGCAAATCATGCACAAGAGCTTTTATAAACGGAAATAGTTTCGTCGCAACCATCTTATACAACTCACTTCACAAATTGTAAATGAGAGTAAACAAGTTTATATAGAGTTTACAAAATTGAATAAACGGCTCAAATTAAAAATGAGCCAACGGCCAAGATCAAAACAAATAAACCCTAATTAGGGTTTCCCAAAATGACTTCAGTGAACTGAGAGTTGACAGGGTGATGTGGCGCTTTGGAGCTATTTTCAAGGAATTACATCCTGATCCTCCCGCGTTGCCGTGTGTTCAATGAATCTGGACACGATCAAGGCAACTTCATCCATGGTGACCTGAGGAAGCATTCCGATCTTGAATTCCAGTCCGTCCACACTCTCGGCGCATCTGGCAAAGGTATCCTCCCACTCTGGCTTGGTCTTCTCAAAAGACTCTCGGATGCTTAAGAAGTTCGCCAATTTGGCCCAATCCTGCTTCAAAATGGGTCCTGTGATGGCAAAGATGCCTTCTTGGACCTTCCCTTTCAAAACCTCTAATTGCAGGTCATTCTCTCGTAGAGCCTCCTTATCCAAGATATCGGCAATCATGTTGAGAATTTTGGCCTGAACTTCTTTGACCTGCTCCTCCAGCTTGAGACTGTCAACCTTTACTCTGTCTAAGACTTCACCTCGTGCCGTTAGTGCCCAATACCAAGTATGGAAGTCATAAGCCGCACTAGCTGCAATGATATCTCCGTCTATCAATTCTTGCTTAGGAATCCCTTTCAGAATCCTAAGGCAAGGAATTATTCTCTCCTGCACATCTGGAAGGTTCTCCCATACTTCCGCCAAAGCGGCTAGTCTAGAAAGTAGGGCAGTGGCCTGACCATAAACCAGAGTCAACCTCTCTACGAATGCCTCAACTTCAGTCCCCTTCACTGCTATCCATTCTCTGGCTTCCCGAACTGTGACCATGTTTTCTTCTATCTCTTTAACGGCCTCCTGTGAAGAGTACAAGAGTAGAGGAGCTGTCGTGTTATCTTGATCAAGTGGCTTGATCAAGTGCTGGATATACTCCTTTAGGCGCTCAATTTCTAATTGGCACTCCTTCCTCTTGGCTACCTCCTTTGCCAACCTTGACTTGATAGTGGACACAGAATTGTCCAAGTCTTCAATTTCTTGGCCCTTCGTGGTTGGACCCAAGTCGATGGTTGTGATGGCATAATCTTGTGGAGCCATGTCCTCCTGTGTCCTGTCCACTGTAGGCACTGCGATCTGCACTGTCCTGTTGCCGGTTTCATCTCTCTGTATGCTCGAGAATTTCTTTGTTGGCTTCTTAACTGTAGTCTGCGTAAGTCTGGCCAAGAAGTCAGCAATGTCATCCTCTTCTGGCTCCTCCACTGGCGCCTGTACTTTCAGCCTCTCCCTTAGCCAATCCGGGATCGTCGGCTGCTCTATGCCTTCATCTTCCGGCCTGTCTTCTCTGTCAGGAACGTCCAGAATTCCCCTAAGGGCTGAAATCATTCCTTCCTGGAAATCCTCATTTTGGGTGTCCACATTTTCATCATCGGACTCCAATATTTATGTGCCCGTGGGAGATGGTGGCGCATCTTCATCCGGCTGAGGCTCCATATTGTTTTACGGAATCGGGGAAGGATCCCTTATGTCGGCCAGTGAAGCATCTACAGTAGCCAGCATCTCTTCAATATTTCTCGATGTGGCAGATCGTGAAGGCTTCAGCTTCGCCTGCTTCTGAACTGGCTCCTTACCCACAACTATCTCCTTCCTTTTCTTGGAAGTGGTGGCCTCTATCATCTCTATGCCCTAGGATGCGTCTGCATTGGAAGAATAGGATTCCGCCTCACTCAACATATCATAAGTCAAGGTTATCCTTTTTCGCCTGAGTTCCTGAATCTGTTGATCAACCCACCACTATGTATACTTGATGACAGGTCTCATCAAAGTATTCAAATCGGCGTGCTTGGGTTCTGACCATCTGACCATCGGCAAAGGCAAGCTCTCATCAAGGTGCGGCTGTACCTGTTGTCCATCTTCTTCCAACTGATCTGGCACCCGACAAAGTTCTATTGCCCTGATCAAGCTGACAGGCAGTCTGGACCACATCTTTCGCCTAACCTCAAACTCGTCTGCAGCATCCGCCCAGAAATCTTCCAGTTCAACCCTATGCTTGTACCTCCTTCCATCCACCGTCTTGATGTGATGATGTGGGTCGAAGTGGCTCCTAGATGGATAGGTAGCAAAAGGATAATGCTGAATCTCGAGCCTGGCACTATCTGTTGCCTACAATGATGGACAAGACTCTAGCATGTTCCCTATAAAGAAGGGAAAGGTTACTGCCGCCTTTTGCTTTGTCCGTTGGAGGCCTTGAAATTCTTCTAGCTGCCTTAGAACTTCCAACAGGACCATCTTGTTAGTCGGGAAAATGGGCAGACGATATGGGCTCCCGGTGAATCCCTGGATTCTGATGTAAGTATATCGAGGATACTGGATAAACCAAGATCCATATTTGCCAATCAGCTTCTTGGCCTCAGGAGTCAGCCGTTGATGTGTCCCTCCCTGGAGTATCCTGGTGATATACATAAGGAAGGCGTCATGACCTTGCCTGAAATGAGCTTTCTCTTTCAACTGCAGCTGTGGATAACAGTCATATGCCTTCAACTCGTTTGATCCATTGCCGACCGTGCCTTTGCATATCAAGCCTGCATACTTGTAAGTCCTAGCCAACATATAGATGACGTAAGAACTCATATAAAATGTTTTAGTTTTCTCCAAGTTGACAAGTTGCTCGTGGAGGTTGTTGCTTATCATTCATGACCAGTTAAACATTTTCACGCCCTCTGTGATGTCCTCAATAAAATAGTACATCCACGGTTCAAATGGCGCCCCCAAAGGACTGCCTGCTATTCTGTTCAGCAAGATAATGATGTCTCCGTAGTCCTCCTTGAAGTCCGTACGCATCAACCTCTTGGGCATTTTCTTGACTGACGGCCTAGGCTTGTCCAGCCATGACTTGTTGAGGTTGGCGGCACAAAGGTCAGGCTGTTCATCATACAATCTATGGGCGTCTTCCTTAGTTTTATAAGTGGTCTTAGGATACGAAGGAATGCCAAAGGCCTCTTGTATGGCCAACTCTCCCAGATGTGCCAATATTCTCCCGTCAAGCGCCACAATTTGCCTCAACTCAGCATTATAATGACACGCACACTCCACCATCAATTCAGCACATTCAAGTGCAGGCAGAAATCCGGCAGCTTGAAAGATTCCATTTCTTACCATTCTCCTGGTTGCAGGCGTGGGTAAAGGCCCATTGTGCCCATATACTCTTCTCTTGAATTCATCAAGGTCTATATGACCAAGATTGGTGTCCGAGATGTTCTTCCATTTTGATTTTATTTTAGTCTTTGGCTGCGATCCCTTGTTCGCGAACTTCATCTGTGCTTGTCTGGACGTCTCTTCTTGATCGACTGTCAACCTGCAAGTACAAGATACTTAACATTAATATAAGACCTTTTAAAATCAATTTATTTCGGGGTGTAGTTTGGACAAAATCGCACTTTCAGCTTATTAAATTAAAATTTCCGTCAAAAAGCAAAGCTGAAAGTAATCAAATTCGCCCCTCTATGGATGAAACTCGTGCCGGAAAGAAAGTAGAAGATAGAAACGAGGTACAAACACATTGTCGATTAATTTCCAAAACTCAGAGATCGTATTCTGGCTGCAAATGAATTTGAAAATTCTGAAAATCTGCCAGAGGAAGTGCGCCAAAGCTGGGAAGTACGATTTTCAGCAAAGAAATAACTTCTTTCTTTCTAAAAATCACGCCTGTCAACAAGAAGTTGGTTCCTTGATTCTCATAGCAACGTTACTTTCATGAACTTATCCTACGCAAACAATTCCCCGAAGATTCGAGAGAGATAGCTTCTTCTCAGTCGAAATTGTGAAGAAATGAGTTGCTGAAACTCATTTTATGGCTGAGAAGTGCGATTTTCCTCAAGGAATTGCTTTCTTTTCTCTGATTTTCTTCCAATTTTAGAAACGTTTTTCTTCTCAGATTGGCAAGTTTCTAATTTCACTTTCAATTGTTGAGGCAAGTTTCCAATTTTTATCTCTGTGCCACCTCTGTTTGAGATTTTCGAATTTCTTAAAAAAAATGCCTAAGTGTTGGAGAAAATATCAAAAGATATTAAATTAATTGTTTAAAATTAATTTTCCAACATACTTTAAATCTTCGAATCATGGCAAATTTAAAATTACCTACGGCAGAATAATTTAATCTTCCAAATAATCTCCAAACTTCTAATTTTTAATTAAAATTTCCCAAGTATCGGAAAATAATTAAAAATATTAAAATATTAAGTTCCAACCCGTTTAAAATTGATACATGGCTAAGTTTGTTTGTCCGCGGCCAAATATTTTATCTTCCAATTGTCTGCCTAGCCAAAATGTGCTCAATAATTTGTCTGCCAAATTTCAACTCTCCAGGCGGACTTCTGACCCCTCTGGACATTTTTACTTAGCCAAACGATTCATCTTCTGGGTTGGGCGAACTTGGAGATCTCTGCCACTTTGTCATTTTTTAATTCACCTTAGGATTTTATCTCAGCTGAGAGGGGCGAACTTCACACTTGCTCTGCCTTACATTCTCCATTTCTTGCCAAAGAATTTCATTTTATCTTGCTGAGGAGTGATTTTCAAGCCGGCCTAACCTCTTCTCTATCTAGACATTTTTCCATTTTTCATGCCTTAGAAAATAAAATTTTCCTAAGTTAGGCGAATTTCTCCATATTTCCTTGCCAATGGCGTGTTTTACCTTCCATTTGTCTAAGGCGGACTTCAACCTTTTCTTGCCATGGCGAGTTTTGTTCTTGCCTTGTCCAGTGGTGGTCTTCACTTATAATTGGCCATTTAATCCATCATAAGGCGACTTTTCCTTGCAATTTCACCCTTTTCCAAACATCTTGGAGCGCACCCCTTCATATTTCCTCCCTTCTCCAAACTTCTTGGGGCGGACTTCACATGCCTCTTGCCATTTTCCTTTAGGCTCGGGCGGACTTGCTAGCCTTCATGCCTTTGACTTTTTGGGCGGACTTTAACCATTTTGTGCCATGGGCGGACTTGCTCTTTCCTTTGCCAAGGGCAGACTTGGCCTTGTCTTGCGCCATCCACCTTCTCCAAACATCTTGGGCGGACTTTAGCTTCCTTCTTGCCAAGGGCGGACTTGGCTCTGCTTGTGCCATGGCGGACTTGGAGACTTCCATGCCATGGGCGGACTTCATGCTTGGCTCGCCAGTGCCTACCTTTGGCATGCCAAAGGTAGGGCGGACTTCATGCTCTTCATGCCATTCTTCTCTCATAGGCGCCTCTCTCAGACTTAGCCATTTTTCCAAACTTTTGCCATTTGACCTTGATTTTCATGATTTATGGAGGCGTGTTGACTTCTTGTTTGATGGGATCCAGAAATAGAAACTTTCCAAAAATAGAAACTTTCTAGAAATAGAAAAAGCAAAAAGCATCCCTAAAAAATAGGAACTCCAAAATGGCCTAAAAATGCCGAAAATAAAAAAAGCAAAAAGCAAAAAAAAACAGAATCCCTAAAAAATAAGAAGTGTTAGAATTGACCGAAAGCAATGGCGTTCCTCGTCTACTGGGTCTTCTGAGCATTTCCATGACGTTTAAGCATTCAAACGGGTTCAAAATCTCAACTTGGCCGAGCTGACTCTCAAAATTTACTCAAATTGAACTCTAAAAGATGTTGCGCGAAGGGCGGAACCAAAACTTGGGGGTCCCCATTTGCGATGGGGCGATGTGTGAAATAGGTCACAACAGCACTTTACAGAACGAGGACATAGATTTGACTCACAAAAACAAACAACTGACTTGTAGTTTATAGCTTGACACAATACCAAAAACATGTATGGGTACAACAAACTTCTGCAATCCCTAAATTGTTACAAGAAGACTTTTTTTTAATTACATCAAATTTGAAGAATTGACCTTTTAAACCACTCTAAATGACCCATCATCAAAATGAGTGAGGAATTGAATTGTAAATTAGAGTGCACTTGTACATATAACTCTTTAATACAAGTACATGATAAACAGATTTAGTGAAAATAGCTCTATACTTTTAGCAATGCTATGCTTTTGAGGGTGTTTGTATTTTCTTTTAGTTTATCTTTATTTGTTTTTTTTTCTTATGGGGATAAATCCGACATAAAACAAAATCCCAAAAAGAAATCATATTGTGTGCATATTTGAAGAATTGTTTACAAAAGTCTTCATTTTTTATTTTTCCAAGCATACATCTTGTAAAGAATTAGGCAAGCCTCCCTTGTGATAGAGGAAGGAGTCAAATTCTACACCCAAAAACCATGAATTTTGTACCTAGAAAATTTCAAGGATAATACACTGAAAATTTCTGCTTTGGTACAAATTTGAATAGAAGAATTCCAGGGATAAAAGTTTCCAAATCAAGAAAGAATTCAATAATTCAAAGACCCAAAAAATAAGAAAAAGCAAACAACACTGCAACCAAACTATTTTACTGAATCTATTAAAATTGAGGCTAGATACATAAATATTTTAGAAATTATATGAAAATACCTGACATCAAATAAATTTTCAAAATCAACATGGGTACAACCTTGTCATAGCTTTTGTGCTTCTGAATCCATATAAAATATCCATATCAAAAAACTAATAACCATGCAATGCTCTTGCAATGAAAGATGCACCACTGTAATGTCCCCTTTTCAGCCCTATGTTTTTCAATGGCCGATAGCCTATTTCCAAAGTCCCATAGGCTACTCGGAGGCATTCTTAGGGTTTCTAAGATTCTTGAAGGTTTCTCATAAGTGTTTCAAGAGTTTGCCAGTTTGCTTTTTGGGTCTTTCTGGGTTTTTGAGAACTTTGGTGGCAAATCACTGAGATTTTTAGCAGTGTCTATTTTTAGTAAGTCACAACGACTACCCGAAATATACTCATTTTGAGTTTTGAGTCACTTACTATTTTTAACAGTATATTATTTTTAGTAAGTGCTATTTCTGGCAATGGTGTTGGCAGCAGTTCAAAGCAGGGTTTCCAATTTTAGCGGTGGTGGCAGTTCCAGTGTTTACAGTCTTGGTATTTTCAGCAATGGCTTCTCCAACATTCTTGGAGTTTGAAAATGGAAGGTTTGCAACTTAAGCTAATATTATAATGTCAAGTGGCCCCCTTGGACCCCACGCCTAGCTTGATGACTTAAGTTATTTTTTTAAAAATAAATATTATGCAAACCTAAAGTGGATGCCTAGTTGAGGACTTAAAGCAATTTAAATCATAATTTTTTGCATATCAAGGGTGGACGCCTAAGTATGAGAGTTAGGTGGTTTTTAATTGAATTTTATATTGCTCCAAAAGGTGGCGTCCCTTTTTGGAGGGAAAAGCATTTCAAACTTCTGGGTCTTGGAGCCTATTTATAAGCCCTCTCTTGCTCTCATTTGGTTATGCAATTTGGAGATAAAGTTATGCTGCCGGATTGGAACCAGAGTGTTCTTTGTTGAATCTTTGGAGGAAAAAAAACCCTCTTTAGGTTGTTGGTTTCATATTTGAAAGATAATCCCTAGCTAGTGGAGTGTGATTGCATTTAGTAATCACCATTGGAGCTTAACGGTGATGGTTTGTTTTCAGTTTTGGTTACTTATGATGAACTCCAGCTATGTTTTGGTATGATAACTATTTGTGTAGAGATTTGGGTGCATTTTGGAAGTGATTTCTTGGAGTTTCAGATTGCTGATTGCTTTTTCCAAATCCTTGGCTGCACCCTTGTTTTGCTCACGCTGATTTGAGAAGTGGATAACATTTTGTGGGTGTTTTCTTTTTGGCTCTTCCATCCTAGGGCACCCCTTCCTACAAAGTTTGGCATTTTATGATGGAGAAATGGTTTTTTCCTTGCTGGTCGCCCCTCTAGGGAGGTCATACAACTTGGCTGGAGGATGTTTTGGCATGTGACTTCGCTGATCAAATGTGTTGGTGGTTGCTAACTATCTAGTCTTGGGTGCCTAACCTTGCTTAGACATTTGCAAGTGACTTGGAGTGATTCTACGGAGTTTGGGCGAAGTTATGTTCATTTTACCATTGCTGGTTGGCGCAATCAGCTTAATATACGTGTATATCAGACTTCTGTTCTAAGTATCAGACCTGTAGCAGCAGCTTGTTAGTCTTTCCATTGACCTCCGGTGGACTAATCTAGAGGTATAATTATTCTAGTTTGAAAGGGGTATTCTTATTCTTCATTGTAGCTTCTTGGGAGGGTGTTCTACTTCATGTTTTTGTCATTTGCCTCTCATAACAGCAGTATCTAATAGACTGATATGATTAAGTTGAGCTCATTGTAACACTATCGGTAGTACCGTTGGTGAATGCTCTTGTATTGGCTTTTGATACTTACCCCACTGAACAAGTGGTTGCTCCTACTGAATAAGTGGTTGAGCCTTTTCTTTATGTACTTCTCACTCCCACTGTATAAGTGGTCGAATTTCTATATTTCATTTCTTGCGCTGAAAAGTGTAAGTGGCTGACTTTGCCGCCAAGTGCATTACTTTCCTTGTTACCCATTAAAAAGTGGAAGTGGTTGGCTTGCCGCCAAGAATATCCTTTGTTTGCTTTCAAGCACTTGTTATTTACTACTCACCCCACTGAAGAAGTGGTAGTTTAGAGAAAGCTCAATATTGTAAGCCAACCACTGTATGCTCTCACCTTGCCCATACTGGGATCTGACTGATCAGAAAGTGGAAGGTGTTATTTCGGTTAGCATTGTTACTTTCAGTATTTGCAAAGATTCCCTTACACCATATGCTCTCACCTTGCCCTCTCTAGAATCTGGGTGATCAGAAAGTGAAAGGTTGCTATCCAGTTGCTTTCTTTGCTTTTATCTAACGCTAACGGGTGAAATAACTGTGGAAAAAATAAGGGTGGGTTATTACAACCTCTAAAACTCAAAAGGGCCATAGCAAACAAATACTTAACCTTTCTCCAAAGCACAACCATTAAAAACAAAATTTCATCATTTTGAAACATGTTGGAAAAATATGCTTACTCTGAATCAAAGTTCCTTACACTTGTACTCTGTCCAAAGGATGAACAAACAAACAAACAAATGCAAGGATCGTCGCTATAGCTTAGAAAAGGTTGTCAGTCTTGAGACAATGATATTGTTCTTTAGACAACGTGAACTTATTTTTCTTGGTTGGTTAAGGTCAAAATGCAGGGAAACCCAACATTTTGTGGACTCTCGAAACTAGTGACACAATTCTTAGCATTGTCTTGATATGACGAAAGAGTCAAATTTGAGTTTGTGGACTCTTGTGAATAGTGACACCACTCTAAGAAAATGTCTTGACATTAAAGGCATTAAGTTTCCACAGGTCATTGTTAATGAATTGAAATCCTTCTGGACAAAACTGCTATTTTTGTCCCAGAAGAATCAAACTTGGGAGAATGATCGAGAACAAATCAGAAATTATAAATAGGAAGATAGAGAAGTTCTCTTTGTTGATTGTAATTTTTTCCCATGTTCTTCAACAACTAATAGTTATTTGCAATTTTTCATTAACATCTGAATTTGACTTATTTCGACCTAGATTTCACCTTAGGAATGAAAAGATCGTCGCATTAGAGTCTCTCCAACTCATTTGGTGGCCGGACTACAAAAGCTTTCCTATAATGTTATTATGCGCTCAAGGAAAAGCATGAAATTGGAGTTGAGAATTAATCTTGGAAATCGGACTTAAACTTTCATATGTCTGCCTCCATATCAGATACCAACTAACAATCTCCTAGGATTATGTTGGCAATTAACAAGTCCATGATCTTAAGCACCAAGGACAATTATCAATACCTGAAGAAGAATCCTAGCTTGTGACACAATCACAATTATCTTCTGAAACTTCAAGTTTTCACTAAGATTTTAAAGGGAAGTACATGTTTCTCAAAACAAAAGGCAGGTTTCTTATCTGCCTTAAGTTGGGTTTTGTCTAGTGGTAAGATGGATGAATTGTTGTAGTGATAGCTCAGGTAAAATCCTTGTTAGTAATACTTCTGTATGCAGCTCTCATCATGTATGCACCTGACTATAGAAAGTTGAGCTCCAAGTTTCACATACTATGCAGGTTTTGGGGAAATAAAACTCCCTTAGATGTGACTTCCTAGCCAAACGCAATTCTAAGCTCAATAGTGTGGCCTTGTTTAAATTTGTTATCACTCTCAATATACTGCATTATCATCCATTTATTGATGATCTGGGTCAAAGAAGTTTCAAAATTTACCTATAAATAAAGCCATTTAGGTTAAATTCTAGAAAATCAGCATTCGTACAAATGTTATTGACGATAAGGTTTAAAGAGGATGATATTTCACATTAGAAGATAAGTATAACTGAAATCTTATTTCCACTCCATTCATGTTAAAAATACAATTTTATCACAAGCAGTGAAGTGGTTTTCTGAAGTGTCTTAAATGGCGAGCTTCACATAATTGAACTCTTCCCTCTAAGAAAATGTATCAGACAGCAGTGGCCCGCGAGGTAGTGGCAAGCAGAGCAAGGTTACGTATTATTGTGCAATTTCCTACATGGCGAATTTCACATAAATGGTCCCCTGATGTTGTCAACAGAGTGAGTTTCTCATGATTGGTCTATCAGAGTTGAATGCATATTGAGTTTCACAAAAGTGATCTTTTAAACTTTACCAGACAAGCAACTTCAAAATAATTGAAAAATCCCCCTAAAATTAAAAAATTAGAATAACAGTCGAAGTTCGGCAACAATGAGCCATGGTCCGGCGGTAAGGTAGAGTAATGGTCCCTGCAAGGCTTGCTCTCCATGTTAAAGTGACCCTGATAAAATGGCCAACCCAAGTCAAGGCTAGGTGCAAGTCCCGGGCTAGCTGCGATAGACCAAAAGCCCCTGAGGCATTGGCTTACAAGGGAATACACCTTCTAAGCTTAGAAGGCGGCTTACAAGTAGGTGGTGTTTTCCCTTGTAAGGGAATGGCTCAGAGATTTTTGCCCAGGTTTTACAATGGTGGGGTGATTGTTATAATTTTCGCAAGCCAAAAAGTGTTTTAAGCTCGAAGGTACATTTTCGTTACAATTTGCCTTCAAAAAGATAAAGTAAAGTACCGTTGAACAGTTTTTGGGCTACTATTTTCCCCTTAGAAAATTCAGTTTTCAAAACCTCAAGAACACTATAAAATCCACTTAAAACATGGGCTTTCTTAACACTCTCTCAAAAGCCGCCAATTCCGATCCTAAATTCAAAGATACACTACACAAGTTCGCGAGTTTGAAACCGTAAACTTCACATACTGCATAGATGCAAAAGAATAAAGAAGCTCTACGGAAAAACAGATTTTTGAAACTGCAAATATTATTTCTGCACATTTTCCAAACCAAGTACTGAGAGCTAAGCTAGAGCTTTGCTTGCCTGAAGGATGTCGCGAGGTCGACTCCAACCAAGAGCGAAAACTGCATTTCGTTAGTTCAAACTTTTCCCCTCTGCTGTTTTTCTTTCTGTATATCTTCCCATATGCGGGCCTTTAAAGTTTTAAAAACAGATGGTAAATTTCACGAGCTCGGCCACGGTTCGAACCGCGGCAATGACACGCGTATCTCAAAAAGCCGGGAAGCCGTAGGTAGCACATTTTTCAGAAACAAAGAAATGAAAACAAGAAAAGCGTAGACAGCACATTTTTCAGCAACGGACTGAAAATAAAAAGCTTAGTTTTCGTTAGTCGCAACGGTTTCGCGCTTCTCCCAATCAATTTTTAAAAATTTAAGTTGCTCTTACTGACTTTTTTGAAAAACTCCAATATCTTCAAGGCAATTAATTCTCAAAGTTAAGAAAAGGTCTTAAAAGTCATAACCTACCAAATATAATGCATGTATTTCAAAGTTGGAAAAGGATAAAGAATAAAAACAAGAAAATAAACCAATTTTTTTTAAAATGTGTGGGTTAAAGAGGATTGTAAAGTTATAAAAAAAAACTATTAAGGAGTTATATAAAAATAAAAATATAAAAAATAGTTTCGTGTTGCTCATTTGAGTCAGTTGGAGCTTTTGGATGAATGGTGCATCAACACTTACAATCATCTTCAAGCCTATCAATATTGGTTGAAGAGAAGCTACAATAAGAAAGTTTGACCTCGCCAATTCCAACTTGGTGATCTTGTTCTTAAAGAAAATCAACATACTCAATAGGATCAAGAGAAGAAAGGAAAATTTGAGGATAATTGGTTGGGTTTGTATGTCATAACTGCAAAGTATGATTTAGGAGTTTATCAGCTGGCTACACCAGAAGGTGAACCCGTGGATGAGCCTATCAACATTATCCACCTCAAGCGATTCTATGTCTGAATCAGTCAAGTTATGCCACCTTGCAAAAATTTTAAAAAAATGAAAAAATGTCAAAAAAAATTAAAAAATATAATAAATAGTAAAGATAAATAAATCGTCTTATGGTGAAAACCACCCCTGGTAGTGCCTTGGACAGGTACGTTTGGTGAAAATCTGGCAACAGGCACCATTTGTAGAGGGCTCAATCATTATCTACCTAGCATCCATCTTTCCTACATGCTTTCACATTATCCATTTTACATATCCTCTCCATCCTATCCATATTATCTCCCTCCTATCCCTTCGCCATTCCCATCCCACTATCCATCTCACGGTATATTTTGGTTGAGCATTAGATAGATTGGATCTACTATCCCAATTCTTAAGCTTCACCCATTTATTTTGGAATACATCCACTGGATCCTAACATATTCTTAAGATTCACTATACTTTTATTGGTTAGGATTTTGTTGGTTGTCATCAATAGTATATATTGTACATATGGTCAATCTTGTGTCACCATATAGCTTTCATCATTGTATATACTTGTCACTAGGTCCCATCTTTGTGTCCATTGTGTCACCAATAGTCTCCATCAAGACGAATCCTATAGTTCAATATTCACCAACCCCCTAAGGTTTCAATATGTCTTGGTTGTTCATTTTCATGTCGATCTTAGAATCTACCCCATCCATATTTGGTATTCGCAGGATACATCGTTCCTCATGTCAAACCACATCAATCCACCCATCGTCCTCATGGAAAAGGATATTTGAGATTTATTGTTGTTTCTTGTGCTTCTTTTTTTTTTAATCTTTTGAGCCCCCTACTATACCTACTCAGGGTCACCACGATCCATCATATCATGGTGTGCTTTGACCGGTAAAAACGGGGGCATATCTTGGCTTTTTGTGCTTGTGTTTTCTTTGTTGTATCATGTTGTACCCACTAAGATCCATCGTGATCTTGTTTTACATTGGGGAATCCTTGTGTGTTTGTGGTTTTTCAATATCGGCCCCTCCAAAGCCCTCTGTGAATTTGTGCGATGTTGGAGTAACCTTTTGTTTGTTGTGTTAGTCTTATGCATGTGATACAAAGACACCTTGGCTCCTCATACCTTGGTGCATACTATCCCATACTATATCAAATTAAGTGCTCACTACATGGTACCATAATGCATAACATCAAATTACTCAATTCCCCATCCTACCATCTACCATTCCCCTTCCCTCATTTTTCATCCCCATTCCTATTATCTATTTCCTAATCATTGGGTTTTGAGTGTGCAAGTGTGTCCCTCCCATCGATTTCCCCTTCAAGTTGGCTAGTACACTACAGTTACACTGATCATTTATCCATCTTTTCATCATTTCATTTGCATTATTGTTTAGGATTTATTATTATAAGCATCTTTTCATTATTTCATAATCATTTCATTTGCATTAAGTTGTTTAGGATTTGTTATTCTAAACATCTTTTTCACAATCATTTAATTTGTATTAAGTTGTTTAGGATTTGTTATTCTAAGAATCTTTTCATTATTTCATAATCATTTCACTTGCATTAAGTTATTTAGGATTTGTTATTAAAAGCATCTTTTCATCATTTCATTTGCATTAAGTTGTTTAGGATTTGTTATTCTAAGCATCTTTTCATAATTTTATTACCATTTCATTTGCGTTAAGTTGCTCAGGATTTGTTATTTTGAGTATCTCTAAATCGTTTCATTACCGTTTCAATTGCATAAAGTGGTTTAAAATTTATTATTTAGACATCTTTCTATTGGTTCCTTCTCATTTTAAATTACATTACTCATTTTAGTGGCATTCCCATTACATTGCATTACTCATGTAGTGTCATTTTGTCATCAGGTTCATTTAATATATGTCATCTCATCACATTTTAGTCCATTTTATATTGTATTAGGTTCATTTACCCTCTTCCATAGCATTACACATTAATCCATTTGCATTTCATTTTTATTTACATTAATACATAAAATCAAATACATCCATCTATAAGTCCATCACATATCATCAATGAACATCATAAATCATTACATCATCATTAGATCTCGTACATCTACATGCATATCCACCCTGCATCAAACATATTACTCCACATCACATTTGCATAACACATACACATTGTTGCATCTTGCATCACAAATTATCAGTGTCCTACATCATAATCATAATCATATGCATCAATCATAAATCCATCAATAATATAATCTATATCATACATCAATGCACACCATACACATAAATCATCCATATATATGTCAATACACATCATACACATAAGTCCATCATTTATACATAAACATATACACATCATGAACATCCATATCCATCTTCCATAAAACCATGTTAGTCCCATATCATATATCAATATCAAAATCATAATGTCCATCATATAAATCCACATGCATCATCAAAATAATATAATTTCTATGTACATGTCCATCAAAATAAAAGTATATCTACATATGATACATCACATGTCCTAAATCAATATGATACAATAGTGTCATGAATCAAACAATGAATGAATGTTGTAATCAGGACTTACATCCTGATCAATGAATCAATGGTCGCTTGTACATGGTCTCTCATCTACAAAAATTTGTGCATTTGTCAAAACTACCACCTAACTCACTCTCCTACCTAACTATTGCTCCCAACATTTGAGTGTGTCAAGGATGATAGTATCAACCATGATGGTCCTCCTCCACCTCCTTGTGGCAACCCCACTGATCCACTCCTTTCCAACCTTGATCATAATGACACACTCTAACCTGAACTCATTGACTGTGAAAAAGAGGGCCTCCTCTTAGCCTCGAGAACTATTAAATAATAAAGGTCCCTATAATATTGGGCCTCTCTGCCTAGCCATACCATCTATGTTGCCATCTCTACTACTTCACCTCCCTTCTACGCCCTAGTAGCTTCCCATTCTTGCCTATATCTATCTATGTCGACTTATAGCCAACTCCTCTCTATACCCCAAGCATCCTTGGCTAATCATAGATTGTCCCTCTCCACTATCACCATCACCATATCCCCCTACAGAGTATCCAATTATTCATGGAGACTATCTTACTCCGCTATCCTACTGGCTATATCATCCAATGCCTAGAGTAGGAGGCCTTGTAGTTGAGTCACTTTGCTCTCTGCCACAACTAGTCTCCCCTCCAAATCATCATCTCTTTATCCTCTCTTTGATTGTCATGTTGGTGGCACGTCCTCCAAACTCGAAATCTCTTGATCTGCATCCATATCCTCCTCCTCTCCCTCTCCATCATCACTCTCCTCCTCTACAATCTCCTCCACCACCATATATATGCTCTCTTATCTTTGCTCTCTCTGTAGGATCCTCCTCCTCACTCTCCTCCCCTCTCCTACTATTGCATCATATCCTACTTCCACTTCCTCTCCACTGTAGCCTCCATCCTTATCATTATTGGTGCTCCTCTCGGTGGAATCACTATCTCCGACCTCCTACCTCTCCACCACTCTACCTATCTCTGGGTCACCCCTAGGTCATCCAACCCTCCCCGCCTATCCCAAATGACCTATGTTTGGTTTCTCCATGATGTTGTCACTACCCTCTATGTAATTTGAGGGCCCCATAGTCTTGTCTCCCTTGACACCTATGCAAACCTCTCCTCTGCCTCAGGGATGTCGTATACCATACCAAACTAGTGTGTTGCCCTTTTTGGTTTGTACCCTTCAATAAAAAATGGTTGTATGTCAATAAGATAACACCACCTGAACATATAGTCGTAATAATCCTCATCCTCCTCCAGTCCTCCACATCCTTGTATGGTCTCCAAACAATGTCTCCATTGTTGAGCTCATCCATCATCCTCCTCCAGGGAGCCTTGCTCCTGACATCCAGGTGCAACACGAATTGAACCACTAGTAGAACACCATCAGGTCATCTGCTACCCTGGGTGTCGTCTCTCCAAAAGGCCTAGCAACCCAAATGTTCTCTCAGGCCCACACATGCAACAACCTGACATGTGTGAGGTTCACTCCTCTATTTCACACCAGATGAATGTCTCTATATAGTTGTGTGAGTAAACAAGGTCCCCATGTGAACCTCCTCGACCTCTCTACCATGTCAATCAAAAAACTCCCCAGCATAAGATTGAAGAATTGACCACTCATATTGAGTAGGATTACCCCACTTATTAGTCCACGCAGATATAGTTTCATACTAGGCCTTATCTCCCTACATCCATCTGCATCTAGCGGTCATCCTTGAGTTGGTAAGTTTGTCGTACAAAACATAGCTTGTAGCACCTGTGGTGTTGTCTATGCACTATATGCAACTACCATCAGCCCTCAAATAGGCAGTCATAAGATCCTCTAAACATACTCCAAGGTCATCGTAATATCCCTTGTAGGGAGGAGAAATGTGTAGGTCTTTGAACTTCATCGCTCAACTAAAGTGATCAACAAGGGCTTGTGTGTGATGTATGCCAATTTGCATGCATCTAGAAGAGCCCAATCTACCTCTATAAATCTTGTCACTAATTGCAATATAGTCGACCTTTGATCTTGAGTTTGTAGAATTGTTGTCACCTACATTCGTCCATTTGCATGTCAAGTATTTTTTTTTTGGAAATTATTCTCCTTTTTTGGTAGATCTACCCCTTTGGGTGCATCCACCTATCCATAGCACAAATCTGCCCCTTGGCGAATTTGCCCTTCCTCTAGGCCTATTCTTTGATAGATCTTCACCTTGTAATCAGGGTGCACATCTGCTTTTCCTTCATCGGATCCACCCTTGTATAATGGGTGTGCATCTACCCTTTTGTTGTGGGTGCACATTTTCCTTTTCTATCATGGATCCACCTAAGTAGAAAATCTGCCCTTCTTGCCTATCCACCTTTCTACACGTAGATTTTCCTTTCATAAAATCTACCTCTTCTATAGCGCATCCACCTATGCATTGGTGCATCCACCCATTCTATGGTGCAACCGCCTTTTGATGTTTTTTCTTATGTGCAAATGAATCTGCCCATTCTAGGCGCATTTGGCCTTCTTCCTACATGGGCGGATTCACTTGTCCTTCAACTTTGACTCTTAATAAATACACATAATAAATTATACAAGTCAAAGTTAAGGTTTGTACCTGATCACCACACTCTCCTCTCTGCACTCGTGCCCTCACTGCATTAATCTAATGTGGGATGCTCCTCCTACATGCCATTTTTATCACTATGCTCTCTCTAATCACTTGAATGCTTAGGGTAAAAAACAATAGTAATTTACCCTAATTACTATTTATGGGTAACCCTAATTACTCTCATTAACCCTAGTTTCTTCTTTTCCCTCCCATTTCCTTCTCATAACTCTGTTTTCCTTTATTCCTTCGCCATTCTTCCTCATTTTTCATCATGCTCTTGCTAGTATACTACTTTTTCTTCTTTTGAGATGCCACCCGGGCCCCTTTTCCTATCCTCCCTCTCGAGGGGGCATCATTCTATCATATTCTACATTTTCTTCTACACCATATTTTCTTTCCATGTTGGGGCATCTCTTAATCTGTTTATTCTATAGAGTCATCTATATTTTAATCTTTTTCGAAACATCATTATTTTAATGCTATTTCAAAGAGGGGAAAATTGTAGACACCAAAATTTGACCACTTACATTTGGTCAAATTTATCCTTATTTCATCCAAAATCCCTCCTTATCCGCATTAATTAAATAGTATTGCTATTATTTAATTAACAAAGTTCACTCCCCTAAGGTCTTATAAATTCCTAAAGTATTTAATTAATCAATTAAATAATTTACCTTTTATCCCTTCTTCTTTAAATTAAATAAATATACGTGTTTATTTAATTTAATCATTCTCCCACATGAATTGAATTAAGTTTTAATTCTTAACTCTTCTCTCTCTTTGTCCCATCCTCAATAATTTCTTCATTATCCTTAATTCATTTCCTTATCCCTTCATTAGAGATGTGCACACACCTAATCCATGATTCAGAGGTGTCACATCCTCCAACTTTTGCAACTTGCCCTCTAATCACCTTCATTGGCCTAATCCGCCTACCTTTAATTACCTCCCTTAATCACTTACACAACCATAATCCCTTGATTAGGAAGGGATAATCACCTTGTCATTTATGGCACCCCTCCCTTGTCAATCAACATTAATGCTTTCTCCTTTTGGAGAAATAACCCCACATGGGTTACTTCTCCCAAGGTACCTTAGAGGAATTTTTAATTTCTTTTTATTCTCCCCTTCCAATAATTATGGAAGATTGGACAAGAAATCCCTTTATGAGGGAGATGTCCATCTCCTAGGGTACTTGCAAAGTACCAACCCCTCCTCTCAAGGCCTCACATGGTGAAACTTGTTACCATCCTAGGCCTTAAGAGTTCAAATCTCCCCACATCTTCTCATATGGTAACACTTGTCACCACCACGTGGATTGATATATCTCAACACATCTTAACCCTTGATCTTCACCTTTGCATCCTAGCCCTCCATTTCATCCACCCCTCTCAAATGACTAACACAACCATTTTTTAAAAAACACAATGCAACCACACATCCTTGAGAAATTAAATGGTGTTATGCTATCAAATTTTACCTAGAACACACATTGAAATCAACATCACTAAGGCAATCTACGCATCAAGCTTGTCATCATACTCCATTTTTGTCAAATTTGGAGAAGGTATGAGATTTTATCCCTAATCTTGATTGTTGTTTTGCTTTTTATGTTTGTTTGGGTATTTAGAGTAATTTCCATTTGTTTAATAGCATAAAATCACTAGACACAGTAGGAATGGATCTTTTGTTTTGATCTTACTTTAGTGCGTGTAGTGTTGAAAATTAAAAAAACTAGTTCAATTTCACACTTACAACTTAAACCCGCTTGGATTTGAAAATTAATGAATTTTTTATATTTTAAAATAAAGGATTTTATTTTAAAATTAATAAACACTAAGTATTATCAACTCATAGCCTAAATTTCAGTAAAAATCTCTTGAATAATATCACTGTGCATAGATGTCTATGTGATGTACTAGCATCCAACAAATTTTTGAGATTCAAAAATGCACTTTCCATGTGGGCCATTTACGACACGTGTTGTAAAGATCAAATAGGAAAGTGACATCTCTTCCCTCCCATTTGAGAAAACAAAATCCCTCTTTTCCTCATTTTACACATCTCTTTTGGGACTCTCATAAAAGAAACTCTTTCTCTATCTCCTTCACTTGGGGAAAATCTATCAAAATATTTACAAACATTACTATAATTTTGAGGCAAGAATTCTTGGTTGTTGTGATCTCTCTTTTGCAATAGTTGAAGCTTCCAAGTTAGTTCTCTATTTATAAATCGGTCACAACTAACATTTAAGGGAGCCCAAACTATTAGTAATACTCTTTGTTTTTTTATTGATCCACACTTGTAGAATAATATCCTTACATTGAAATATATTTATTTATTTTTGTGATCAAATTTGTTCATACTTATTGGTGGTTTTCCCTATAGATCAAGGTTGACGCCATTATCAATCATTTTATTTTTATAGTTTATTTTTAATCCTTAATGTAGTTGTGATTCAAAATCTCTCTCTTTTACATCTCTTCCTTTGGTTATCCATGGAGGTCGAAAGACCAAAATGAGGGTTTGACTAAGGAAAACCTCTAAACAATCCCCCACCATTTTTATCATCTCTATGTGTGTAGGTTAGGATGACTTTGACAATTGAGACAAGCGTTCTATAATTTTGAGTTGATTTATGAAAGATGGCAATGCTATGTGAGGAATTTTGTGCTACGCGCTAGTGTTGCAAGTAGTGATCTCCAATGTCTAGTGCTAGTTTCTCTTAAGTTCGCATTGTAATTTCCAGTTGGAAATATAATTTTATTTATATTTTATTTATGTATCTTGGTATTTACACAATATCCTTGTGTTAATAAATAGAAAAAGGTTCTTAATTTTAGTATCAATCTTCATTTCAAATGTGTTAGATTTGAATCCGAATTATCATGATATGGTGAAAATTGCAAAAACATGTGTCCAGCAAGTCTTCTTGCAGGATAATGCATTGCTCAAAAGCATACAACAGTATAGTTTCTGGAAAGGAGAAGCATATATAGGGGGAATGTTCCCAAGACATTATCTTCATCACAAGGTATGTTACAGAAACATTTACATAGCAATAAAACTGTCATTGGAATATGACACTCCCAGTATTTTATAAAGAGCACTTGTAAGGCATCATTGGGAAATTGGTGAAGATATGGAGAGAAACTTTAAAACAAAATACCATGCATTGTCTTTCCTCCTTACTCACCATTGTCATCAAGCAGAGAGTGATAACAAACTAAAGTCAAAACAGAAGGAGATTGTGGTTACTATAGAGTCTCAAGCTGAAGAGTGAAAAATGCAAGAACATCAAATCAAGCCTTGCAAAGATTTACTAGATATGAACATCATAGAAAATTCACAATCCACCATACCTACACTGTAGATCATGAAAAAAGGAGAAAGAGAGAGCTCATCAGTTGGTAATATTTGAAATATTATAGTGATACACATAGTATGGGTATAGTGGTAATATTTGGATACATATAGCAGCATATAGGCTACAACTGATATATTTTCAGCTTATTTTTTGGCTATATAGCTATTTTTTGTACACATACTTGTCAACATATAGATAGTTGACACATATCGAGATGAATTTTGCCTATGCCACATGATATAAATCTTGAAAGATCATATTGTAGGGACTACTGGCATAGTTACATAAGTTAGTGTTAGATGTTATATTTCCAGTCATCAGAAATGACATTTTGTAAAATCTCTATTATATTAATATAATATGTCGGCCAAAAGCCTTTTATTTAAAAAAAATAAAATTAGAATATATAATATTTCCAATATTTTTATTTGAAAATTTCTTCATTTTTGTATATGAACAATATTATATCTATCATACTTTGAGGTAATATAAGAATTTTTTGGCTTAAAGTAGTTGCATCCAATTCCTTACATTACATTTTGGTGAACCCAACTTTTGTAAGACATATATTATTTAGTCTCAATCTCTTTAATGTTTTTATTTCATTTTTATTATTTCTAAACTTTGGTGAATGCATACCATAGAGAATGGAGCGGAGCGGGAAGAGGAGTAGAGGGGAAAATTTTAATTATGGAGATGATGCAGGTGGAGAAGGAAATGATTCAGAGGATGCAGATGGATCACTGGTGGGAGGCGTCTTATGGCTGGAGAGGTTGTTGTTATTGTGTTGTTGGGTTGCAACGGCTTCGTGTTGGTTATTTTCGTCTTCTAGTCGGGTGGAGGTGGTGTAGAGCATGTTGTTGTCGTCTAGTTGGGGGGCGATAGTTTTGCTTCTTCATCGGGATGGGGTGGAGGCTATTGCTCATCCTTTGGTTTCTAACTATTTTTCAGCCTGCCCTTCACATGTCTTCTTGAGGGTTCTAGCTATTGCCTTTGTGGGGAGCACTTGTTTTTCCTTACAACTGGTGAGTGTGTGCTTTGGGTTTTTAGAGGAGGTTTGGTTGGAGGATGGGCTTATTTTTTGTCCTATTGGGTGTAATGGGATGGATTGAGTTCTCTTCATATTGGCTTGCTCTCTTTCTAGTTTCTTCTTGGTTTCCCTTAGCCCCTCTTTGTTGTCTATTTGGTGGCACCTTTTTAGCGGCTCTTGCCTTGGGTGTTTTGTGGTTTTTGTTGGTTTCCCTCTTACGGACTGGTGGTTGTTAGAGTAATAAGTTATTTCACTTAATTAATTATATCATATTGATTAATTAATTAAGTCACTTATCACTTTAGTTACTTAAGCTAAACTTAGGCACATTAATAATTATTTATTTATTAATTATTAAGTGTGCACACTAGGGTTTCCCTTTTAGGTTTCACTTTAGGGTTTCTTGATCTCTTTCATAAGGATTGATCTCTTTGTAGTAATTGATTCTCTTAATGCATTTTTATTGTTTGAGGTTTACAAAACATCTTCTTTGTTTCTGGATATCTTTTCTCTATAATAGGTTATTGC
This sequence comes from Sequoiadendron giganteum, assembly GCA_007115665.2. Classification (NCBI taxonomy): domain Eukaryota; kingdom Viridiplantae; phylum Streptophyta; class Pinopsida; order Cupressales; family Cupressaceae; genus Sequoiadendron; species Sequoiadendron giganteum. Next base: position 185,760,953 of record CM021109.1, on the reverse strand, counting down.
ATGCAGGTGATTCTTGGGGCTTATGAGGTTGGGTTTCTCAACTTCTACATGGTATCAGAGCACCAGACCTATAGCTTCATGTTCATCTTTTGAAGATATAGCCTTTCAGTGAGTTTCAAGTGCAAGGGTTTCCATAGGTATCTTTTTTGCAAGATTTGGGGGAAGCCTATTTTTTTGTGCATTTTTGGGCCAAACGGACGTCGCCATCGCGTTTAGAGCGCCCAAAAACCCTAAATTGCCTTTCGTTTTGTCAATTTCGAAGAAATTTGATTATGAGGCAATAAAAATTTGCCAAGGAGGTCAACAACCTCCCCAACACGCATCTTGAGGTCACAAATTCATGAATTTATTTTAAAAAGAGTGTTTTTTTGTAGCACTCGCTAGTGCTTCCAATACAAACGGGCTTCGTCGCCCCCGCGCCACCTAGCGGTCACCAGGAGCGACGGCCATCAGGTGGTACCTCCCCAACCCGCCAACGGTCTCTCAGCCCCTACAGGCCCCTTCAGCACAGGCCGCAGGTCCTATGAGGGACTAGGAGCTCTGTGCCTGATCGACTCCAGCCCCCTGCCCTGCGCCACCAGTCACATGGGTGACCACGAGCTGATTTTTTTTGCAAGGGGGCCAATTTTTTGTGGCGATGGCCGTCAATGACCATACGACCCTCTTTTCCCCCTCCTAGCCCTGATTTGCCCTAAAGGAGCAGTTTTTTTTCTCTTTTTGGCATAACTTGGGCATACAGAGTCGAAATCGGGTAAACGAGAAATCGACGGAAAGCTAGTTCCTAGTACTATCATGTGGTGTAGTTTATTTTTCTATTTACCTGCAATTATTTCTCTTTGAAGTCATATGTTCATTTATCACTTCCAAGCTAATAACTTTTTGCCATGATCTCTAATTTTTGCTATCTTTATGACGTTGGAAAGGTATTGAGGAGCTCTATGTTGCTATCCATGCACTTTTTTTTGTATCTATCCTAGTTGATCGTTATTCCAAATTTTTCCCAATGGGTGTTTTGGAGATTACTTGGATATTTTGGCAGTTGGGAGGGTGCAAATTGCATCTTTGCACTTCATTTCAGTATCACATCATTCAATAATGAAACTATTGCCTCATAGATTCTAGGGTTGTGTCAGTTTGGATTTTTCGAGCGTTCTGTGGCATCGGTTCTGTTGTTGCTTTATCATGATTCCTTGAGTCAATCAATGACTCTCATCTGGTCTCAATAGTAAACAAAAGTATCTTTCCTTGCTTGCCAGATTTAGGTCTAGTGTTACTCCACAATGTTCTTCCAGTGCTTCTTTGTAGCATGTCATCTCATTATAGGGGGTTTTGTCCCACTGGATTTTTCTTCTCTACCTCATTCTTGCATTTGTAAATGGGTACCTGATTAGGCCTAGTTGTCGGGACCCATCTTTGCTTTCATGCATCTTTTTTCTAGTGTTTTAGCTACTCCCTAAGTTCATCTTAAGGGGGGGTGTTAGAGTAATAAGTTATTTCACTTAATTAATCATCTCATATTGGTTAATTAATTAAGTCACTTGTCACTTTAGTTACTTAAGCTAAACTTAGGCACATTAATAATTAATTATTTATTAATTATTAAGTGTGCACATTAGGGTTTCCCTTTTAGGTTTCACTTTAGGGTTTCTTGATCTCCTTCATAAGGATTGATCTCTTTGTAATAATTGATTCTCTTAATGAATTTTTACTATTTAAGGTTTACAAAACATCTTCTTTGGTTCTGAATATCTTTTCTCTGTAATAGGTTATTGCATGCAGGTGATTCTTGAGGCTTGTGAGGTTGGGTTCTCAACTTCTACAATGGTGCTTCTCATTGGTTGGTTCTATGGAGTTTTGGCCTATCTTTGGCTCTGACCGACATGTTGGGGTTGCTTGGGTATTTTATGGTTTGGACTTCTCTCAGTTTCCTTCATGTATGGGTTCCCTTTTCCCTCTTGGGTCTTGTTTGCTTATACTCTCTTTGGGCTTGAGTCTTATGAGTAGTTGCTTGTTTGATTCTTTGTCTGGGATATTTCTAGATTGTGTTCTCTTGGCTAGGTCTTTTTCTAGCATTTTTCCCAAATCCCAGATGTTGTTTCCTGTTGTTGTTGTTGTTTATTGATTATTGGTTGGGCTATTTTTCAATCTTTTATTGAAAACCCAGATGAGTTTAAGCCTTAAAGTTGTTATTGTGGCTCTGTGGCTGTTATTTGATCTTATTTTCTTGGTCCATAGTATGGTCTTGGTGCTATATTTACTGAAGGATGTTACAGTCCCTTGTTTGGCTATTGTGTTGGTTTTCTCCTTGCATCCTATGGAGGTGGATTCCTCTCCTTTTGAGGTGGAGATGGGAGGTGATGGTCTTCAGTTTCCTCAGTTTCTTATCCTATTGAGGTGGATTCTTCTCCTATGGAGGTAGAGTTTGAGGGGGATGGAGATCTCAGACTATAGTGGATTAGCTGGTCATGACATCCTCTCTAATAAAGGGGAGCTCTCTCCTTTAGAGGTGGATAATGAGTTGGTTTTCTGGTATCGAGTGAGATTGTGCTGCAGGGAAGTTGATTTCTTGCAGTTTTTTGTTTTGTATCCCAAAGCCCCTATTGAGGTGGGGTGTGGGGATTTTTTAGTTTTGTTGCGAAATAGGGTCTTGTTGGTATTTTGCACCATTTTGTTCTTTATTTTTTTAAGATAAAAAATGGATGTTCTGAGCAATTGGTTTACTAATGCCTGGTTGATTAAGGCAATGCTCTTTATTTTTTTGGGATAAAAAATGGATGTTCTGAGCAATTGGTTTGTTGACGACTGGCTGATTCAAGCGATGCTCAAGTTTATCTATGGGTTTAAGGCTCATGTCAAAACCTGTTTGTAAATGGGTTTAAGGCCCCTTTTAGACTTGTTTTTTCTTGTCTTTCTCTTTATGGCTACTGTTGTTTTGGTTGTTGATGGTCTGCATCTTATTTTTTAGGCAACCCTCTCTTTGTTTGGGTTTCAGGTCCCTGTAAAAACCTATTTGTAGCAGGTTTTTGGGGCCCCATAAAAACCTACTTTACCCTTAATCAAAAACTTTGGTGAATGCATGTCATCCAAAAATGTCAAATATCTTCCTCCAAACCTTTCATGCATTTGATAATCTATTTTCTAAATAAATTTTTGATATGTTAGATAAGTCACTTAATACTTTCAAGAAAATTGTTCTAAATATTCTACCTTAATTTCTTCTTCATCCACCTTTACTTCAAAATTTCCTTCTAATACCTCTCATAAAAACTATAATGAATCTATCAACATGACTATTATTTTTGGCGTTTTAAATAAACTTGAGAAACTAATAATCTATGTTTATGGAGAAAAACCTAAACCGAAACCAACTAAATGATGACCTTAGTGTTATTACTTACATATTGCTAAATGTATTAATTTGAAAGTGCATGTGACTACTGATTACACCTCAATATCACACATGTATAATACATGAAGAAACAAACAAAATATTAATATTATAACATCTCTTCCTTCTCCTACACCTATTCTTCTAGATGCTCCTAAACCTCTTTCACAATCCTCATGTGAATATGATTTTATCAAGAAACTTCATGTTACTCCTACTAAGATCTCCCTCTGGGATGTTCTTCAAACTTCTCTTATTTATCATGGAATGCTTCAAGATACTCTACAAAATATTTGTTGAACACCCAAAATACTGATAGGGGGTGAATCAGTATTTTATTAAACCAATTAGTCATAATCTAACTATTACCAAAACATATTTAATAGTAGAAATGAATAAGTACATGAAGAAAATCACAACACAACATAACACATGAACACCAAGATTTTTACATGGAAAACCCAAGGAGGGAAAAACCACAGTGAGGATTAAATCACAATATATTATAACTGGTCATAAGATATTACAAGGCTCACTGGAAAAATTCATTGTCCTTAAAAGGCTCATAGCCTAAAAGTAGATACAAAACAAAAATGGCTACATAGCCAAGGTGTGAACTGATAAAAAATGCACCTTCCTTGGGTTGAATTCAGTTCCAATGAAGCTCTGAAGACAAAACACTACTCTGCTCTACAATTGCTCAACATATACTTCAATTTTGCACTTATTCTGACTTCACACATATGAATTTGCAAGCATGTACACAATTATATCTCATACACACATCATACATATTTCACATCACTTCCTCACCATCTTTTCGGCACAAAATTGCTTCATATATATATATATATATATCAATTAGGTTGGCATAATTATATGTAGCCCTATTTCAATCCAAAACACTTTGTCGGCTTCATGCATGGAGACAAAATCTTCGTACTCAAAGATAAATGTGTAAAACTTGAATTAAGGTCGAAAAATATCTAATATAGATCCTCTTAATAGCCACAACACATATTGATCTTAATAGTATAACTTCAAGCATTGAGTCACCCAAGAATTAGACTCAACCAAAAAATAAGCCAATCCAATCAACACCGATCATTCGTGTAAGCATATGAGCATTCACCATTTGGAATATGTGTAGTGCTGACACCTATAAATCTTCTCCCAAATTTGTAGAGTTTGAAACCAAGCATCAAGGGAATGTGGAACAAATAACTTTCATCAACTTGTACAGTATAAGCCAAAAATAGTTTGTCGAACTATAATGTACTAACCCTTCTATAAAGTAAAAATATCTTATTTTACACCAAACGAGTAAATAAACAAGTAGCAATCCATTGCAATAAAAAAATTCTTTTTTTATTGCTAACTTCCAATCAAGATGCAAACATATTACAACATGAATTCCTTTTCATTTTATATATACATAAAATTTAAGAAAGCATACAAATACATACATAGCTCATAGAGCTTTAGAACAAATAGTTGTAAGATGAACCAATATCCTTCCTTTCAAATCTTGGTTCTTATGTTGCCTGTTGTGGAGGAGAAGCATCACTCAGGTGATTTTTCGCCAACCACAGACTCTTAATGTGGTCCCCCGCACATCTATCATTCAATAGATGGCCCTTCCCTTCGATGAAGAGATTGGTAGAGTAACCAATAACGACAACCAACTGAGCATAGTGTTGTGTCCTACATAACTAGAACTTTACAATCCCATAATCCCAAAATAGCATGTAATAATGGATCATGATGAACTAACAGTGTAGTCTCAGTAGTCACACAATCTATAGTGGAGTCTCGGACATTGCACTACTTTGGCCAAAGTGTTCTCATTTAATACTTTGAATGAATTCATCTATCACATACACTACTCAGGGCCGATTTGACTTAAGGCTATCTTGCATTACGCATAGGTATTGTCCTTCAATGGATAATTTGTCATCCCAAACTAACCTACAACATACTAATATACTTGAAATGAACCTATTTAACAAGTACACAAGCTACTTCCCATACTGGATTAACTATCCTAGGAGTAACACAAGCTTTTCTAGTTAAATTAATAACTTAGTTGGGTGTACCTCAAGTGACTATTGCATTCAATCAAGCCTTGTATATAATAACTATGTAATACACTAATTTCTTATTATGGAGTTCTTACAAGCAAACTATAAAAACAACCTAAAAGCTTCAATTCCCTTTTTCAAAAACAATCTTAAATACTTATATTGTACATACAAAAAAGACATTTTAGGCAACATAGAAATCACATTAATTCTAAGTAAATAAGAAGAAGAAGAAATCCCCATGCCTTTTATCTCTTATCCCAATTAATGAAAATAATGCTGCCCTCTCCAACAGTAAACAACTTGAACACAACTTCTCAAAACAACTCCCACTCTCTCTCTCTTGTTGATAGCACACTTCTCTCAAACAATAAAGATAACTTCTTCTCACAAAAGATCACTCTTTCCTCACTCATAAAATAGATGAATACGGTTGGTAATATCTCATAAGTAATAAATAGCAAAGGATGTATATCTCTTGGTAAAATGTGTCTCTCACCAGTGAAATGGAAGAATGATAATAATTTTAGAAGAGAATGTGTTTCAAGTGAAATGGAACGACTATTTATAGAGCATCCAAGAAATCATAAATCCTATGGTTTAGGCATGAAGAGTGAAATTTTTTTTAATGCAAATTAAATCAACAATAAGGTGGTGATGAATAAAGCTCAAACCTAGCAAAAACCTTCAACAGATCGACTTAGCTCATTAACAACAATTCAAAGACCATTTCAAACAACACATGGAGAATTCAAATTCTTTCCGACAATGACATCTACAAGAAAATTCTATAAGAGGTGACACCAAAACTTCTTTACTACCATCAAGTTGGCACGATTTCAGAAAGAGTAAAATAGTCAATCATGTTTCTACAAAACTTAGCAAGCTTCGACTAAAATAAAGGATGAGTCAATTGAGCCAAATTAAGACGTTGGACTAAGTCAACGTAATTCTCATTCACTCTGTCAACCAAGTCAAAGTTTACAAATTAAAATGTATTGATACATTTCCATTTATGTGTCTTGGTGAGTGATACGCAACTTACATACACAATTGTGTATATTTTCAAATTGACTTCCAATTTGATGACTATCATCGAATTTAATTACCATGATCATTTAATGTTAAAAGCGACCTTTATTAAATGAATTCTTATTGAATAAGAATTAGTTGAATTCTAATGATATAATTGATATGCCAAACATACATTATTATTATTATTATTATTATTTTTGAAAAAGAGGGGTAAAAACTTTATTGAAAATCAAAAGAGAGAGTTACACCAAAACCAAGGGCTAACCCCAGAAAACCAAAGAAACACCAAAGCAGGAACTAAAACAAAATCAACTATCTTTCAATATCTTTTTATCCTCTTCCAAGACTCTATCTAAGTCCTGACGTAACTCAGGGGAGACCTGCATCCAATCCTCAATTTTCCAGCTAGTATCATGCTCAGAAGCCCATTTAGCCAAGTAGTCAGCAACCCGATTCCACTCCCTCGGGATATGAACAAAAGAAACTGCCTCCATCCTGGAGCAAACCTGAAGAATACTTTGAACAACTGAATCCAACTGCCAATTAATATCAAACATCTTTCTCTCATTCAATAGATTAATCAAGATTTGTGAATCAGCCTCACAAATAACCTTATGCCATCCCAGAGCAAGGGCCCGCTCCACAGCATAAAGAATCACCAAGCCCTCCATGAGATTGACCGTCTTCTCCCCCTCATGAATAGAGAAGATAAAAATCACTGAACCCCTTGAATCTCTGCCAACCCCACCAATCCCAGCAAGCCCAAGATTACCTCTAGAAGATCCATCAGAGTTGATCTTCAAGACTCCAGCTGGAGGAGGAAGCCATCTACCCAGCCGTTGCACTCTCTTGGCCCCAAGTCTGCATCTCCTAGAACCCCCAGAAGAAGAATGTCTCCCTTGAAGTCCCAATCTATCAACTGACTCAGCATCCTCTTTCCCCAGGGGGAAAGACACTTCGTACTTTGCCACAACTGACTCCTGTATCATACCTAATATACGAATCCACACCTGCTTACCCACCAATTTAACACCATGGAAAACTCTACGATTCCGCTCCAACCAGGTCTGCCAAAGAAGAAAAGTAGGGCCCGCATACCAGACATCCTGCAAAAAGGAGGCCGACGAGGGGGGTCTTCCCATACTATCCCAGAACTCCACCAAAGAAGAAGCATGAACACACGGTTTCTTCCAAACCTCCCACCACCAATGCCAAAGTTGTACAACAAAGGGACATCGAAAGAACAAGTGCGAGGATTCCTCTTCCGCCTTTCCACAGAGAACACAAACTGAAGGCCCCTGGAAACCCCGCTTACAAATGTTATCCCAGGTCAAGCATCTATTCCACACTAAAGTCCAAACAAAACAATTACATTTAGGCCAAGATAGCTTACTCCACACCCTCTTCCACCACTGAACCTCCGCCCTATCCAACTTTTGATCCAACAACACCTGATAGCCCCAAGCAACAGAATAACTCCCCTTGGGATTATGAGCCCAAGCAATAATATCCTCTTCCCGTAGAGAACTACAACGCCTACTACAAAGAATCGCGTTAAGCTCGGCCCTGCCTTCCTCCTCACCCACAATCAGCCACAGGGTGGGATCCTTCCAACAAGCCTTTTCCAACCGCCCATAAGAAGAAAATGACTTGAAGTCACTCACCCTCGACCAACCAACCGCAAGAAAACTTTGGCTCAACGGACTCAAGTGAGGAAACTGAGAGATAAGCGAAGGGAAACCATCCCAATAGTCAGACCAAAAGAGAGCTTTCGAGCCCTGATGACAAATCCAAAATAAACCCTCCTTAATGAGCTTCACACCCTTCTGAAGAGTACTCCAAATCACCAACCCTTTCCCCTCAAGAGGATACCTAAGGAGATCATTCCGAGGAACGCCAGGGAAATACTTATGAGATATTATCCTAGCCCACACCTAATCCTGCTCCACACACCAATGCCAGAAAAGCTTAGCAACCACAGCCACTCCAAACAAAGAAGATTGTTGAAGTCCCAAACCACCATTCTGCTTAGGACTACACACCTCTTCCCACTTAACCAGGCTCCACTTGGAGGACGACAAGCACCCAGCCCATAAAAAATGTCTCTCAAGAGAGTCCAACTCCTTAAGAAACCCAACCGGAGCCAGTTGTAGCATACACCTGTAAATAGGGAGAGCTTGCACAACTGATTTAAGAAGCTGAACCCTTCCAGCAAAAGACAACCATCTATGAGTCCAATGGTTGAATTTCACACGGAACTTATCAATGATATTCTGCCAAGAACCCTTGGGAAGATGACCAACAGAAATTGGAATACCTAAATACATAAACGGGAGAACCCCTATCTGAAACCTCAAAATGTTAGCAATTCTTCTCTGAATGGGGGCAGGCGTATTGAAGAAGAATATGGAAGACTTATCTTCATTAATCATTTGCCCCGATGCCACCAAGTAAACATCCAACAACTGTCTAAAAAGAGTAGCTTCCCTGACAGTAGCCATCCCCATCAAGGCAGTGTCATCCACAAACTGTAAATGAGACTGCAGAGGCAAGTCTCCACCCCAATGCCAACCCTGAATGCTACCTAACCCAACATTTCTTCTCAGCAAATGCCCAAGACCTTCAGCAAAAACAAGAAATAAGTACGGGGATAGAGGGTCCCCTTGGTGAAGACCCCGAGACGCTCCAAAAATTTCAGAGTGAACTCCATTTATCAGAACTGAGAAGGATACTGACGTAACACAACTCCTAACCCATTGGATCCATTCAGCACAAAAACCAAAAGCACGAAGAATCTTCTGAAGGAAGGACCATCTAACCCTATCATAGGCCTTAGCCATATCCAATTTAATAAACATAGTCTTCTCTTGGGAACAAGCCATGGAGTGGATGGTCTCAGTAGCAATAACAACCCCATCCAAAATTTGTCGACCAGCAACAAACCCACTTTGTTCCTCCGAGATCAACACTTTAAGCCACTTCTTCAATCTCTCAGCCATTAACTTCGCAATAATCTTATAAGCCACATTGCAAAGGGAAAAAGGCCTAAACTGAGTTAACCTATCCGCACCTTCACACTTGGGAATGAGGGCAATGAAAGTGGAATTAAGAGCACGCAACATCTGCTTGTTCCTCTGGGACTCCTGAACAACCGCTAGAAGATCCAACTTTATGATTTCCCAGAACTCTTGGAAGAACTCTATTGGGAAACCATCTGGGCCAGGAGCTTTACCCCTCTTAATCTGAAACACAATCTCCTCCAGCTCCTCTAGAGAAATCTCCCTCATCAGATCCTCATTTGCCTCCCTGGAAACCAATTGAGGGACAAATGAAAGAACCTGTTCCTCCTCGACTGAACCTCCTTGAGAGTCCTCTTTGAAAAGAGCAGCAAAATACTGTGAAGCTTCATTCATGATTTCCTGGAACGAGACAACACGATCCCCTCTGTCATTAACTAACATAGAGATAGAGTTGCCATGCCTCCTAGCCTTCACAGAATTAAAGAAAAAAGCAGTATTTTTGTCCCCTTCCTACAACCAGTCAATCCGAGCCTTTTGCTTCCAATATATCTCCTCACGTAACTCACATTCCTCGACCACCTTCAAAGTTCTAGCCTCTTCTTTCAAAAGATCCTCCGTAACCCCAATATCCCGAATCAATCTTGTAACATTATTTAACTCTTCTTGGGCAGCAACCTTATCATGAAAAATATTGCCGAAACACCGACGATTCCACCTTTTAAGCTGATACTTGACGAATTGAAGAAGCTTAGCAAAGGTATACATTGCAGTACCAAAAGCAGGTCTACCAATCCTCCACCACACTCCCACTTGGTCAAAAAGAGTAGACTCCCGTAACCACATAAGCTGGAATTTGAAGGAAGGAGAACGAGGTGCACGAGCAGAGATGATGCTAAGCTTGATAGGCCAGTGGTCCAAACCCCTCCAATCCAAAATCTCAGAGGAGGTAGACCATAAGTCACCAACCCAATAATAGGAGACCAAGAACTGATCAAGCCTCTCAGCAACACAGTCTTCACCAGTTCGCCTATTATTCCAAGTGAAACTACCATTACTAGGCTGAACGTCAATAAGATGTAGATCAGAAATGCTATCCCTGAGAAGCAGAGCAGAAGGCTCCAATCGAACAATTCCACCTCTTTTCTCAGAAAACTCCACAATAGCGTTGAAATCCCTAGCCAGAATCCATGGGTGGAAAGGAGCCAGGCTACGAACATATCGAAGATGAGACCAAAGAAGCTGTTTACCCTGATACTCAACAAGCGCATACACATTGGAGAGGAGAATACATTCTCCAGTCACAGAGCAAGAGGCCACTAACAAAATAGCCGACCTTGAAGACAACCACCAGAGAGGGAAAATCCTCTGTGGATTCCATAAGCAAGCCACCCCCCCGGACGCACCGTGAGATCCAACACATTGACACTCACCATAATTCCACAACTTAGGTACCATATTCACCATACTGTCCACGGAAAGCTTAGTTTCCTAAAGAAAAAGAACATCCGGAGATTGATTCCTAACCAAATCATGAACAACTTTTTGTCGGGGGCCACTGTTCAAGCCCCGCACATTCCAAGATATAACAATCATTTTTGGGTACACAAGAAGAGAGAATCCAGGGGCTTAACTGCCCCTGACTCCACCAGAGTCTCCCTAGTTGACTTAATCTTTTCTAAATCCTTTTTCCTACCCAGCTTGGGGTTCTTCTCACCCACCCCTTTCTTTAGGTTCTTTTGCTGAATACCCATGCGAGAAGAGGAACTGGAGCCCTTTCCAACTTCCACACCAGTCTTTATAGGCAAAGGAGAACCCTCTCCCCCATTCGTCAAAGTCCCATGCACAGGATCCGGTCCAGCCGAAACAATCAACTGCTGATCCGAGTCCATCTACCCAACACCCGAGTCTCGCACAACCTGTATAACCTCCAAAGGAGGCCAATTCTTTCCTAAACCCAAAGCTCCTTGATCCAAGTCCATCAAACCTGGATTCACTTCCTGTTGGTTGAGATCATCCAACACCTCAAACCTGTTAAAATAAACATCATCTTGCCGCTCCACCAGAGTCCTCTTCTGCCCCCGATTTCTGTTACGAGCTTTGACAGGAATAAATCCATCCTCTGCCATATCATCACCTGGAATAGACCCCTTCCCCTTCTCCGCCCCAGGTGGGTTGTGAGGAGTTTGGCCAGAATGGGTCCCTACAGGCTTAGCCTTAGGGCACCTGCACTGCAAGTGTCCATACTCATGACAAAATCAACACCGAAAAGGCAGAGTTTCATAGTCTATCTGTTGCACCCATGTATATGATCCTGCACTTACCTCCACAGAATCTGGCAATGGCATGCTTAAATCAATTTCTACACAAACACGGGCAAAAGTCATTACCTTTTTAAACTGCGTCTGTTGTGAAGACCCAACTGGTTTACCAAGTAGTGAAGCCACCAAATGTAGGATATCCTCTCGCCAACATTTGACTGGAAACCATGGCAGATGAACCCACACTGGAACCCTATTTGGGATTTCCTCAGTCGGATTGAAACCCGCATGCCACGGCTTCATAAACAAACCTACTTGGTTATAGAAATAGGGACCCCCCTCAAAGATCCTATTCCGATCGGCCATGCAATCAAATGAAACCATAAAGTAATTATTAGCTAGGAGTCTAATCTCCATTTCTCCTTCCAGCAGCCAAGTCCTCTGAGCCCAAGATTTCAAAAATTGCAACGAGACCCTTAAACCCATAAACTTACAATAAAAGGAGTGTTTCGAATAATATTCAATATCCTCCACCAGCAACTCCATTGGGATAACCAATTTCGGTCTCTCCTTACATCTTTCCAAACATCCATTAATTTTTGTAACTCTAGGTCCTCCAGACAGTCCAGAACTATTCATCTCTTGATCTGATGCAAATAGATTATTATCAAAAACCTTTGTCCCCTGCGTCAACGGTTTAGATCCAAAGGCAAGACGAAAATCCATCCCAGGTCTAACCCCAGATGAATCCCCACGTGACATGAATCCAAGACAAGAGCTCAAGAGGGCATGCAAGCCCCCGAGACAAGAAAGCACAGACAACAACTTGCACAAGGAAAAGCAAATTCCCTCGGGCACCAAACCACAACCCACCAAAATTCAAGATATATGGATAAAAAGATAGCTCCACCCCAGACCGAGGCACCACTTAGCACGAAAAACAAATGGCGCCCCACCAAACCCTACTCTCCTCACCTAACAAACTATGCCCCACACGGGTCTTACCAGTAGACAACACTTACCAGAGAAACGACACACCAAAACTCGCCACCACACCACCCGTTGCAGAAAGAACGCCCGACCACACCCAAACGGCAAGCAAAGAACCCCTCCACTGTGCAGCAAAGGAACCTAACCCCACAGGAAAGGCAAACCAGGCCCCCACTTCACCCCAAACGCAGACAGACCCCCCCTCCAGCGCACAGTCAACAAAGCTCAGAGAGCGAGCTAGGGCACGGACGCCCTAGCTCGGCCGGCGAAGCAAAGATCCGCCTTCATTTTTTCTACATTATTATTATTATATATACATATATATATTTATTTAAATACCTTAATGTATTAATATATATATATGTATGTATATATATCTAAATATATATAATCGTTTAATATATATTTTCATATGATATATAATATATAAATAGATATATATATATATATATATGTATATCGTAAGCCAATCAACATACATCCGATATATATGAGTACAAGCAATATAGTATAATAAACATATTATACAAGATGTATGCATATATATATATATATATATATATATATGTATACACCTCTATGTACACGTATATATAGGTATATCTTATCGATGCATCTATAAGAGCAAGTCCATTTTCTAAACATACAATTGTATCAATATTCATATACATATGGATACATGTATATACTGTGGTGGAGCTTTTAAAATTTCCCCTTGAGTCTGCTTATTTACTATGTCCTTGGTGCTTGGCTCTATTGGTTTGCCTTTGGGTTTTGGGGTTTTTCCATAAATTATGGTCGTGGTTGTTCTATTCATGTGTTGACTTGTTATTGTAGGTTGCCAGTTGCACAAGTTGTGGTTTGAACCCTTTTCGTCGTTACATTACCGACCCCTCTTTACCTTCCATTTTGGTCTTTTTGCGTTCCGACTATATTTTAATTCTTCCCTTAGTGTCGGGTTGATAAACGATTAAAGTTTTCAACTAATCTCTAAAAAATTTTCTCTCAAGGGTCAATTTCCCTATCCACCTAGTTAGTCCCCTTTTTTATGAATAAATTTTTCGCATGTGTAGGTTTCATAGCCATCAGATGGAATGATTCGCATCCTGACCGTTCCCCGCTGACCACGCAAGGTTTTCAATGACGTCACAATAATATTGCGAGGTATGCAAGATGTTGCCATCTATCGCCTGTGATCATGGGGCCCAGTCCTATTTGTTGACCGCTGAAGGACACTGATGCTGACGCTTATCTTTTAACAACGCAACGTGGTCATTTCTCATTGACCTTGCGCAATTAAAACACCAGTTTTAATAATGCTATGAGGTGTGTGAATTGTTGACGCGTGGACGCCGATGTTGTATGAGAGATGATCGAGGTGGAGCCCGTTCGTGCTGAGGTGGTGTCCTATAGGTGGATTTCTATTTGCCTAAGGTTTGGTGAACAAACCTGGCATTTTCAAACCATATTGACTCGATTTGAATCGTTATTTTTGGCTTACATAGATTCAAATTAACGGTTGGTATTTGAAATAAGCTGGTGTTGTACTATAGCCATTTTAGCTCACACGAGTGAATAGTAATAGTTGAGTTCAGACTGTGCTCCCAGAATTAAATGCTAAAAGATCATTGAATTATAATTTTTATCCGCATTTCCTCGCCAAAGAAGAGTTTCCTGGTACCAAGTGAAGCGAGCTATTTTCATGAAAATTCAACATCACTACCATTGAAATATTTTGCAAGTGAAACCATAAGTAACATATATACCATATCCTGTGTTTTGAGAAGATCTTATGGTTGTTTGAGAACAAATATCGACTGCATTTTGTTTTGTTCCTAAAAGATTGTATGGGTTAATTTTCTTTAAAATGTTTTAAAGCTTGTCCTGATAATTGTTGTAGCTTCTTGAATTGTGAAGTATTTTGTTTGAGGCTATAAGGTGTAAGGCTATAATTTTCTGATACTTCAAAACCCTAGCTTGGACTATTTTCTATCTTGTGTAAATGGCACCCAAGGCCCGAAGCTCTGGCTCTAAAACCTCTACTAGGTCCCTTTCCCAGGATGTTATAGAATTGTTAAAACCCTCTACCAACAAAAAACTTGAGGGAAAGGATTTCTTTTATGGGCCCTTACTCCTGGAAGGGTTAATTGATAAGCAATGTGCGATTCAGGATGCTGAGCTACCATTTACTGGATGGCAGTTGTTCTCAAATCTGTTTGGGAACAAGAATTTGTGTGCTCCTCTGTGTAACCCTTGGAGGTTGGATCTTGGTAAGCTGGTGGTCTCAAATGTCTATTTGGATGTAGATTTGTTAAAATATGTTGCTACAAGGTATGACCCTATAACCAGAGTCGTCAGAACATATTCTGGTGTAGAAAAGGTAAAGATAACCAGGGAGGAAATTACATAGATCTTTGGTCTGCATGAATGGAGTTAGGATATGGTTACTATTGATCTTGAGGTTTTCAGAGAAGAATACATAAATACTAAAGGTTTGTTTAGAACATCTCTGTTGATACCTCATTTGGAAAACTCTGGAAGAGGAAAGAATAAGAAGTAGGTAGTGATTGGTAAAAAGGAGCTAGAGCCTTTTTTGGTGAATTACATTTTCTAATTATTTCAGGAAGACAGTTTGTGCCTTGTGTCAGGTTCTTGGAATTAGTTTGAAGACTACTCTACCAACTGACATCATGTACATGGCCATAAATCTCCAACATCTAGGTTTTAATGTAGTATATGATTTTTCCACTTATTTGGCAAAAAGAATGCATAGGTGTCTAGTGTCCCTTAAGGAAGGAAAGTTTATGGTTGGTTTCATATGGTTTTCCCTATTGATGCACATGTTTTTGTATAGGGGCCAGGCAATTTTTGGGCAGGATATGGAATTGAAGAAAAGAGAAGGTGATGTTCACATGCCTGTCCAATATTGGACCAGGATCCTTGATATGCATGATAATAAATTTGATTATGTGGTATTCCAAAATGTTTTTGGGTCCAAATTGAGAAGTGCTTTGGTTCATAATCCACCTAGGATTCCTAAGGAGATTCATTACTTCTTGAAGCCAATGGAAAGAAGACATGAATTAAATTTGACACATAATTAGGGAGATATTATCCCTTATCATAATACAACAATTTTAAGAGTATATTGCACTAATATCAACCCATATGTTTTATCGAGGGATGTGCCTATGAGAATTGGGTTTTTAGATATCATGAGACAGTTGGGGTGTGCTCAGGATATACATTTTCTAGTATAACAAAAGAAGGGATGTTTCTTTCCTGAGTATACGATGTTTGTTGACTTTGCTATGGCAAAGGGAGGATGAAAGGATTTGTACACATTGCTTAGACCTTATGGATTAAAGAATGTACGCCCTAGGAATCATGACCCTGAGGGTTTCATTTCTCAAATGAAGGCCAAGTATCGGACTGAAATTTTCATTCATAATTTCTATTTCCCTGGGGACATTATCAAAAATATTTTCGATTTAGAGATACAAGAAGAGAGAAAAGAAAATTATATTTCCTTTACCAAGATGGTGAAGAAGAAGCAAGAAAAGATACCTTCTTTTAATCCCATACCAAATATTAGCAGCGAGTTGAATAGAACTATGTATGCTATTGACAATTTTGAAACTTTGGTGGGGATTTTGAAGGACGAGCAGGTTGTGGAAGATAGCGGAAATTCACAAACTATTGAAGAATACCCTGAGGTAAGGTTGGAGGAAAGACCTACCTATCAGCCCCTGAAAAGGATTAGGATATTTTCCAGGAAAATGGGAAGTATGGCTGAGGAAGTTGCTAAGAGTGATGTACCATCATCTTCAGGACAGTCATTGCCTAATATTGTTGATCTGGATTCCCCTCTGAGGTCTTCTGGTCAAACATGTCCATCATCACAAAAAAGACAGAAAATTGAAAGAACAAAAATGGTCGAATATGATGATGATGATGAAGAGATCATGGTCACTCCTAATGATATGCATTAGGTAATTCCATCTTTTCCACAAGACATTTCATCAAGTTCTGGAGCGGTTGCTTTAAGGCTGGGAAAAGATGAAATAAATGGGATAACCAACAATGATGACCTGAGGATGGAGGCTTGCAGAGAATTCATGATGGATGACTCTTTTATCAAGATGAATGCTTTTAGGTATTTTGTATGGAGGGCACATGTTTCACTATATGCTGAGAAGGTGGCTCAAGAAATAAGTTTCCACCCTGAGCTCCTAGAACAAGTAATTCAATCCAATATCAAGTTGTAGATGAAGGAGAGATTCAAAGAGATAACACGAGAGCAAGGCCGAGCATTGGTACAAAAGAGTGGAGTGTTGTTACTTCTTGAATGGGATATTGTTGATGTTGTGGTGTTCGATAAAATAAGAAGGGCCAATAGGCCACTTCTTGCAACCGAGGAAGAAGCTGCATTGGTGCTTAAAGGGCCAGCCTTTAGTGAGGAGTGGGATGCCTTGGCAATTTGGTCTTTGTCCACTAAATCTAGGAAGCCAATAGTTGCAGAACCATCTGATTTTAGTGGTCACCTGGTTGTAAGAAGAGTTGCTGACACTCCAGCATTAGACGTTGCAGATATGGTAGTAAATCTTGCCAAGTTCACTAGGGCAACTGTTGAGGAGGGAAACTGTTGAGGATTTGACTAAAGATCGAGATACTTTGAGAGGCCAATACAATGACCTTATTATTGAATATAATAGGAGTCAAAAAAAGGTGGTAGATCTAGAAACTAAGTTGGCATTACTAAAGAAACAAATGGAGACATTGAAGTCTCCAGGGTAGGCTAGCTCTAGTTGCACTATTTCTGACCCACCAGTGGAGCAATCTCAACCCTCTTCACAAGAACAGTCCTTAGCTATCGTTCCATATAATATGGGACAGGTGCCTATTACAATTTAAAGGGCTAATAGCCCAGGAGGAGGATTCTCTAGGGAAAAATTAATTTTTCAGGTTGAGGAGTATAAAGAGATGGTGCAATAAATTTGGGAGTCAGCAAGGAAAAGCAATTCGGTGATTGTTGACACTGTATTGAGACACTTAAATAGGAGAGTCTAGGAAATATTAAATAGTTTTCATGCAAGTTATGCTCTGATGTTGCAAGCACTCAAGATGTTCCCGAGAG
This sequence comes from Sequoiadendron giganteum, assembly GCA_007115665.2. Classification (NCBI taxonomy): domain Eukaryota; kingdom Viridiplantae; phylum Streptophyta; class Pinopsida; order Cupressales; family Cupressaceae; genus Sequoiadendron; species Sequoiadendron giganteum. The sequence goes on along the minus strand of CM021109.1, from coordinate 185,743,044 downwards.
ATAAAGAGTTGGCCACCCCATTGCTAGATAGATGGAGCCCCAGAATTGAGAAATTGACATTTATGGCAGTGGGAGAAAAGCAACATGGGGATAAGTATCCTATGGTTATGTCAACTTAACAGTTTGTCAAAGGAATTGTGGAGCAAAATTTTCAGGGGTATGTTGCCCCTATGGAATTAAAGATCAAAGAGTTGAAGGCCAAGTATGATGGAATGGACTTAGCTCTATTACCACAAATTCTACATAGTCATGATGAGGTGAAACTTTTGCAAGTTTGGAAAGATCAAATGACTAATATAATGATAGCTCAGACACATGAAATATGTAAAAATGTTGACATTGGTATGTTGGAGAATACAATTGAGAAACTATCATTTGTCATTAGTTTCGTAGTAGAAGACTTTGATAAGAAGGCCACTTCAGTAATGGTAAAATATGCACCATATAGAGATAAGATTAATCAGGTTATTGCTTTTAAGTGGTTGTCTGAGGAAGATTTTGAATTATGGAAAAAGGTGTTCACCGATGAGTTTGAAATATGAGTACTAAGGTTGAGAAGTGTGACTTGGTCATGTATAATATAGGTCCGGTCTCAAAAGTTATATTTGAAAATATGCATTCTTCTCTCGACTTTAGGTACAAGCTGTTGAGGTGGAATAAAGTGTTATAACGGTTAAAGATGCCTTTGGTATGAATGAGTTGCCTTTTGAAAGGCGATTTTCTTCCTCCATAGCAATTGATGATTATTTTTGTCTTATGTCTTTTCCCTCCATTTGCAAGATGCAAATATAACTGTATTGGGAATTGTGGTCCAATGAGAAATGGACATGTGTACCCTCTAGCCTGAAGCTCATTTTTCTCCCTTGTTTTATAAAAGTGAATTATGGGCCGTAGTACAGGGTCTTCTATTGAAACTGAGATTTGAAAGAGTAGAATTTGGTAACACAGAGAGCATGAATTATGAGTCCTATCTTAAATTTTAGAGTTAGATAAAGGAACTTGGTCAATTATGGGGTTCTTAGGCATGCTTGTATTAAATATGAAAAATTCTTGAGTCTATTTTCTCTCCCGTTGTGATATCTTGCGTGAATTATTAATGAAATATTAGTCCAAGACTATTTTCATTGATCTTCATTGTTCTTTACTATGAATTACGTTTTAATTATGGCTCTAGTTGAAAGGATCAGTTAAATGCTTCAATTAATGTGTAAGTTCGTGCAAGTTAGCAACTGGATTCATAAAGTAGTAATAAATTTCAATGCAGATACGTGGATTGTAATGCAATTCATATAGATCATAATTGTTTAAGATGAAATTTGCCCTGCAGTTCAGTTCTTTCTCATTTGACTCTGTGTTTTAGGATATGGCACTGGTATTCAAATTATGGTTATGTTTCTCATGTCTTGAGTTTTGATTTTAGACCATTTTATCAAATATTTCTTATCGGCCTACTTTAGTTGTGTTTGCGATTCTCTATTAATAGGACTTGAGTCTTTCAAGGAATAGCCAATTTAGAGAAGGATTTCATCCTTTTAGTGTCGATGGAGAATCTATCTGTTGTTCATGAATGTGCATTTGAGATTGTTTAAGTTGTATTTGAGAAGCACATTTTAGGGAGTACCCCTTGGGTCTTGCAGAGCCCAAAGTGTAGGAGAATTAGCATTATCGCTTCTTCTTGTCGAGTTGGCCAATCGCTTCCTAAAATTTTATTATTGAATGTGGAAAATTCATAGAAGTTCTCGGGAAGTCCACTTGGGTTGTAATAAAAAACACCAACAGAATGACAACTCTGTTGGGGACCTATCAAATTCAAAGTCTCTAGTGCAAATCCGATACAATTAGAGTCATTTGTCATGATATTCTTCACTACTGGAAAATAATTATTTTAAATTGTGAGTATATTTGTCATGTCTAGCACATGAGTCTAGTTTTGTAATATTCTTTGTCAATGTGTTGGGTAATGTTCAGGATCTTATCCAAATTCACGAGTGCAAAAGCGAAGTGCAATCACTTCATAATTCTCAACATTTTGGGTGGCGAATCTGATATCTTGAACACGAATATTCATATAAATTACCAAAAGCAACGTGGAAAGGAATGTTCTCTTGCACTGAAAGCCATGAAGAAGCCTAGAAGCTATTCAAAGAAGAATCCAAAGCGAATGCTAGAACTCGAACCTGGACAGGACAAAATATGGGTGAAAGTAAATGATACGCCAAGTAAGTCTGTTTCATCTCTTGTTGTTTCCTCTCCCACTTTAAATGCTGAGGTAAATAGTGCTTTTATCAGTGGAGATTCTTCTGAATTTGTTATATACAATATGGATCATGGTAGTTTTCCTATTGAAATGACTCATGAGGTTAAAAATGATATGTCCAAAGAGGAAGAAAGATGGAGTTTCTTGGAACAGGATAAATAGTTCCCAAAGGCCACAACACTCGGTGCTATGTCTGTTTTCATTGGACAAAATTTCAAACCACAAGGGGCTTCTTTGTATGAGGAGGCACTTTTTCTTCAGGATGAAGATCAAATAGAACAACCTTATTATACTCCTGCTCCAAGTGAGGCATGAGATATCCTCGAAAATGAAACAGATATAGATAAGGATATGCAAGCCTTGATTGAAGAAGAAAAGAGGTTGCAAGAGGCAGAGGATAGTAGGGATAAGATAAGAAAATAGAATTTGGAAAGATTTTGGGCCAAGTAGCTCGAAAGAAATGCTCAGAAAAAGAAAGTGGAAAAGATGAGAGAAGAAGCAGCTAAGAGAAAAGCCTTTGAAGAAAAGGTAGCTAAAGTAGCTGCTGAAAGGGCTCGTGAGGTACCTAAAGCAACAATTTCTATGGGGACCTCTGCCACTGCTACATATACCTCTTTTATCCCGGCTACTAAAACCTCTGACCCATTTGCTAGATCTAAGAAGGCGACCTTTGTGGATCATGGGAAAGCCCCTATTGATCAATCCAAGAAAATTTCCCACGGTTTTTACAATTCTAAGAGCAATGTTGATGCTAATACTGAAACAAATAATGTTGCTAACAAAGGGGTCAAAACTGATCCCGGGCCATTAGATTTCCCCCCAAACCCTAAACTCCTAAGATTGCAATTGATAAATGATCAATTGCATGCTGTTTTGAGGAAGGTAGATATAGAAGTTGCCAATGTCAAAATGGCAAGAAAAATAGCTTTCCTAAAGATGTCTACACCTACCCCTGAAGCCTCTGGTTCAAGATAGAGTGAAAATGAGTCACTAAGTAAGAATTCTGAAAAGAAAATACCTAAAGGGGGTGGTGGCGGTAACCAAGGTGGTGGAGGTGGAGGTGGTCACAAGAACAATAGTTCCTACTCAGAGGATTAAGAGGGAAGCACTGGTAAAACTAGAAAGGATGATAGTAGTGGGAAGGATAAAGAGGGGAGTAATAAGAAGGATGTTAAGCAACAAGATACCCCTAATAATGGATGTTGTATGGGAGCACCCCATGTTGATAAGTATAGAAAACTGTGTTTTGGCAACATTCGGGGGTACCCAAATCCAGTCCTTGATAATGCACATAAACATCTCCCAAAATTCATTGGTAATAATGTTTTTAGTGGGGAAGATCATCTAAAAGATTTCCAAGGTTTTGTTGAAGATTTTGAGTTATGGGATGATGATGTACCAATGAAATATTTCATGCAGTCATTGGTTGAAGATGTCAGAGATTGGTATAGAGGGTTACCGAATGCTAGTATTGATTCTAGAGATGCCTTTTGCAGAGTCTTCAGGGAGTAATACGGGGATCAAACTGACCCTAGGTTTAAATTGAATGATTTCAATAATATTACCAAGGGATATAATGAACTGGTTACTGAGTTTAATGCTCGTTTCCAGAAAGCTATGACAAGAGTTCTTGCATACTTAAGGCCTAATGAAAGTGTGTGCCTAGTTGTATATTGTAATGCTTATGATGCTAAAATGTGTTATCTACTGAGAGATAAAGATCCTTAGAATTTGAGACAAACATATAAGATGGCAATAAATATTGAAAATAATAGAAGAGATTTTGGTAAAGTGGGGAGAAGGGAAGATCCCAAAGCTCCTAAAGGAACAAGGAACCAAAACAAGAAGGTTAGTAAACCCACAACTATTGATGAGAAGATAGATCAAGTCCTTACCCTGCTACAAAAGAAAGAAAAAACTGACAAGCCCCATTTTCAAAGAAATGAAAGGCCTCCTAGATTGCAGGATTATCCTTACAACACTAACTGGAATAATGGGAAGCCCATACAAGGAAATTAGAGAAATAATCAAGTTCCACTTGATCCCTTACAAAATCATTCTCTAAATACAACATAAAATTTACCATGGTGTGAAGTATGTGGGATGCCACATTATTCGCAACAATGTGCAGTAGCACAATCAATGGTGGAATCTCAAGATGACCAGGGAGATGCTCAGTCTCCCCATGATCAGGATACAATGACTAATGTATTGCTAGGACCAGCTGATCTAGCCTATGAGGATTACTCCTCAGATGATGAGCCATGTGGTAGAGATGTTGATATCCAAAGACAATAGAATGATATACATAACCAACAAGTGTTTTCAAATGAAGGAGAAAATGATGATTGTTTTGTAAATGAATTGGAGATAGATAATACTATTTTGAGAAGACCATCTGATGAGGATATTGAAAAATATGCAGTTGCTCTGGTTGCTAGGGTGAGGAACAACATGCAATTGAGAAATTGAACTGTTCCAGGTGATTCAGGTAAGCCTTGTAGTTTGTTTGTAAAGGAGAAAGATGCAGCTGGAACGACTATCAAGGCGAAGGCTAAGAATGTGGATTCAAAGCCCACGGAAATTAGAGAGCCCAGGATATGGGGAAAGAAAGTGGATAAGACCAAGATAAAGGGTGAAGCTATCTCCCAAAATATCAAGGTTAGTAACCAACACCTTCATGATGATGAAACTCCCAAGGGAAAAGAAAAGGTAATTTTTGAGAACATAAATTTTCCTGAATTACCAAAGTACATTGCAATATATATGTTCCAAGTACTTTCTCAGGTCAGGGTTACTGTTCCATTTTTAGAAATGATGCGAATAGACGAACATAAGGATAAAACCGTTGCACTCATTAGTAACATTCCTACAAGTAAAAGGGGAAAGGTGATCTCTGATCAGATTGATTCAAATAAGGATCAAGAAAATCCAGATATTGTGGAAGAAATTACCACTGATAGCCCTCAAATATATCTAGGAACTACTATCACAGCTAACCCCAACCATGTGAATCCATTTTTCTTGAGTCTGATTATTGATGGAAAAATGTTGAGAAATTGTATGATTGATTCAAGAGCTTCTAAAAACGCGATGCCAGTAAAGGTAATGCATGCAATGGGCTTAAAAATAAATAGTACATATGGTAAATGCTATGCAATGGATTCTCGGGAAGTGCCTGGCATAGGGATTATAAATGATGTTCCATACAGATTGACAACATTCCCTGAAAAAGAGTTACACATGAGTGTTATAATGGTGGATATCCCACCTACTTATGGGATGTTGCTATCTCAACCTTGGAGTGCTTCAATGGGTGGGATCATACAATGTGATTTATCTTTTGCTACGTTCTCTATTGAGCAGAGAGATTTAAAGTAAATAGGGAAAAGAGAGCCCCTCATATGATTGAAAATGTGGAGGAACCACTGGAGCCTGTCAGAATCAACTTTGTGGAGACAGATTTGGAAAACTTCCATGTTGAGAAAGATAAACTAGAAGAAGAAATCCAACTAGAACCTATTGATAAAGAAGTGCTAAAGGTATCATCAGAAGATGACTTGTGGATAATGCATTTTGATGGAGCATGTTCCAAAGATGGCTCAAGAGCAGGAATCTTTTTCACTTCCCCTCAAGGTAAAACATTCAAGTATTCTTTCTTGTTGCAATTTGCTTGTACCAACAATGTCGCTGAGTATGAGGCTCTTATAATTGGTCTGAAGCTAGCTTCAAAGCATGGTATCAAGGAATTAAACGTATTGGGAGACTCTGAGTTGGTTGTTTCCCAAATTAGATCCCACTTTGCAGCTAAGGATAAAATACTTAGGCAATATAGAAATGTAGTGTGGGATACCATTGAGGCCTTTGATGCTTTTGGCATTGAATGGGTCGAGAGGGGGTAAAATTCCAGGGCTAACTTATTAGCCAACATAGTTGTTAAACTTGATGATGTCACCTTTGGTGGCATCTCACAAATAGAAATACAAACCAGGGCTACCGTACCAGATAATATTTGCAACTAGCAGGTATTTGATGATGACACAAATATTTTGAAGTTTTTGCATTGTGTTGATCAATATGAGAGCCAGGAAATTGACTTTGGCTCGTTTATAACTGAGATTGATGGGAAAGAAACCCTGTTCGGGAATGAGGTAATTAAACTCAAAACAAATAAAATTCCTCGAGGCTTGGTTGCACTTGAAAGGGTTTTTAATGGCCCTGATAAGTCAAATACCAAGCAGGGACCCTCTCATAAGGAAGACTTAGAAGAAATAAACTTGGGAACATAAAGTGCTCCTAAGAAGGTTTATATTGGAAAGAAAATGAAGCCACATGTTAGGAACATGTTGATTACCCTACTTAGAAAATATAGACATGTTTTTGCTTGGTCATATGAGGACCTCAAAGCATATAGGGAGGATCTCTTTCAACATGAAATCCCATTAAAACCAGATATGAAGCCATTTAGGTAGAAACAAAGGCCAATTAACCCAACCTTACAACCCAAAATGCAGGAAGAGCTTACCAAATTAAGGGATGCAGGAATCATTAAACCTATTAGGCACTCATCTTGGGTTTCCAACTTGGTGTCTGTAAGAAAGAAAAATGGGGACACTAGGTTGTGTGTTGATTTTAGAAATTTGAATGTTGCTTCCTTGAAAGATAATTACCCACTGCCTAATATGGAAGGTATGCTGCAAAAGGTCACAGGGTGTGAACTGCTCTCCATGATGGATGGATTTTCTGGTTATAACCAAGTAATGGTCAAGGAGTCTGAGCAATTCAAGACTACTTTTACTACACCATGGGGGACATATGTTTATGTGAGAATGTCATTTGGACTAATGAATGATGGTGCAACTTTTCAAAGGGCTATGGATGTAGCCTTTGCTGAGTTTATTAACCTATTCCTTGCAATTTACCAGGATGATCTTACTACCCATAGCAAAGATGAGGATGACCATTTTTCTCATTTGGAAAAGATTTTTATTAGAGCTTTGGAATATGGGATATCTCTAAACCCTAGGAAGTGTGCGTTCAGGGTAAAAGAAGGAAAGTTGCTAGGACATATTGTCTCAAAAGATGGGGTTAGGATTGATCCAAAAAGAGTGGCAACTATTGAAAAAATCACACAACCAAAAAATGTGAAAGGTATTCAATCCTTCTTTGGGAAAATCAATTTTCTAAGGAGGTTTGTCACAAATTTTGCTGAGACTATCCGCCCAATTTCTAAGATGCTTAAAAAGGGAGAAAAGATAGTATGAGAAGAGGGGCCTTCCAAATATTTTCAATATATTAAAGATGTTATTAAGCAGGCCCCTATTCTTAAGTCTCCTAATTACTCAAAATATTTTCAATTTTTTACCTTTGCTTCTTTTCACACTCAAGCTGGGGTTTTATTGCAGAAAAACAATGATGGTTTTGAGCAGCCAATTGCATTTTTTACTAAATCATTGTAGGCTGTAGAACTAAAGTATGATATAACAGAGAAGTAGGCATATGCTCTGGTAAAAGCAGTTAAGAATTTCAGGCCTTACTTGATGGGAGCAGCTGTTGTCACCTATGTCCCAAAAACTGCAATTAAGGACATCTTCACTCAACAAGAGACTAATGGAAGGTGGTGTAGATGGATAAACAGGATCTAGGAATTTAATATTGACATACAAATCACCAAGCTTGTGAGGGGTCAGGGTTTAGCCAAATTAATGGCTGAAGCCAATTTGGAGGCTAATCAAATAAACCATATAGAACAAAGGAATATTGCACCTATCTGTGATATGCAAACTTGTGGCTGGTATAGAAGAATTGTTGAATATCTATAGACAATGCAGTGCCCTGAAGGTATGCCACTTAATGAGAAAAGAACCCTTAAATTATGATCAATTAGGTATGTCATTATTGATAGTGAGCTTTGGTTTAGGAGCCATGGAGATAAAGCTGAGGATCTATTGGTAGAAACGCACAAAGGAGCTTGTGGAGGCCACCACATGGATAAGACAACAACTCACAAGATTTTAAGAGCTGGTTTTTGGTGGCCTACTGTATTCAAAGATGCTCATAGGTATGTCAAAAGATGTGATGCTTGTCAGAGGTTTGCTAGGAAGTTGAAGTTTTCTGGTAATTTTCTACTAAGACCGGTGTTTGCTCCAGCTCCTTTCCAGCAATGGGGCATTGACTTCATAGGAGAAATATTTGAAAAATATAGCGGAGGACATGCATGGATATTGGTGGCAACGAACTTTTTTACTAAATGGATTGAAGCAATCCCAACCAGAAGGGTCACGAGTAAAGTAGTCATTGATTTTTTGACTAATAATATCTTAAGCAGATTTGGGGTACCTGAAAGAATTGTTTCAGACAATGCAATGTGCTTCAAATCTGAGGAATTTGTTGATTTTTGTAATTAATACAGTATAACTGTTTCATACTCTTCTCCGTATCACCCCCAAGGAAATGGACAGACAGAGTCTAGTAATAAGAGCCTAATGAATATTATCAAGTGTATGATTGAAAAAAAATAAGAAGGCTTGGGATTCAAAATTTAAATTAGCATTATGGGTTGATAGAACAATTGTCAAGAAGGCAATTGGTCATTCTCATTTTAACCTAGTCTATGGGGTGGAATCACGTATACCACAAAACAATTTGCTGAAGATGTACGAGTTTTTCCAGGAATATGATGATGATGTGTGTGATGAAACACAACACAAAATGGAGGAATTGAATCAACTGGATGAAACTCGAAGAGAGGCTCATAAGAGAAATGAAAAATTGCAGCTCTAGGTGAAGCACCTCTTTGATAAGAAGGCAATTGAAAGAAAGTTTGATGTGGGAGTGATGGTGTTGCTCTGGAATGCAAGATTAGAGGATAAAGGCAAACATGGAAAGTTTGATCCCCTATGGCTGGGCCCATACATAATTGCGAACACACATGGGGAGGATTCATATTTTTTGCAATCACTCGCAGGTGAAGTTATGGAATTTCTAGTACATGGATAGTTCTTAAAATACTATTTCTCTTGAAATAGCTCTTTTCCATGTACGATGTATAGTCCTGTAAGTAGTGTATATAGGTGTGTTTATTTTTGCTTTGTTTGCTTGTCTTGTCTGGACAAGTCCCTGGTTTTGGTTCTCTATGTGTTTGGTCTACTCTCCAAAGATTATAGAATCTTGCTATGCCCGTAGGGGGCATACATCCCCAGTCAGAGCCACTAGTGGAGCTTTTAAATTTTCCCCATGAGTCTGCTTATTTACTATGTCCTTGGTGCTTGGCTATATTGGTTTGCCTTTGGGTTTTGGGTTTTTTCCATAGATTTTGGTTGTGCCTGTTCTATTCATGCGTTGACTTGCTATTGTAGGTCGTTGGTTGCACAAGTTGTGGTCTGAACCCTTTTAGTCGTTGCATTACCGGCCCCTCTTTACCTGCCCTTTTGGTCTTTTTGCATTTCAACTATATTTTAATTCTTCCCTTAGTGTCAGGTTGATAAAATTTTAAAGTTTTAGACTAATCTCTAAAATTTTCTACCTCGAGGGTCAATTTCCCCGTCCACCTAGTCAGTCCCCTTTTTTATGAATAATTTTTTTGCATGTGCAGGTTTCATAACTGTTGGATGGAATGATTCGCATCTTGATTGTTCCCCGCTGGCCTCGCAGGGTTTTCGATGATGTCACAATAATGCTACGAGGTATGCGAGATGCTGCCATCTATCGCCTGTGATAGTGGGGCCCAATCCTGTTCGTTGACCGATAAAGGATATTGATTCTTATGACTGTCTTTTAACAACGCAATGTGGTCGTTTCTCACAGACCTCACGCAATTAAAACACCAGTTTAATAATGCTATGATGTGTGCAAATTATTGATGCATGGACGCCGATGCCATATGAGAGATGATCGAGGTGGGACCCGTTCGTGCTGAGGTGGTGTCCTCTAGGTGGATTTATATTCGCCTGAGGTTTGGTGAACAAACGTGGAATTTTTAAACCATATTGACTCGATCTGAGTCATTCTTTCTGGCTTACATAGATTCAGATTAATGATTGGTATTTGAAATAAGCTGGTGTTGTACTATAGCCATTTTATCCCATGTGAGTGAATAGTAATGGTTGAGTTCAGATTGTGCTCCCAAAATTAAATGCTAAAAGATCATTGAATTGCTATTTTTGTGTGTATTTCCTCACCAAAGAAGAGTTTCCTAGTACCAAGTGAAGCAAGCCGTTTTCATGAAAATTCAACATCACTACCATTGAAATATTTTGCAAGTGAAACCATAAGTAACATATATACCATATCCTGTGTTTTGAGAAGATCTTATGGTTGTTTGAGAACAAATATCGACTGCATTTTGTTTTGTTCCTAAAAGATTGTATGGGTTAATTTTCTTTAAAATGTTTTAAAGCTTGTCCTGATAATTGTTGTAGCTTCTTGAATTGTGAAGTATTTTGTTTGAGGCTATAAGGTGTAAGGCTATAATTTTCTGATACTTCAAAACCCTAGCTTGGACTATTTTCTATCTTGTGTAAATGGCACCCAAGGCCCGAAGCTCTGGCTCTAAAACCTCTACTAGGTCCCTTTCCCAGGATGTTATAGAATTGTTAAAACCCTCTACCAACAAAAAACTTGAGGGAAAGGATTTCTTTTATGGGCCCTTACTCCTGGAAGGGTTAATTGATAAGCAATGTGCGATTCAGGATGCTGAGCTACCATTTACTGGATGGCAGTTGTTCTCAAATCTGTTTGGGAACAAGAATTTATGTGCTCCTCTGTGTAACCCTTGGAGGTTGGATCTTGGTAAGCTGGTGGTCCCAAATGTCTATTTGGATGTAGATTTGTTAAAATATGTTGCTACAAGGTATGACCCTATAACCAGAGTCGTCAGAACATATTCTGGTGTAGAAAAGGTAAAGATAACCAGGGAGGAAATTACATAGATCTTTGGTCTGCATGAATGGAGTTAGGATATGGTTACTATTGATCTTGAGGTTTTCAGAGAAGAATACATAAATACTAAAGGTTTGTTTAGAACATCTCTGTTGATACCTCATTTGGCAAACTCTGGAAGAGGAAAGAATAAGAAGCAAGTAGTGATTGGTAAAAATAAGCCAGAGCCTTTTCCTATGAATTACTTTTCTAATTATTTCAAGAAGACAGTTTGTGCCTTGTGTTAGGTTCTTGGAATTAGTCTGAAGACTACTCTGCCAACTGACATCATGTACATGGACGTAAATCTCCAACATCTAGGTTTTAATGTAGTATATTATTTTTCCACTTATTTGGCATAAAGAATGCATAGGTGTCTGGTGGCCCTTAAGGAAGGAAAGACTCTGGTTGGTTTCATATGGTTTTCCCTATCGATGCACATGTTTTTGTATAGGGGCCAGGCAGTTTTTGGGTAGGATTTAGAATTGAAGAAAAGAGAAGGTGATGTTGACATGCCTGTCCATTATTGGACCAGGATCCTTGATATGCATGATCATAAATTTGATTATGTGGTATTCCAAAATGTTTTTGGGTCCAAATTGAGAAGTGCTTTGGTTCATAATCCACCCAGGATTCCTAAGGAGATTCATTACTTCTTGAGGCCAATGGAAAGAAGACCTGAATTAAATTTGATACATAATTGGGGAGATATTATCCCTTATCATAATACAACAATTTTAAGAGTATATGGCACTAACATCAACCCATATGTTTTATCGAGGGATGTGCCTATAAGAATTGGGTTTTTAGAAATCATGAGACAGTTGGGGTGTGCTCAGGATATACATTTTCCAATAGAACAAAAGAAGGGATGTTTCTTTCCTGAGTATACGGTGTTTGTTGACTTTGTTATGGCAAAGGGAGGATGGAAGGATTTGTACACATTGCTTAGACCTTATGGATTAAAGAATGTACGCCCTAAGAATCATGACCCTGAGGGTTTCATTTCTCAAATGAAGGCCAAGCACCAGACTAAAATTTTCATCCACAATTTCTATTTCCCTGGGGACATTATCAGGAACATTTTTGATTTAGAGATACAAGAAGAGAGAAAATCAAAATATATCGCCTTTACCAAGATGGTGAAGAAGAAGCATGAAAAGATACCTGCTTTTAATCCCATACCAAATATTAGCGGTGAGTTGAATAGAGCTATGTATGCTATTGAAAATTTTGAAAGTTTGGTGGGGATTTTGAAGAACGAGCAGGTTGTGGAAGATAGGGGAAAGCCACAAACTATTGAGGAATACCCTGAGGTAAGGTTGGAGGAAAGACCTACCTATCAGCCCCGAAAAGGATTAGGATGTTTTCCAGGAAAATGGGAAGTATGGCTAAGGAAGTTGCTAAGAGTGTTGTACCATCATCTTCAGGGCAGTCATTGCCTAATATTGTTGATCTGGATTCCCCTCCAAGGTCTTCTGGTCAAACATGTCCATCATCACCAAAAAGACAAAAAATTGAAAGAACAAAGATGGTTGAATATGATGATGATGAAGAGATCATGGTCACTCCTGATGATATGAATCAGGGAATTCCATCTTTTCCATAAGACATTTCATCAAGTTCTGGAGCGGTTGCTTTAAGGTTGGGAAAAGATGAAATAAATGGGATAACGAACAATGATGACCTGAGGATGGAGGCTTGAAGAGAATTCATGATGGATGATTCTTTTATCAAGACGAATACTTTTAGGGATTTTGTATGGAGGGCACATGTTTCACTATATGTTGAGAAGGTGGCTCAAGAAAGAAGTTTCCACCCTGAGCTCCTATAACAAGTAATTGAGTCCAATGTTAGGTTGCAGATGAAGGAGATATTCAAAGAGATAACACTAGAGCAAGGCCGAGAATTGGTACATAAGAGTGGAGTGTTGTTACTTCCTGAGTGAGATATTGCTGATGTTATGGTGTTCGATACAATAAGAAATGCCAATAGGCCACTTCTTGCAACCGAGGAAGAAGGTGCATTGGTGCTTAAAGGGTCAACCTTTAGTGAGGAGTGGGATGCCTTGACAATTTGGTCTTTGTCCACTAGATCTAGGAAGACAATAGTTACAGAACCATCTGATTTTAGTGGTCACCTACTTGTAAGAAGAGTTGCTGACAATCTAGCATTGGAAGCTGTAGATATGGTAGTAAATGTTGCCAAGTTCACTAGGGCAACTGTTGAGTATTTGACTAAAGATCGAGATAATTTGAAAGGCTAGTACAATGACCTTATTATTGAATATAATAGGAGTCAACAAAAGGTGGTAGAGCTAGAAATTGAGTTGGCATTACTAAAGTAGAAAATGGAGACATTGAAGTCTCCAGGGTAGGCTAGCTCTAGTCGCACTATTTCTGACCCACCAGTGGAGCAACCTCAACCCTCTTCACAAGAATAGTCCTTAGCTATTGTTCCATATAATATGGGACAGGTGCCTATTACAATTGAAAGGGCTAATAGCCAAGGAGGAGGACTCTCTAGGTAAAAATTAATTTGTTAGGTTGAGGAGTATAAAGAGATGGTGCAACAAATCCAAAAGTCAGCAAGGAAAAGCAATTTGGTGATTATGGACACCATGTTGAGACACTTAAACAAGAGAGTCTAGGAAAAATTAAATAGTATTCATGCAAGTTATGCTCTGATGTTGCAAGCACTCAAGATGTTCCCGAGAGATAAAGAGTTGGCCACCCCATTGCTAGATAGATGGAGCCCCAGAATTGAGAAACTGACATTTATGGGAGTGGGAGCAAAGCAACATGGGGATAAGTATCCTATGGCTATGTCAAATTATTAGTTTTTCAAAGGAATTATGGAGAAAAAGTTTCAGGGGTATGTTGCCCCTATGGAATTAAAGATCAAAGAGGCGAAGGCCAAGTATGATGGAATGGACTTAACTTCGTTACCACAAATTCTGCATAGTCATGATGAGGTGAAATTTTTGTAGGTTTGGAAAGATCAAATGACTAATATAATGATAGCTCAGACACATGAAATATGTAAAAATGCTGACATTGGTATGCTGGAGAATACACTTGAGAAACTATCGTTTGTCATTAGTTTCGTAGAAGACTTTGATAAGGAGGCCACTTCAGTAATGGTAAAATATGCACCATATAGAGATAAGATTAATCAGGTTATTGCTTTTAAGTGGCCGTCTAAGGAATATTTTGAATTATGGAAAAAGGTGTTCATCGATGAGTTTGAAATATGAGTACTAAGGTTGAGAAGTGCGACTTGGTCATGTATAATACAGGTCTGGCCTCAAAAGTTACATTTGAAAATATGCATTCTTCTCTCGAATTTAGGTACAAGCTGCTAAGGTGGAATAAAGTGTTATAATGGTTAAATATGCCTTTGGTACGAATGAGTTTCCTTTTGAAAGGCAGTTTTCTTTCTATATAGCAATTGATGATTATTTTTGTCTTATGTCTTTTCCCTCCATTTGCAGGATGCAAATATAACTGTATTGGGAATTTGCGGTCCAATGAGAAATGGACATGTATACCCTCCGACCTAAAGCTTATTTTGCTCCCTTGTTTTATAAAAGGGAATTATGGGCCGTAGTACAGGGTCTTCTATTGAAACTGAGATTTGAGAGAGTAGAATTTGGTAACACAGAGAGTATGAATTATGAGTCTTGTCTTAAATTTTAGAGTTAGATAAAGGAACTTGGTCAATTATGGGGTTCTTAGGCATGTTTGTATTAAATATGAAAATTTCTTGAGTCTATTTTCTCTCCCGTTGTGACATCTTGCATGAATTATTAGTGAAATATTAGTCCAAGACTATTTTCATTGATCTTCATTGTTCTTTACTATGAATTATGTTTTAATGATGGCTCTGGTTCAAAGGATCAGTGAAATGCTTTAGTTAATTTGTAAGTTCATGCAATTTAGTAGTTGGATTCATAAAGTAGTAATAAATTTCATTGCAAATACATGGATTGTAATGCAATTAATACAAATCATAATTGTTTAAGATGAAATTTTCCCTTTAGTTCAGTTCTTTCTCATTTGACTCTGTGCTTTAGGATATGGCATTGGTATTCAAATTATGGTTATGTTTCTCATATCTTGAGTTTTGATTTTAGAACATTGTATCAAATATTTCTTATCGACCTAATTTAGTTGTGTTTGCGATTCTTTGCTAATAAGACTTGAGTCTTTCAAGGAATAGCCAATTTCTAGAAGGATTTCATCCTTTTAGTGTCGATGGAGAATCTATCTGTTGTTCATGAATGTGCATTTGAGATTGTTTGAGTTTTATTTGAGAAGCAGATTTTAGGGAGTACCCCCCTGGGTCTTGCAGAGCCTGTAGTGTAGGATAATTAGCATTATCGCTTCTTCTCGTCGAGTTGGCCAATCGCTTCCTAAAATTTTATTATTGAACGTGGCAAGTTCATAGAAGTTCTTGGGAAGTCCACTTGGGTTGTAATAAAAAACACCAACAAACTATACATACATACATACATATATATATATACATACATACATACATATGTATATATACATACATATATATATACATACATATATATATACGTATGTATGTATGTATATATATATACATACATATATATACATACATATATATACATATATATATATTTATATATGTATATATGTTCATATTCGATTCACTTACAACCATTCACATTACCATCATATTCATAGGTGTGTACGTGTGGTATATTTATACATATGCATATACGTGTCAGTAGATCCCATTGACGCACATGTGTATACATATAAACATACTTCCACCTCCATCCCACTTACCCATATGATCGTAATAGCACATGAAAGATCTCAAAGGCTCAAATAGATAAAATTCACTCTCAAATGCATGCAGAAGTAAACAAGACTCTTAATGCAAACATACAAGATATGGATGACTTACCTATAACCGACAAACTGAATCAACTCAATCACTCTAATGTGGTGTGTGTATGCTCAGATAGTTTACATTTACCAATTACCCGACCGAGATCTTCTCCCGAGTGATACTTCCCCTCAGCTTGGAGGAATGGAACACATACCTGCATCCACTAACACATTCTCACGACAGTCAAATGTTCATAACATATGTAGTATACATAAATATCTCCAAAGTTAGAATAATTATAATTCAATAACTTTTCATTCACATAAATGTAATATTTCACCATGAATAACATTAACTAAACTAACATCAAATGAGACAATCATCAAATGCAATAACATTCATATTGATAACAAGGTACAAGCATATTTTATTCATCTCCATAATTGAAATTACATCCATTCTTACCATATGTAGTAATAGTAAATAGTAACTATACATTTGGGGTCTAACACGAACATCTGTCACTTGTAACTTTTACCCAGATTAACCAAAATTGTTGAAACCTTGAACAAAATTGTATTGAGTAGTCCCAAAACATCATACTATAATTGCAAAATCCAAACTTGAAACATTAGTGAATCCAAACCAAGTTACCGGATCAAGATGACATAGATAACTATTTTACCAGATCAGGTAGAATTGACAACAAACATTGTTGACATCAATGACAACACAACAAAGGGTTCCTTCTTCATTCTTTCAAAAATATCCCCCTTTTTCATTGATGGAAACAAGTGCAAAAAATTAATTCCAACAAAAACTTAAATAAAAACTTCTTCCCCAAATATAATATAAAAACTACTTCAAAAACTGCTTGAACTTCTCTAGATATCTTCATCACAAATTATCTTCAACACAATTTTAGCACCAAAACATCTAACCATTCACACCATCTCCAAAAAATTTGCTATTCACACCATCTCGCCCTTTGACATTAAAGACAAAGGGTGTGCCAAGGAAACACACACACAAAAGGACAACTTAGAATGAAACAACTGGCTCCCCCTTAGGAACTTATCTCGAGAATTACATCTAATCATATGTACAAAAAAAAACTGAAAGCATCTGAAAAGAAAATATACAAGGTGAAGTATTTTCACTCAGAGGAGGAATCACCTTCAAGTTCCTTGAGAATAGCTTCCCAAGAATATTTCCCTTCATCTCAACTCCTTTTAGCTGTAACAAGTGCCTCATGCATTAATTCCAACTCCACCAAGCTTTCCTCTCCTTCTTCTAGAGTATTTGGATATAGATTTATCTTGTCAAGTTTTTCAACTTCAGTGAGAGCACTTGCAATTGGTATATGCTTTCACTTTACTAGGTATCCAAGATAATTGAATCACCTAATAACATCATCTTTTTGCCTTTGTAGGGTGAAGAAATTTCTTTGCAAGTTTGAAATTGCAGTCCAAGAGGTATAGCTTCTGTCTTTTATGAGATCATAGGTTCCAAAGACATTAATCAACTGCAACTCTATTGAGTCCATTAGGTCCTTAATGCCTTGAGCAACATCTGGCCATCTCATGCAATATAAGAGTAGTGTCTGGGCCTCATCTTCACACTCCTTTACTTCTTCCAAAAATTTCATGACCTTTCTATGTATAATTGTACATCTATCCTAAATCCCAAGTAATATTTTCTCCTCAATCCTTGACTCAACTTATTTTGCAGCCTTCTCCTTAAGGCTAGAAGTATATTCCTTGAAAGAATCGACCAGAAACTTTAGATTCTCAACCGGTTTCAAAGAATCATCAGTAGTTGTATCGAGGGTTGCATCCTATAGGAATTTGATGGTATCATTAATTAACTCAGTTCCCTTTGATGAGTTTCTACGATTTCTTTCTTCCTGGAGGTGATAAAAGTGCCTCCAATCTCTATTCTCCGATCAAGAGGAATTCTGTTCAGATCAACATAGTCTTGTTGTGATGGGAGCTGAACCAACTGGGGAGGAATAACTAGTTGAATCCTTATTTGCTTCGTCAGACGACCATTGAGAGTGTTACCGGAGGATTATCCAAGTGAGTTTGTTGGCTCTGTGGTCTTTAGGGATTCTTCTTCATTTCTTTCAACTACAAATTCTTCTTTGTTCTCTTCTTTCTCTTCTTCTTATTTACCAGAGGTGTTGTACTTTTTCCTATCTTCCTTTACATCCTCCTTTCTATATTTATCATCCTTTTTATCATTATTCTTTTCATCTTAACCTTTTCCTTCTTCTCCATCCTTGTTTTCTTCACCTTTATTTCCAACATCTTCATTCTGGTTGTCCTGTTGATTTTTTGTATTATTATTGACATCATCCCTATTTTAATCTTTGTTGTTTTCTTCGATTGTGTTTTCAAAATCATTTGGAGGAGCAGATGTATCTAGAGGGACATGTGTATCAACCATCGTATCCAAGTGTGGAGTCTCATATGCAAAATATGCATTTACCTCTTCAACTACCTCTTCTTGAAAAATAGGTAAATTTGATGTAGGAGGAATATTTTCCTCTTCAACAAAAGTATTATCTTTTCCAAGCTCCTTGAATTGAGCTATTCCTGATACAGGACCAACAATCATCCCATATTGTAATGCCACGTTTCTTACTGTATCAAAGGTTTCTTGTCTTAACTTTTCTGTGCTATCCTTCTCTTTGGTCATTAGAATTGTAACTCTTTGTTTTACCTTAAACTGTTGTGTGTATGCTTCTAGCAAGGTGGCCTTATCATCCTCAGACAAGGGGGATCCAATATTTTTCAATGTATTAGATTTTATCTTGTTATCTATTTTGACCACTCTATGTTTTCTTTTTACCAGAGCTTCTCATACAACATCAGTAACTTTCTCCTTCATGTTGTCCATATTTTTATCCATAATGATCATATTCTGAACAAAAGCATTTATAATGGTTTTCTAATCTTCCTCACCAAATTCCTCACACAACTTAGCAATGGTTTTTAATAAGCCTTTATCTTCTAACATATTGTTAACTAGGGATTCCATCATTATGGGTGGATGAGAGCTTATCAAAGGAATCTCAAACTTCTTCTTTTCAGGCTTTGAAGTGCCTTCATCTGCTTTCTTTTCCTCTTTCTTCTTATGCATATGAATTTTGAAAGCTTCTTTCTGCTTTTCCATCTCTTCTTCATCTGATATATCTGTAATATTAACTCTGGCCCTCTTTGATTATGTATAAGTCTCTTGTGAGGAATCTTCTTTGTTGGTGAAAGTACAGTTTCTTTTCTTTCTCTTCAATTGTCTTTCTTCCTCTAAACCAAGTTGTATTTCTTCTTCTACATCACTCAAGTTTTGAACTCTAGACGCTTTTTGTTTCTTTCTCCTTTCAGAGGTAGCTAGAGGTGCTACTAGAGGTACATTCTTCCTTTTTGAGGTCTGGGTGTTTGGGCCAAAGGGTGTAGGTGCAGGTACATCAACTGCAACCAGAGCATTGTGCTCCACCTTCTTTCCTTTAACAATAGTTGTGGTAGTAGGTTTTGGCATTGTAGAGGCAGGGGTGGAAGCTGATCTTCATGATTCAAAGGACTCACCAACAGTCTTAGCTACTTTAGCTTTTCTTTCTACTGCAATTTCCCTCAATCTATCAACATCCTCTTTCGAGAGGCCATGCAATTCAAAGACTTGATCAACCTGTTTGTTTACCCTTTTGGCTCTGGCAGGCGCTGAGGTCTCCAAGTATACTTCATTAGATTTCTCCTCATATTTACCATGTCTAGGTAGAGAGGGGTCCTTAGGGCTTCTTAACAACATTTCAATGTATCTCTCAGCCACATTTTCATCAATTTCATATCCAAGAGGTTCAATCCATATTGTTATGGGTTCTATTGCCTCTATTATACATTCATCAATGGAGACAAGAAAAGTTATGTCATTTGCATATTTCTCCACTAACCTCTTAGGAATCCTTTCTCTCTCATACTTATTCCTTTGAAATACAAAGAAAAATATGTTCATTGGATCAGCCTGAGCATCATAGTTTCCAATATTGTGCAAGTAGTCAAAAACATTGATGTCCAACTAATTTGCTTGTATCCCATATAATGTTCTTGTATCCGAGTAACTCTCTCATGAAGTAGAAAAGCAAACAAATAATCAATGTTCCATAATTAAATTATATTTCTTAGTTTTGGTTTGTTGCAAATTCTCCAAAAGTTGCTACTGGAGTAACTCACACAAGTCATAGTCCTTCCCATTTACCACCATATCATGGGAAACATAAATTGCAGTTATTGATACTGAGTTATCCCTATTTTGAAAATAGGTTTTGATACCAATCATGGTAGATGCATACCTCACTACAGGATTGATGATTGGCTTAGTTGTTAGTGCTCTTCCATTGAATGTAGCACTTGTTAGCTTCGTAACTACATCATTCTTCACAGACTTCAACACAGGTACGGGTCTAGTATCACATAGTCTAGTCACAACCTTATTTACATCCTTTGAAATCAATCTAGGCATGTTAGTCCACATGAATTTATCATGCACTCTGCTTGGGGAAATCTTTACATATTTTGCATCCAAATCATTGCTAAAATTAGGAAACCAGTTCCAAATGTCCAACTTCTTTCACACTAGGTTTTCATATTTTGGCTTCACCAAAATGTTTTCTCCAGTCAACTCATTAGACCATAAATATTTGAGCAATTGGTGATTATAGTCATCCAATTTGCACCATATGTAAATTCTCGTGTCTTTGGTGGGCAAAACCTTAATCAAGATTTTTGAAAATGCACCATCAAGGTCATTCTCAAATACTTTCCATGAAAATATCTTGAACTTTGGTCCAGGTCATTCAATAACCTCAACAACGGTTGGAGTAGCCATTGCAGCCTTAATTATATTTATAAAATTGCTTCAAATATAGACCTATAAAGAACATATAGCAGTAAATACCTTTTTTGCACTTCAATAGGAACTAGGGTTTGAATCAATTCACCTTGATTCGCCTCCAAATACTCCTCAATTCACTCAAATGTTCAAAAGTGATTTGAAAATTGACTAGGGATTTCACTTTATATTTTACCAATCTACCCTAAATTTGCATTTAATGCCTCAAACTTCCAAAAGCTGGTAAACACTTCTTTGAAACATTGTAAACCCTAAAAAGCTCCACAAGACCTCAAATTGGCATATTTCCTACTAGAATATTTTCCAAAAGCTTAAGAATAATAATCAACACCATATAGCTTTGTGTCACTACTTGACACCTCATGATTCTAGGGTGTTGTAAGATTTTTCTGTTACTACTCCCCCTAAGCCAGTCATGAGCTTAGTTTCCAGAAGGAATATATGCACCAGATGTAGGTACAGATGTATCTGATTCATTCTTATTCTCAGGTTCCTCCTTTTTCTTCCAAATATTTTTCATTTCTTTCTTGACTTTAGTAGGATCAATTTTCTTCACTAGATTATTCCTTTGTTCTAGATTAGTCTGCCTTCCATTCTTGCTTCTGCACAATCTTGAAATGTGTCCAGGCTTGTTGCAATTGTAGCACACAATTTTTTTTTGGCCAAACTGATTTCAATTCATCCTTGATCTGCACTGGTTAGCCTCATGTCCAAATATATTGCATTTATAACAGTAGCCATTGAAGGATTGAAACATTCTACTAGTATTGAATATATTCATCATCTGACTTTTACACTCAGTAGCTCTATGTCAAAATTTCTTGCATATAAAACATTGTCCAAAAAAGGATCCAACATTCTGATTTATTCTACTTCTACATTCTACAACCTTATGTCTGAATTTATTGAATGGAAAAAAACACCATTGAAAGATGGGTACCTTTGAGCATTTGGTTGTCTGATAGGAGGTCTTCCAGTGTTTCTTCTTTGATTCTTGAATTGTCTACCATTTCCTTGAGTTTACTTTTGATTGTCAACCTTGTTAGATGTTTGATTTATCTTTGAGCTTTGTCCTTCTTCAAGTCCCAAACCTCCTTTATCCTTAGAGGGTTTCTAAATTGCAATTAACTCATCAAGCATTATATTACTTATTTTGAATTTTTCCTCATGAGCTCTTGCTTTCTTCAGATCAGACCTTAGGGTCACCACTTCTTGTTCAAGCTTTGTACATTCATCAACCTTGCTTTGTATTTTTTCATTCAAACAATCTTTAATCCTTTTCTTTTCTTCCACATTCACTTTTAGTCTGGTGATGTCTTCATTTTCCTTCTTCAATTGTTCATTAACTTCCCTATGTCTCTCTTTGAACTTCTTGATTTGTTCTCCCAACTTTTTGATGTATTCATTTGCTTCTCCTAGGCTTTCTTTCAAGATTTTTTTTCTCATTTTCAATTTTGTCAAGATCTTCAAGAGAAGCTTTGAGTTCTTCTTTTTCAAACATGCAATCATCTTCTTCATATTCAATTACAGAGATTTATTCTAAAGGAATAGGGTATCTTTTATCAGCCATGTGTTCAACCTCCAAGTTCTTCCTCAAGTTGTTAGGCTTTTCTAAAGGAACAAAGCTCTGATACCAATTTTTGAACACCTAGAATACTGAGAGGGGGGTGAATCAATATTCTATTAAACTAATTAGTCATAATCTAGCTAATTATCAAAACATATTTAACTGTAAGAATGAATGAGTACATGAAGAAAATCACAATGTATAACATAACACATGAACACTAGGATTTTTACATGGAAAACCCAAGGAGGGAAAAACACGGTGAGGATTAACTCATAATATATTATAACCGATTATAAGATATTGTAGGGCCCACTGCTAGGACTCACTATCCTTAAAAAGGCTCATAACCTAAAAGTAGATACAAAACAAAAATGGCTACATAGCCAAGGTGTGAACTGATACAAAATGCACCTTCCTTGTGCTGAATTTAGTTCCAATGAAGCTCTAAAAATAAAGCACTGCTTTGCTCTGCAATCGTTCAACATATACTTCAATTCTACACTTATTTTGACTTCACACATATGAATTTACAAGAATGTACGAAATAGGATCTCATACACACATCATACATATTTTTCATCACTTCCTCATCATCTTTTCAACACAAAATTGCTTCATATGTATATCAGATCTCATACACACATCATACATATTTTGCATCACTTCCTCATCATCTTTTCAACACAAAATTGCTTCATATGTATATCAGATCTTACACACACATCATACATATTTTGCATCACTTCCTCATCATCTTATTACTTTTGCATACATCAATTAGGTCGACTTGATTAGATGTAACCCTATTTCAATCCAAATACTTTTTCGGCTTCATACGTGGAGACAAAATCTTTGTGCTTAAAGAAAAACATGCAAAACTTGAATTAAGGTTGATACATATCTAAAATAGATCCCCTTTATATCCACAAAACATATTAATCTTCATAGCATAACTTCAAGCATTGGGTTGGCCATGAATTAGACTCAACCATAAAATATGCCAATCCAATCAACACCGATCATTTATATAAGCATATGAGCATTCACCATTTAGAATATGTGTAGTGCTAACACCTGCAAATCTTCTCCCAAATTTTTAGAGTCTGAAACCAAGCATTGGAGGAATGCATACCAAATAAATTTCATCAACTTGTATAGTATAAGCCAAAAATAGTTTTTCGAACATCTCTCACTTGTAACTTTCAGCCAAATTAACCAAAATTGTTGAAGCCTTGAACATAAGTGTATTGAGTAGTCCCAAAAATATACTTTAACCACAAAATCTAAACTTGAAACATGAGTGAATCTAGACCAAATTACTAGATCAAGATGACACAAACTATTTTACCAGATCAGGCAAAATTGACAACAAACATTGTTGGAATCAATGACAACACAAAAGGGTTCCTTCTTCATTATTTTAACAATATGTGTGTCCCTTATACTAAATTGAATGATGTGATTCATTTTTATTAACAATACATTACATTCCACCAACATGAACTTCCTCCTCTCGAAGTACAAATTGAATATGATCCATTAATGATAATTATTGTTGTGAATACTATAGGTATTAGATAAACTCCCATTTATCCCAGTTCAAGACTTAATATTTGTATTTTTGATCTATTACCTCATATTAATATACATACTAACTCTCTAACTACTACATCTTTATCTATTTGTGGGTTTGATAATATTGTTCGACAAGCTCTAGATACAATAATACTACCTTTGACATTGGGACCCGCTATCTTACCTACCTTGATATATGTCATGCCAACTACCTTAACATACAATCCTCTTCTTGGTAGATTATGGATTCAAACTATGCATGGTATCTCATCTACCTTGTATCAATATATTAAGTTCATTTATAATAACAAAGTATTTACAACAAAGTTTGACCCTAAATCCTTTTTTTATTGTCAATAGATTGAAGTTGGTTAATTCTCAAATACTCTCGCTTTCGAAAATTTAATTCCTTCATTATCTCAAAATACTATTACACCATAATTAACTCATGTTTCTAACAATGGTTCTACCAAACCTTCACTTGTTTTCAATGAATATCTTGGTGACGATTGGGGTTCATTGGACTTTACACCATCATTTGTTCAAGAATGTACATTCAAACCAACTCACTTCGACATTCCACAAATACCAGTAATATCTCCTATAATAGATGAAATTCCATCTACTTCAGAGGATGATAACAATGATAGATGTCATTATACCTCTCATATAGACTATACCATTGACGGTGATCCTCATTATTTTGAGGAGTTACAATCATGTTATAGATTAGGATTTAATATTCTTTCTAAAACCAGATATAAATGTAATGGTTGTGGTCACAAGGAACAACATATCAATTTTTTGTTAAATCTAAACCCTCACAACTCTAATACGGGCCATGGATATTTCCCTTCCATATCTAAATTAGAACCTTGGTTAAATTTAAACATGATATCTCTAGAATCTTCATCACTTCCTCTCATTCATCCAAAAATTATTGTAGATAGTGTAGATTCCTCTATAACCCCCTCTAGATGTCTTCTCTTTTGATGAAGCTCTAGTATACTTTTTTGGGGTAAATTTGAATTTACCTTCTTATCATCATAATTGTAGGTTCCCATATTACTAGAATCCTCAAGAATATTTCAGTGAATCTATCATGACTTCAAATGAGAAATATACTCTTTCTAATACTAATGAATATTTTAAAATTAGTGATCCTTCAAATCATAGTACCCTCCTTATTGGATATAATATTGATGTCCCTATGGGTCCTCTTCTTCTAAAAAACAATTTAGATCTAGGAAAATGCCTTTCTCCTAAGGAAAAAAATCACATTTTTCTTGGTCATATGAGGATATTCTTGGAATAGATCCATCCATTATGGTCCATAACATTGTGCTATATCCCAATGCAAAGCCAATCAAATAATAAATCACAAATATGCATCATAAGGTTTCCTTAATGGTCAAGACTGAGATAAAGGATCTTTCACAAGTTATTTTTATCCATCCCATTAAGTATTCACCTTGTATATCAAATATAGCCATTGTTGTAAAACCTTATGGTTAGTATGCATCAATTTTTGTAATTTAAACAAATATTCTCTTAAAGATGATTTTTAACATCCTAATATAGATATGAGTGTAGACTTGACTGTAGGCCATGCATTAATATCTTTTGTAGATGTATTCTTAGGATAGAATCACATATTTATTGATCTAGAAGATCAACTTAACACAAACTTCACTACTCCTTTGAGTACATTTTTGTTTGATTGAAAAAATAGATATAGGTCTTAAATCACACTTCTTCCAATTAGGGACATTAAGGATTAAAAGTGATCTCAACATCCACTTGGCTACAAACCTCAATGAAAGAGCTAGAATGGTGGATTAGGGTTTTAATCCCTATTTTGTGTGTGTGATGATAATTAATTAACTTTTATTTCACAGAATTATATGATGCAATGTCGTTCCTAGGTTAACTATGAACATACAACAAACTGATATGATTTCTAAGGAATGTGGAACATAAAGACAAAAACATATTCCAAAAATACAGAGGAAAGACACAAAAGAACCTAGCATATAAATTTGAGGCTAAAATGATTGGTCAAGGGTATGGGGTCCTCAGACTAGCTTCCTTTTATTCAAGATCTTATTTCATGCTCTTATAACTCTTGGTTTGCAAGTCCTGTTCTCTCAGGGTCACTATCAAAACTTCATTTGTTATTGTTAAAATTCAATTTCCTTTTCTTGATAACTTGTAGGGCTTAAGGGCATGAATGAACAATTATTCCTCGATCTTCCTCTAGTTTGCTTCATATCTAAGAACCTGCACACATGAAAGAGGGGGAAGGGTTGTGCCATATAGGGGCTTGCCTAAGTCAAACCTCGTTTTGGTATTTCTACCTCCACAATTGTTATGACGATGTATAAAGAGAGATTACCCTTGGTCAAGTAGAGGTTAAATGATAAAAAGTGATAAATTAACAAATTATTGCAACTCAGCACTCATATCTGGATTCCTTAATGGACTGAGGTCATATACTCATCATCTTCAAGGATAATTTTTTGCTTGATTTTAAGTCCTACAAGTGTTAGTACTCACAAAACATGAATAAACTTACATAAAAACATGATGAATGATTGACATGATGCTTGAATGAAATAAATGTTGCAATAATCTTAATAATTCTACTCTTTAATGCTCATGATTGCTTAATAATAATAATAATCTCAATTTCCTTTTTAAACATGTTAATTCTTATTAGGTGTGCTTAAGATTTCAAATGATGAAAATGACTAGTATTTATATATGCAATTATTCTAATTTTTCAAAATCAAATGTCGATAGTTTAAGGAAGCTAAGGTAGCGGAACAACTTCCTACA
This sequence comes from Sequoiadendron giganteum, assembly GCA_007115665.2. Lineage (NCBI taxonomy): Eukaryota > Viridiplantae > Streptophyta > Pinopsida > Cupressales > Cupressaceae > Sequoiadendron > Sequoiadendron giganteum. The sequence goes on along the minus strand of CM021109.1, from coordinate 185,716,108 downwards.
CTAATCTTGAGAGGAGAATAATGCAAAACTTTATGGATCTTTTCAACAGTTATAGAAACTTAAACATAAATAAACATAAATATCATGCATGCCACAACATAGTGATTTCCTTGGGGAAAACCCTTTTGAGAGAAATACCCCACTCCAAAAGCCACCCAATATATTATTTATTAATCATAGATATTACAATATACTTGAAGAGCGAGCTTCTCATAGGAGTATCACTAACCAGAGATCCAGAGACAATACAACCACTATCAGACTCTCAGAATACATCACCATCTCTAAATGTAGTACACCACCCTCATAAAATATGGCTACCTTCTAGGGTAAGATAAGCTGACAAAATATCTACCATCAGATCTAAAACCTAATAATAAACGGTCTAGATTTACAATATATCATTATTTAATGTATGTCGACCATTTAAGAGTTTTTGTTAACACACTCACATTTCTCTCTCATGCTCCCAATGTATACACCTATCGATGTAACTAGGATATATATATATATATATATATATATATATATATTTATATATAATACATCCTATCAATAATAAACCTAATATAATTGCAAGGTTAAGACACATTTTCCCAAAAAATCTCCCACTTGTCAAACACCTTGCAAGAGCAATGGGAGGGAGTAAACATTCTCTTAACTGTTAGGGGTTGAAAGGCCCATAGTCTCTAAACACCATCTATGTGCTCATAGGCTTAGTTAAAGAATCAACAAAATTCATCAAAGTCTCTACCTTAACCAGCTTCACCCAACCATCTTTGACCATATCTTTGACAAAATGATACTATTCATCAATGTTCTTGGTCCTAGCATGAGATGTCAGGTTCTTGACTAGACATATCGCATTCTGACTATTGCAATAAATTGTAACTACACCTTGTTTTATTTCAATATCTGAACATAGTCTCTTAAGCCAAATGAATTCTTTACAAGCACGAGTAGCTTCCATATACTCTACTTTAGTAGTGGACAAAGCAACCACAACATGTCGCTTACTCATCCAACTAATTGTACCACCAAATAAAGTAAATACATAAGCATTGGTGGATCACCTACTATTAATATCACTCGCCTAGTCTAAATCCTTATAGCCATGAATATCAAGGGAAATATCGTCTTCAATGAAATTACTATGATAACACAAGGAATACTCTGAGGTACCATGCAAATATCTAAAGAATCTTTTAATTGCATCCCAATGAACTCTACCAGGATTAGACATATATCTGAAAAGAACTCCCACTACTTGGGAAATGTTTGGTCTACTACAAACCATAACATACATCAAACTTCCAACTACACTCTGGTAAGGCACTCTACTCATCTCTTCCATCTTTGATGGGGATGTTAGAAAATCTGAAATAGATTAATTTGTTCCAACTAAAAAAAACACACACAATGGTCTACAATCCTACATGTTAAACTCTTATAAAATTGAATTTACATACTTACTTTGGCCAAGCCATAGATTTTTGTTCTCTCTATCCCTTCTAATTTCCATCCCAAGAATGTGCCTAGCTGCACCAAGATCTTTCATTTCAAATTTAGTAGCAAGTTGAGATTTCAGTTCTAAAATTATACTTTTCCCTTTACTAACAAATAACATATCATCAATATATAATGCAATAAATATGAAACTATCACCATCAATTTTATAATAAACACAATGATCTAATTTAGAACACTCAAATCCCAAACAAAAAATATGTATTAAATTTTTGGTACATCCTAGGACTCTATTTAAGGCCATAAAAAAATTTCTTCAATTTGTAGACCTATTTACTTTTACCTTTCACCACATAGTGCTCTGACTATGTCATATAAATATCCTCCTCCAAGTCATGATGAAGGAAAGTAGTTTTCTCATCCATTTTCTCAACCTCTAAATCATAAGCAACAATAATAGAAAGAAAAAATCTCATGGATGTCATTTTTAAATAGGAGAAAATATCTCACCATAATCAACACCCTCAACTTGAGAGTAACCTTTCGCAACCAAACTTTCTTTGTACTTCTCAATACTTCCATCTCAACCAATATTTTTCTTGAACACCCATTTTCAACCCACATATTTTTGTCCTTTAGGCAATGGTACAAGATCCCATGTATCATTATTTTTCAAAGATTCCATTTCTTCATCCATAACAATCTTCCAAGATTCTACATAATTCATACCTAATGCCTCTTCTACATATTTAGGTTCATCCATGTTAGTATTCAAAGCAAAAATACATCTTCAATCATCAAGTGAATACCTTTCAGGTGATTGTCTGTGCCTTGTAGATCTGCGAACAAGCTGATTTAGAGGTTCTTCCTCCTCTTCTGATGATTCAAAGCTAGATGAGCTCTCAACTTATTGTCTATCCATGGGCCTTGATTCAACTTTCTCAAGCATAGAAGGAAGTTGAATCACATCTTCCTATTTACTTTGTTCTAGCTGCAAAGTAACAAAATAATTCTTAGTTTCTCTAAAAATAACACTTCTACTATATATTACCTTATGTGAAACAAGATCACAAAGCTTGTATCCTTTCACACCATAATTGTATTCGATGATGATACATTTCACAACCTTGTTCTCCAACTTTGTTCGCTTCTCCTTGGCACATGTTCATATGCCTCACAAACAAAAAATCTAAGATGTATTAATGAAGGCTTGTGACCTGACCATGCCTCTATAAGTGTCTTATCAACAAGAGCTGATATAGGAGACTTGTTAATTAGGTAACAGGAAATGGCAACAACTTTAGTCCAAAACCTTTGTTCTAGACCAACACCACTCAACATACTCCTAGCCTTCTCCATCAATGTCCTATTCATTCTTTTTGCAACTCCATTATATTGTAGAGAATATGGAGTTGTCTTTTATCTATGAATACCACAATCCTTATAGAATCTATTAAAATCATTAGAGAAAAATTCATTGCCATTATCAATCCTCAAACATTTTATTTTCATTCCAGTCTACAACTCAACCATTGCTTTAAATTCTTTAAATCAGCTAAAAACTTCAGATTTACTCTTTAGAAAGTATACCCATGTCCTTCTACTATAATTGTAAGGAAGCTAAGGTAGCGAAACAACTTCCTACACTAATCTTGAGAGTAGAAAAATGCAAAACATTACAGATCTTTAATAGTTACAAAAATTAAATAGAAATAAACACAAATATCATGCATACCACAACACAATGATTTATGTGGGGAAAATCCTTTAAGGAGAAAAACCCCACACTCCAAAATCTGCCCAATATATTATTCAGAAATAAAAAGATTACAATATACTTGTAGAGCAAGCTTCTCACAAGAGTATCACCACCAGAGATCAAGAGACAACATGACCATTATCAGACTCTCAGAATACACCACCGTCTACATACATCCCAACTACTTATAACAAGCTTTTTGGAACCTTCTAGAATTAGGGTTTAACAAGGTTTTTTTCATTTGATGTGTTAACGAAAAAACCTTGTCATGTTAGTGGGAACCCCACATCTTATTACGAGTATATAGTGTTTGCATGACCAGTTGCCACATACCAACATACATCCTATCAACAATAAATCATATATAATTGCAAGGTTGAGACACATTTTCCCAATAATAATCATCAATAAATGAAACATAATATGTGGATTTACCAATTGAAGGAACATCTACAAGACCAAACACATCAGAGTGAATAAGATCCAATACACAATAAGATTTATGAGAACTCGAGTAAAATTGAACGCAGTTTTGTTTTCTATAAATACAATGCTCATAAAAATAAAATTCAGGATTACAATCAGACAAACCTTCAACGAGGATTTTATTTTTCAAGGTCCTTAGACCCTTTTCTCCAATGTGGCCAAGTCTCTGGTTCCATAACATAGTTTTCTCTATAGGTAACTTTGATTCAGAAGAAAGAGCACCCTTGGGTACCCAACAGCCATGACCATCCCCTGAAGATGAAACCTCACCTCTTCCATACACTTGCTTTTCACAGAAGTACTATTGCACTCAAAAGTGCATGCAACAAGCTTATACAATGTGTCATATCTGACACCTCTAGCAATCACCATAACACCTCTAACCATCTTTCATCCTGCATAAAAAAATACTACCTGCACACCTACATCTATTAGTTTTCTCACATATAACAGATTTTGTGCTAATCTAGGGATATGCAACACACCAATAATCCTTTTTATTCTACCATCAATAAACTTGATTTTAAATTTACCATGGCCAACAATATTTAAATAAGAATAATCACCTAAGTACACCTTACCTCCATCAAATTATTCATATTTAGAAAACCAATCTCTATTAAAGGTCATATGAAAATATGCGTATAAGTCAATTAACCTTGCATCATTACCTGCACAAGTTGCCAAAGCTGCAATGAATGCATCACCATCTTCCTTCTCAAACTTAGAATCATAATCAAATTTCTTCTTTTTCTTCTTATTTTCTTCTTTACATTCCTTATGAACATATCCAGGCTTACCATAATTCAAACAAATAACTTTGGACTTTCCAAGAGATTTAGATCTCCCCTTGGACTTAGATTTGTCACGCTTCTCATTCTTCTTTCCTTTTTCTTTAGGTCTTCCCCAAACATTTAGGGCCTCCTTGGCACTGATGGGTACCTTCCTCATTTATTCAAAAATCAAAGAACCCACCACATCTTTAGTCTTCAAGATAACAAAAGTACTCCCAATAGCCATAGCAAGAGAATCTCATGAATCATGCAAATAACAAAGCAAGATCTGACCTTTCTCCCCCTCATCCATTTTGACACCAACTGAGGTTGATTGAGCCACCAACATATTGAAAGGTTCCAGGTGGTTTGTGATTCATCCACCCTCTTCCATTCTCAAAGAATGTAATTTCTTCCTCAAGAAAATCTTGTTCACTAAATCTTTGGCTTGATACATCTCACCAAGCTTCTTTCATAGTTTTTGTGCAAAGGTCTCTTCATGGGTATTAATTAAAATAGAGTTTTCCAAGCAAAGTCTAATTAAACCCTTGGCTTTACGGTACATAACATCATATTGAGAAATCTGAGTAGGATATGTAGGCCTTGAAACATTCTCATCAACAACATCCCACAAATCTCAATCTATCAACAAATCCTCCATCTTTACCTTCCACATCTCAAAATTATTTCTTGAAAAAATTTCCACCTCTATTCTCCCAGATGAACTTGGCATCTAAAAATTCTTGCAACAAGATCACAAAGTGTCTTCTACACAAGCTCCCACTCAAATTTGGATTAGTTCAAAAAACCCAACAACCCACAACTAAAACCAAAGGTGATCAGACTCTGATACCACTTGTGAGGAAGCTAAGGTAGCGAAAAAACTTCCTACACTAATATTGAGAGGAGAATAATGTGAAACTTTAAAAATATTTTCAATAGTTACAAATACTTAAACATAAATAAACATAAATATTATGCCTACCACAACACAGTGATTTATGTGGGGAAAACCCTTTTAGGAGAAAAAAACCCACACTCCAAAAGCCACCCAATATATTATTTAGAAATCACATTTAGATTACAATAGACTTGCAGATCAAGCTTCTCATAGGAGTACCACCAAACAAATATCCAGAGATAATACGATCGCTATCAAATTCTCAGAATACATCACTGTTTCCAAATGTAGTCCAACACCCTCATAAAATAGGGTTACCTTCTAGGGTAAGATAAGTCGACAAAATATCTACCATTAGGTCTAAAACCTAATAATGAATGGTCCGGATTTATAATATGTCATTATTTAATGTATGTTGGCCATTTAAGAGTTTTTATTAGCACGCTCTTATTTCGCTCTCGTGATCCCAATGTATACACCTATCAATGTAACTAGGATATATATATATTAAAAAAATCCTATCAATAGTAAAACTTATATAATTGCAAGGTTGAGGCACACTTTCCTAATAGATAGATGAAAAATAAAATTAAAAATTCAAATAATAAATATCGACACCGACATATGAAAAATAGAGCCAAAAAGGGTTGAACAAGGGTGTGGCGTGCCCTAGTCTAGACCCATCCTTTTCAAGGCCATAAACATAAGGGGAAAATATTAAGTGCTTATTTTCATTCCCATTATTTGATTTTCCAAAGATATTTATAAAACGGGTAATTAAATGCATAATTAGGTCCAAGCACATAGGGGGAGATAAACCTAGTGTGAAATTGTCAAAGGTGATGATTTTAAACATTACATTTAGCGCCCACTTTAGTGAGAGTATGAAATTACGATTAGAATCAAACTAAAGTATGGAAAAGCCAAGAGGGGTTCAATTATCCAGACATTACAGAGATAGGATGATGTTAAATCTTGGGGATGCACTAGCCCCCAGATTCAAGATCCTATGGAAAAACAATATAAGGACAAATGAATACACATATAAAGTGAAATTCAACATGATAATCATGAATCATAAATAATGAAGACACATAACATCACATAATACGAACACATTGTAAACATATAATACAAACATGTAAAAGGGGTATGAAAATCATGGACTAGCAAGCTCCACAAAAATCTTACTAGGATCCATACCCAAGGTGTTCATGAGTCACATGATAAAAAAATTCTGATATTTACTAGGTGACTCATGAACCAAAGCATCACAAGATAGTGAAGTTCAATATTTACTAGGTGAGATTTGACAAGAAACAACACAGGCTAGTGAAGTTTGATATTCACTAGGTGAGTTTCTACAAAGGTAGCAAATGAGAAACACACAAGGGCTAGTGAAGTTCAATATTCACTAGGTGTGATCCCATGTAAACCATACCAAGTATTATATTCCCAATAATTCTAATAAGGCACTAGAAAATGATCAATATGCCAAAAAAATGCATCACCAAGCTCAACGTGTATGAACAAAGTGAAGAACATGATGAAATGTATGCCCCCACCTTAAAGTAATTGCTAACACCAACTATGAGAAATTATCTTTAAGGTAGAGTCAAAAAATATATGCAACATGCAAAGGCCATGAGAGATTATTTGAACACCCTATGCCAATGATATTTTTCTAATAAAGCTAATGCATGATGAGGGGTTTCCCTAAAAAAATTCACATAACAAGATAACAAATAACACATAAGGGATACACGAATCTGAGGTCAATATAGACCATAGATAATATATAATATGATTATTTTTGGAATTGACATCATTCCCCAGATACTCATAGAACTATGAATACAATAGAGGAATGACACATTAAGACAACATAACAATATTTTTGGGTCAACATGGAAGATACCTAAATGTCTCAATGCCTTGCATAATCCCCAAAAGGAAAACACAAGACAACAACGTTCACGACATAAAGAAGAATCGAGATAGAAATAGATGAATGTTACGATAGATTAGTTTTCTTTGTATCCTTGTGCCAATGAGAACAACAAGGGTCATCCAAGGAAAAATAATAAACATAAAGACACACCAATTAGCATAACATGGGATGTCACATCACATGCAAGTAAACACACATAAAACCACACACAAAGGGTATTATGGATGCGATCCAATCTAAAGCAAATTTTTCACATTGCAATCTTGTTCATCATAAATGGAAGGTGGAAAATATGCTATTTAGGTGCTACGACAAGTGTCATACAAGGAGTATCATTGGGTTCAATGTATGGTGAGTCACTCTCATTAAGAGGATCATCATTGTTTCCCCCAATTAAGTTCATAGATTTAGAAAACATAAGAGCTATTTCATTATGATCTTTTTTAAATTTTTCTAGCTTATCTTCTTCTTCACTATCCAATTGTATCATAATAGGCTGCTTATTATCATCATGATAAGTAGTAACACCATTCATATGTTCTTATTTCATTCTTTGCTTAGGTTGGGATAGGTAAGGTTTAATTTCATGGTTTTGCAAGGGTGGCGGGGTGGAGTTAGGTGATGATGAGGATGGATGGGTGGGAGGTTTCATTAGAGTTAGATTGGATGGATGGATGATTATTATGTAAGGTTTCACATTTTTCTACAAGTTGACAAGCTAAGGCATGAATTCTTTGTTTACGCACTTTTGCACTTCTTTTTCTTCTTGCATGGGTTTCGATTTGCAAAGGGGAAATAGAGGTGGGGGGAACTAAAGGGATCACCATAGGTTGCGAGACCACTATATTTTTAGGTCTAAAAAATTGTTTTTGTTTCAAAGGCACAAAATTAATTATACAATTATCCCTTGGTATTTTATAGGATGGAGGAGGTGGAACCACAACATACATGCTAGGTAGATGAGGGAAAATGCCTGGTTCAAACTTAGGTTCATCCACTACTTGTGGGGTAGGATGAATATCCATTGAAGTCTTAGTAGACTGAGGAATCTCAAGTGGGATATTACTAAGGGATAACTTGGCTATACACTTAGCTTTAATTTTTTTATGATATGAAAAATGATCCTTACGAGGCTTGACAGGTTCAATAACTTGAGGCCAAAAATAATGTAGTGAAAATTTTCCATAGGAAGCCAAAGGTTTAAACCTACTATGATAAACAATGTGTATTTATTCTTTAAATGGGAACTTTATGCACTTGTAGATAATTGATGGGATCACATTCATTGAGTGTAGCCATGGATAGCATAAATTAAAATGAAATTGGTATAACATCAAAATGATGGTAAATGAAACATTTAACTGTTTAGGTCCAACTTTGATTGCAAGAGTTTTCGAACCTATCATAAGACAAACAAAACCATCATACATTTTTAACCATGATTTTGATTGTTTATAATTATCTTTGTAAAGTTCATGCACAAATGGAAATTCCTTAGTGACCACATTCTCTAAACATACAGGATCAATGAGTATCCCCCTTGTGGGTTTGTCATTAATTCAACTGGTGATATAGAGAACCATTAGGTGCATTTATGGATGCATCAATGTTATGCAACAAAGTGGTTTGGCCTTACGAGGTTGAGATTCTATCATGTTCACAACATTGGATAAATCATCATCTTATTCATTATTATAACTACATTGCATAAAGTTGGATGAATGAATTGGTAATCGGTTTGTGAATATTTACAAGTTTTGGTTAGGTAGTGAAAATGATCTATTTCCTTTATCATTAACATCGGCCAACTGGATTTGATTAGAGTCAATGAGGTCTTGCACTTGGTTCTTAAGATGCACACATCATTATGTATCATGTCTAGGTGTATGATGATATTGACAAAATTCTTTTGAGTTAAATTTTGGTGGTAAAGGTTTACTTGTGTCAACAAGAATAATTGGAGGGAGTTGAATCAAATTATTGTTTAGCAATTGTAACATTATCACATGAAGAGAATTGGGTAATTGTGAAAATTGCCTATCTCTTGGCCTAAATTGGTAAGGATTTGTGTTTATGATTGTGACTTGTGTTTCAATATTGTTGGTGGTTTGAGGAGTGTTTATCTTAATGATGTTTTTCTTTTTCTTTTTAAACGACTAATAATTATGTTGAGCTATAACTTCAAATTGCTCAATAGGAGCCAATGAAGGTGTACCTTCATATTGACTAACCGATATTTGATACTCATGAAGAGTTGTACACAAGTGTACAATATGGATACTTCATCAACATTATCTTATCTCAAATACTAGTTTGCAAGTTTCCTATTAACACTTGTTGAATGTCAACATCGAGAAGACTAGGAGATTTATTAGTAAATCAATTGGTATTATCTTATAAATTCTATTATCTTTTCCTTGGGTCCTTCTTTATAATGCACTAAGTCTATTAACGTCACTTGAGGACCAATGTTTTCTTGAAAATGCTGGATAAATGCACTAACAACCTATGTGAAATAAGTTATTAAGTTTTTTGGCAATGAGAAAAACCATTACAAGGTCATGTATTTAAATGTTATAGAAAATAGTTTTGCTAAGATCGCATCTTCAAAAATGAAATCAGTACATAATGTAGTAAAAGTTGACACATAGTTGTTATGATCTCCCTTACCATTGTACTTTTCAAATCGAGGTATTTCAATGTTTTGATGTATATGTGTTTTAAGGATAGAAAATGCCAATGGGTTACATGTAAGGTATTGTGAAGGTTTACCATTGTTTTTGTTTTGATTCAAGGTTGAAATTTGTTGTTGAAACGAGATAATATTTTATAAAAGTTGATTTATCATTGGATCATTGGGTGACATGTGAGAGTTTGTTGAATATGGTTAACTAGATGGATGAATTGTTGGTTTTTGTTTTGCATATTTATGAGAGGTGATGTTTATGTTATGAGTGAAGTGAAAAAAATATAAGGATTCCCACTAGGAAGCCCTAAGTTTGGGTTTATACCATTACTATTTTTTATTCTTGATGTTATGGTTGGAGGTGTGTGCGGGAATGGAAGGCATGGTTGTGGGAGAGGAAACTTGTTTTCCTACTTGGTTTTGAGCATTGGTGAATGCTTTAGCACAACTAGATATTGTAGGTATGTTGGCATATACTATATGAGCTAGAATACACAACACTTCTATTCCTTTGGAATCATTTATTAACTTTTTAAGGTTATCCACAATAGGAACTATCTCTCTAGCTAAAGGCTCAGTACTTAGGAATTCTTGAAGACCTTCTAAATCCTTATCCAATTGTTTTAGTTTCTCTTTAGAAACATGGGAAATAGTGGTATCCAAGTCCATGTGGAAGTTGGTTTGTGTCAAAGTTATTGGTAATGTATGATTGGGGATGAATCCAAAATGGATTGGGTGGAGGAAATACCTTGTGTGAAAGAGTTATAGGACTCAGGCTCCATAGCAATTGTGATTATAGCACTTGAGGCCATAAGTCTAAAATTATGTCTCATAGGGGTATTAGTAGTAGGACACTAGGTCGTGAAGCTCATATGAGATTCAAAACACTTAAGTAGTCTTAATATGATAAGAAAGTTCATTATAGTCACAACAAATGAAATAGTTTGCAAAAATAGAAGTAGAACCACACAAGAAACACAAAGATAGGATTGTGATTGCAATTTTTAGGTAAAATTGGTTGGACAAGGGCACTAGGCATCCTAGACCAGAAAGTTGTTTTTTTTTAAATTAAAAATTTGGATGTGTCCATTAGTGTATGAGTGTCCTAATCTATAATTGTTCAGGTTTGAGAGTTTGCAGATTTCCATAAATGTACAAAATTGCAAATTTTCTACGTATAACACAATAGTGCATGAAATTTTAAGAATTTCCAAGCAATTAATGCAATTCAAAATGTAATTTTCAGATTGCACAATACAATAATCATTGATCCTACATTGACAAATCGAGAAATGTGAAAATTTTCTCTTTTTTCCACAAAAACAATGGAATTGTTCACTTTTTTCACTATATGCATATGCCTAAATGACCACTTAAACACTTTCAAATTTATTTTCAGATTATATATGACCTAATTCAGATTTTGGAATGCAAGTATGAACTAGATCCATTTTGTAATAACTAAAATTAACCCTATTTGTCTTTTGAATGCAAAATGCAATGCATTTTTTGAAAATTTTAATGCTTTTTATGAAAATTATGTATGCATAAATGATGAATTCACAAGACCTGAGACTGTAATAAAATTTTAAAATGATATGTTTCAGATTTCAAAAGATTTAAAATGTAAAAACAGCCAGGTTCACCAAAATATTTGATTGGAAAAAGGGATCTAGGTCTTAAATCACACTTCTTCCAATTAGGGACATTAGGTATTAAAACCTTGATCCACCATTCTGGATCTTCCAATGAGGTTTTTAGCCAAGTGGATATTGAGATCAATTTTAATCCCTAACATTCCTAATTAGAAGAAGTGTGATTTAAGACCTAGATCCCTTTTTCCAATCAAACAATTTCATTATGTAGTCATGTTCTTTAGGGTTAAAGAATGATGACACAACTTGCTAATAGATAATGATTTATATTTCATGAATTTATACATCAAATTTTAGAATATTATGTCAATGATAGCTTGGATAAGTATATAACCCATCAAGATCAAGTTAATAATATTTGTCTTATCTTTGAACGACTCTAACTCTATAAGATGAGACTAAACCCTCTTAAACGTGTCTTTGGTGTAGATAATGGAAAACTTTTAGAATTTATCATCTCTCATCATGGAATTGAATTCAATACTCATAAGATAGATGCAATCATAAACATGTCTCCACCTAAAAGAAATTCTCAACTTTGAAGTTTCCAAGGTAATCTATCAGTTCACACTTTTGGCTGTAAGCCTTAACTCTTGTATTCTGGCAGTTAGCCATCTTTTGTATCTTTGTGGAAGTGAGCCCTTTGGGTTGTAGCCCTGTTGGATAGTGAGTCCTTATTGTAGGAAGTGAACCTTATCTCAGGTAGTGAGCCTTTTTGTAATCGGTTTTGATATTCTCTATAGTGTGAGTTAATCCTCACCGTGGTTTTTCCCTTATTGGGTTCTCCATGTAAATCTGGTGTTATTGTGTTTGTGCATTGGATTTGAGTTTCTGTATTGACATTTGATGATTAATAATTTAAGCAGTTTATGTATTAGTTTTGGTAATTGAATTGAAGGTTATAATCTATGACAACTGATTCACCCCCCTCTCAGTTGTCCTATTCAATAATTGGTATCGAAGCTCGGTTCTTTGGAATAAGTTTAACAACTTGAAGGAGATCTTGGCAAGTTGAACTAAATGATGAAGGGATCTCTTAGATGAAGAATTAAGAATAGAGACTTCAGAGTCTAAAAATGAAGATCTGAAATAAAATGTCAAGCAAGCAGGTGAATGCATTTAGAAACTAAGAAATCGGATCCGAAATTTCAAGTTGAAACATAAAGAAGTTTACTAGAAACTAAAGGAAGCAAAGGAGACCATTGAAAATCTAAGGATGAAACTTGAAGGAAGCGAAAGAGTGGAAGATAATCTAAAATTGGAAATTAAACAAATCAAGGTAAAGGAAGGATGCCTAACATAAATTATCAATCAAAAGACAGAAAAATGTGATAAGCTTGAAAAAGTAGTAACCCTTAAAGCCGATCTAGAAAAAGCGAAAGCTCATGAAGAAAGGTTCAAGACAAGCTCTACAATTCTTGATGAATTGATTTCATCTTAGAAACCTGCAAAGGATAAAGGTGGTCTAGGACTTGAAGAGAGACAAAGTTCAAAGACTAATCCAGTTTTCAACAAAGTGGACAATCAAAGGAAATTTCAAAGCAATACTTATCAAGGCAAGAATCAAAGGATCAATACTGGAAGAATACCCATTTGACAACCTAATGCTCAAAGGTACCCATCTTTTAATGGATTTTGTTTCTCATGTAATAAATTTGGACATAAAGCAACCGAATATAGAAGTAGGATGAAACATAATAGAATGAGTCAGAATGTTGGATTCCTAGCTGGAAAATGTTATAGTTGCAACAAGTTTGGACATAGAGCTATCGAATGTAGAAACCATATGATAATAAATAAATTTGATACAAATAAAATAATTCAATCTTTTTAAGGCTACTATTACACATGCAATATCTTTGGACACAAGGCTAATCAGTGCAGGATAAAGGAAAAAGAAAATTCATTTGATCTTGGATATGTTATGTCCTACACTTGCAACAAACCGAGACATATCTCAAAATTTTGCAGAAGCAAAGTTGGGAAGAAACTAATTCCAAAACAAAAGAACAAGCCTATGAACAAGGTATATCCAAAAGAAGTAAGGAGAGAAATGGAAAAAAATTGGAGAAAGAAGGAAGAACCTAAGAACAAGGATGAATCAAATGACCTTGTATCTGCATTTGGTGCAAATACCTCTTCTAAGAACTGAACCCAATAATGGTTTCAGGGGGAGCATTCATAGAAAAATCTAGAAAACCCTTGATATATGAGGTGTTAGTGAAGACACATGGATATGTGATGTGAATCTCTATGTTTCTCAAAGATAGTTGTCAATTTAAAAGCTGAATAAATGCAAAATTGATCCAACAGCTTTGGCGAAAGGAGGTACTGATAGACTGAAGTATAAATGATGATGTCACAAGAAATAAATTGCCTTTTATGATGAAACCCTAAAAGCAACATGTTAAATAAGGAATATTGAGTAGTCATTTTTCATTATGAAGTGAATGAGCTAAGGAATAAAGAGCAGCTGAGAAATAAAGAGTTGGGGTTATTGGCAAGTGAAAGTATAGAGAAAAGGCTGAAATAATGGAGTCAAAGGCAATGGTATTTAATCTACACAACAAAAAATTATAGAAATTGAGTAAGTTATAGATTGATGAATTTGATCATGAAAGGATTAAAAATCTCTAGACTTCTCTTTTAGTTGAGCAAATGCAAATGATCAAGAGTTTAGGGCACAAGGGTTTAGATATTTGGAGCGAATTTCCATACTTTTTGGATGTGGACATTGTTTGGTTTATCTTAAGCAGAATTCAAGGTGATCAAATGATCTTCGACAAACCCTATGAGATCACGAAGGAAGCAATTGCAATAGTAATAGGATTATGCAAAATGGACCCATTCCAATCAAGAAGTTAGTAAAGAACAAGGAGTTTGAAGCCCTAATTGAGGTAACAGGAGATCAAAAGGCACTTCTAATTCATACTATAATCAACTCAGTAATAAGGTATGCGACATATGACATTTCATATAAGATCTATTTTAGAAATAGGGAAGGCTCTACTTCGATGATTGTCGTTTATGTTGTGCATCAAATGGTTGAGAAGAAAGAGGATTTCAATTTGTATGAGTTATTGAGGAATCAATTAATGGAGAATATAATTATGACAAAGAATGACAATTACCCTTTTCATTTTGGATCTTTGGTTATATGTTTGATGATGTATTTTTTAAAATCGTTACCATTGAAAGAGAATGTTGTGTGGAAGTCAGTTATACCAGTTGGGAAGCAGGTCTACCAATATCTGGAATGTCTAGAAAAAAAGGAAAAGATTTGTAAAGAATACTTTGAAAACAAAATAAATGTATGGAGTTTTGGCATGATTTCCAATCCGATTGGGATGTATGAAGCAGGATCCTCCTCTGGAAAGAGGAAAGCAAGAAGAATTATCTCAAGTTCTCCTCTAGAAATAAAGAAGCCGAGGTCAGAGGAAAAGGAAGAAGAAAATGAAGAAAATATTACAGAAGTAATTGATTTGGCATCAATTGATGATGATGAGGAAGACTTTACTAAGGAGAAGGTGTTGAATATGAATAAGAAGATTGGAGATGTATGGTTGTCACAACCATCATATGAATAGGATGAGATTATAGATGCCCTGGCTACTTACATAATTCATAATTATATTGACCTAAATAAAATAACAAGTGCTTTACTAGAAGTATTGATTGAGTAGATTGAAAAAAGACTTAAGGCACAATCACTTAGTGAAACAACAAAAAAAGACAAGATTCAATTAGCCATGAAAGAAAGATGCTGAAATGCATAGAAGAAATTGACTGATAGCATAAATGAATTGAAACCCTACATCAAGAGTGTAAAAAACATGTATAGATATTGCCTCTGGTGGCCTACTGCTATTGGAAACTACAAAGCAAAAATCGATGCTATTGAGCTTGAACTGAATTCTATTGGAAAAATATATGATATCCTTAATGACAAGGATGAAACACAAAAGAAAAGGATCAATTCCTCACAATCTAAACTTGTAGTCATTATGGTATAGAGGGATGGTATTGTGAAGACCTTTTGGAAAGTTAAAGAGATAATTTAGTTGATATTGGAACAACTTTTTGGTCTCTTGGTGGAAGTTGAGAATAATGCACAAAATATAGCTATTCTGGATACTCTTCTAGAAACAATTGATTCAATAGAAAAGAACAACATTATTTGTTTAAACATTAGGTTGGTAGTGGATTCCTGGAAGACATGTCTTTTGGAACTGAAAGAAAAATACAAGCAGATATTTTAAGGGAAAAAAGGATTAGGTAAAGAACCATTTTTTTGATATCCTTTTTTGAAGATTATTTTTGTAAAATTTTTGAAGGGGGAGATAGATAATTTTTTTCCATTGATGTCAAAGGGGGAGAGGAAGCATGTGAAAATAATGAAAATCATTTCATCTCATCAAAATAATTACAAAGGTTGTTGTTGTTGGCTTTTCACATCTTTTGTTGCCATCAATGGAAAAGGGGGAGATTATTGGAAGTTGAAGATTACATCAAATGGTTGTCATTAATGTCAATAGGTTTTCATTGATGTCAAAATAATATTGAATGTATGAGTTTATTACCAAAATTTATTTCCTATCGAAGATGACCGTTATATGTGGTCTAGTGTGTTGGTTTTCAGGTTCGGTTTCTACCATGAGACAAGCTATGATTCAAATATTCAAAGATCTTGGCCGAATTAGCATGTGCAATATTTTATGTGGAATAATTATGTCTTATGGATGTTTTGGCCAACATAAGAAATGCGTTAACCTTATATAAGGCTGACCTAATCGATAAATAAGATATATATATATATATATATATATATATATGACTCTTTGAAAAGAAAAGTGAGATGGATATAGAGACAAAAAAAGAGTGTGATAGTAAGAAAGAGGAAGAAAGAGTGTAGCAGAGCAGAGTAAGCGAAGCAGGAAAAGACAATAAAGTGTATGATCAGAGAAAAATAATTGAGTGATTACTGAAATGCAATACTGCCTATATCGAGCTTCATCCAGAACTGAACTCAACACAAGAAAGGTGTAATCTATTAGTTAAAAATTTTGGTTGTAAGCCTTAACTCTTGTATTTTGGAAGTTAGCCATCTTTTGTATCTCTATGGCAGTAGCCCTTCAGGTTGTAGCCCTGTTGGACAATGAGTCCTTATTGTAGGCAATGAGCCTTATCTCAGGCAGCGAGCCTTTTTGTAATTGGTTTTGATATTCTCTACAGTGTGAGTTAATCCTCACCGTGGTTTTTCCCTCATTGGGTTTTCCATGTAAATTTGGTGTTATTGTGTTTGTGCATTGGATTTGAGTTTTTGCATTGGCATTTGATGATTAATCATTTTAGCAGTTTATGTATTAGTTCTAGTAATTGAATTGAAAAATTATAATTTATGACAATTGATTCACCCCCCTCTCAATTGTTCTATTCAATAGGTAGTGGAGGTGGTTCAATAGGTAGTGGATGTGGTCATCAAAGTTTCAGTCTAGTAATACAAATTATTTTAATTTTAAAATAAAAAATTGTATTTTGTAATTGAATACATTTGTTTAATGACTTGAAGGTTCTAGATAGTTTGTAAGTATGCTTTGTGCTTTTTAATTAATTTTATTTCAGGTTGTTATGCACTTCATAATCTATGAATTTCATTTGTTCATGTTGTTGACCTCCATAAATATAGGCTAGTGGAATCACTAGCTTGTAGTATACCATTTCACTCTTATCCTCCTAGCAGTCATCATTAGCTTGTAGTATACCATCTCTCTACTCATTGTTGGGCTCATGAATGTTGCTCGAGATATTTATCTCATTACTACCCCTCTCCTATGTTGACTATACTTATCATGATGAGTATGTTATTGCATTCATGTTATGGCTGTAGACATTCATTTATACCTTTAAGGTGCTTGACATCATAGAGGATTTCTCTTTTGATTTCTTGAATGTATACTCTCATCTTTTATCAATTATCTTCAATGGTATCTATTACATTGACAAGGTAGTGACCACTTATCATTTAGAAATATACGCCCTCTTTCTATCATTTCACAAGGACTATCTGTTGTGTGGTTTCACAACACGCCCCATTTTTCCCTTTGGAAAAATGTGGACCCACTTTTTTTTGTGTTCCTTTCGCTTTCATTTGCTTTGGTGTGTTCTGCAGTTTGGTCGGTTCCAGCTCTCTATTTCAATCTTGTTCGGTCCTTATTTTTTTACCCAATGTTTTCTTTCCCAGATTTAGTTTTTGGTCTTTTTATGAAGCTTAATATATCACCAAAAACTGGAATCTTGGAGTTCTGCGATTGTATCAAAGTGATTGTATCTTCATTTGGTCTTAGTCCCGCCGAGTAAGTCTTCAACCAGAAGGTGTCAATCCTGGTAGTATCTTTCATTCTTGTATCAGTGTCCGATAATTTTATTTGTAACTCAGAAATCAGAGGGTCTATTTTAAAATATTTTGACCTTTCTTGAGCCTGGTTTTTGGTATTTTCTTTCATTCCAGTTTGTGCGTTCTCTCTTAAGCTAGGAAATAAGTTCTCGGATCTTGATATTTCTCCCAAAAGTTGATATCGGAAAGTGTCAATCCCGGTGATCATAAATTGACCACGTATCCTTAATGGTCTGTGCCTAGCGGGTGATCAGAGTAACACCAGAATGCCATGTATGATCATCGCGTCATCTTTTTCCTCTAGTAGTGAGCCCACACAAAAACCTAGGTGTTCGTAATTTGAACCCTAATCTATAATGATTGCACCTTTATTCAAGAAATTAATGCATTGTAACAGGTAATTAATGAAGGTGGCGAACTACTCATGTACTTGGCATTACCTTAAGCATACAGCTGCTTTTGTAACACCCTACTTCGCGCCATGCTGCAAATTTGCAAAGGACATTGAAAGAATGAAATAATACTGGTGCACAAGGAAAGGTAAATTTCAAGAAACAAAGAACACAAATACCAAGAGTTTTGGAGTTTCATTTCAAAATATTATCATTATCAGCCAGAACTAGGTATGTTTTAAATAAATGTTGTTAGCTGTTTTCATGTTTAAAAGATCTCGAAAGATGTTTTTCCCTTTAAAAAAATGAAATGATGATTATTCTCTATTTTTGAATTTAACTGAAAGGTGAATGAATTTTTTATAAATTGTAAGAAATTTTTGGTTAAATTTAACCCTATCTTGCACACAAGGAACACATTTAAAAATGCAAAAAATACCAGAAAAATGAGTGCTTCTAATGCAAGGGTAGAAGATGAGTTCAAATATTGCAATTCACAGGCCATACCAATCAATATGGTAGTGAAAAACATTCATATGGGGTGGCCTTCTGATGTTGAAATCCACACTCGGGTATGGCAAGAAAATGCTTCTCAATGTACCAAAAATGTTATAGAAAGTGGGTTATTCTCAGCATGAGGGTTTCCGCCAACAATGGAGGCCCCTGAATTGGTTACACAATGTATGAATTATTATAACCCTGACAAAAGAGTTGTTGAAAAATAAGGAAGAATTTATGCAGATCTCATGCTAAAAGGAATTATCTACACATCTGGGCTTCCTACTTTCACCCAAATGTACAATATTGATATGAAGGCGAAGGCCATGACATATCAAAATTTTGAAGCTCATAATAGAGAAATTATGAGTACCCAATGGTGCCATGAGCCAATTAAACCACAGACCAAAGTACTTCAAAGGTCTGTATTCAACCAAGAAATTCAAGACATTATCACTTTGCTAAGTAGGATAGCTGGTTTAAGAGATTCCAGTAAATTTGAACCCTATATGTTTGTAATAATATCTAGATTGATGGAGAATCTCGTGCAAATACTTTGGGAAAAATTTATTAGTGACAAATGATGTGAATAGATAAAGGCATTTCCCAAAACCAGATGTTTTTATTTGTCTTCATATGTGATTTATTCCTATTCCATGAGGGCAAGCAAACAATGGTTGAATAGGGTTGGTACTCTAGGCAGGGAGGTTGGAAACAGTTTGATATATGCTCATTTACCCTAGATCACTATCCATGGGTATAAAGAGAATTACAAGAGAGTTAATGATGTGTTTTCCATGAAGCCGGTCAAAATGATAGAATGTGATAAAGCCAAAAGATTGTCCTTGGAAGCACAAAGTGTTATTAGACCAATGGGAGGCTGGTATATTCAGTTCCCCACCTACTCCTATATTAGGATGGAAGGATTTGATGGAAATACATTTATTTTGCCCAGGCACCCAACATATAAAATTGTTTTATTAGAATTAGTGAGACAGTTAAAACCATCTTAGTCTCTTTATAACAAAGCTCACAAGAAGGCGACCTCTTTTAGATTTCCTATAGTATTAGGGAATTAAAAATACAATGCAATAAGGTTGTCTGACTTGTGTGAGGAACATGTAATTTTGAGTTTTTTCCACTTCAGAGAGTGTACTATGATCCTAAAGTCAATATTGCCAAGACTATTGCTGGTTATCATGCTCATGTCCAACACTTAGAAGATTATTGGCTTAATTATGAAGATGAGCATAAAGTAAGGTTGAGAAAATATGAAAGATTGTCTTTAGAATCTGCTAGGATTTTGATGCTTCATGATATTCCAGACCGGTTGGAAGAAGATGATGGAGAAGTGTTCAATAAAGCCTACAATGAAGATAGGGTGTATGATGAACCCAATCCAGACCTAGATTATGAGGGTGAAGAAATGATGTCAATTGATGAGTTCTCTACACCAGTTTTGTTACACACTCAACACTTGATAAATGATTTTTGTAAATCCTTGAGAGAAAGAGGAATTGAACCCATGTTCTCAAAAGACAAGAAGAGCAAACAAAGAAATGAAACTGCATTTGAGAGTGGGGAACTTGCTAGAAAGAAAAGGAGAACTAATAAGGTGGCTCTTGGTATAAGAATTGAAGAGAAAAATCCTGAGGTTTCCAAGCAAGAAGTTCCAATGAAACCATCTAATAAGCAAAGGGATGCAAAATCAAATAAAGATAAATCAAAAGTAAGAACCAAAGGTGCATCTTCATCTACAACAAAACCAAGAAATAAGCTAGTTATTGAAGAAGAAATAAGAGTAACAAAAAATGTTGGTACACAGACACAGTCTACATCTCAAAGAGCTGCAACATTATTTACTTCTCCTCCCTTTGTTAACATGGCTAATGTGAAAAAAGCATTGGGAGGAGCTCCTGTGGCCTTGGATAAAATTTCTGAGATGGATGAGGCCAAAATTAAAGAACAAATGGATAAATGGGGTGCCATGTGGGAGAAGGTAAAATAAAAGAAGTCCAAAGAGAAACCCATGGTACAAACAGTGGTAGAAGAAATTAATGATATAGGGTCTACCCCTATAAATATTGAAGAAGAAGAATTCATACAAGGAACACTCGAATCAGAATCGGGGAGCCTTGATATACTTGAGATGGAAACACATGAGATTGTAGAGCAGGATCCTATTGATGAAACAATTGTTGAAGATACTTTTGATTCCAAGCCTTCACTTGGGAATGTGCTAAATGGTAATAAAAAATCATAGTTCTTTGGAAAATTAGAAGAAGATTTGGTTGAAGCTAAAGTTGAAAAGGAAGCTACACATATTCTAGGTGAAGAAGTTGAAAATGAAGAGAATCTTGGTGTAGCAGATATTAAGGAAGGTAACATTCAAGAAATTAATATTGAACATTTGGATAGATAGGAGAATGTAAGTCTCCAAACAGAGGAGACAGTGCCAAATCTTAGTAATCCCGACTCTATGCCATAAATTGTTGAAGAAATTCCCATTTCAGAAGAAGTAACAGATAAAGTTGAATAAATAAGAGAAGAGATTCCTGAACCCAGTGAAAATCGAGAACAAAGAAATGCTACAGAGGTAGAGCTAAATAATGATGCACTTGATTGGTTGATCAAGGAATTGGCTTCCCCAATGGAAGTAGAAGTATTGCCTCTGGACCTTAATAGTTTTGTACAAGAAATAGATACTCCAAAGCCTAGGCCTAGAGCTAAAGAAAAATATTTCATACAAAGGAATGTAGATGGTGACAAAACCATCCATATAGCTACTCCAGTAGCTGATAAAGACATACATGAAATAACACCTAAGGAGTATAAGATAACAAGTATTAATCTTGGACATTCATCTTGGAAGCAAGAGTTGGATCAAATAAAAGTGAGCATGGATGCCACTGTTGCTAGAGTACAAAAGTATAAAAATAAGAAAAGAGAATTGAAAGAATGAGTTGCTACCTTAGAACATTTTATAAAATCCCTAACCCTATCTAGTCAAGCATAGATAAAACTACCCCAACATCCAGTATTAATGTCATAAGAGCAGGTGGATGCCATTGCAACGGTTCACCATAAAATGAATGTATTCGAAGAATGGATTGAATATTGGATAAAACAGGGAGAAGAATTCATCACAGATGCAATAAAGAAATATAAGGAAGCATACCGTTGGTCGAAAAAATCCAAAAGCTTTGAAAGTGAATGTAGGGTTCGTCAACAATAAATTAATATTAAAAAGAAAAATATTGAAATTGTCATACAAACGGATGTTTAAGGTTTAATACAAGGAAACGTAATGTTAGAGCAAGAAGCTCTATTTCCAGATAAATGGAAGAAACAATTGAAGTGAGAAGGTGACATGTTGATACGATGTGTTGAAGGATTTGAAAAATTCACCATGGAAAGTAAAAACCCGCTTGATAAGTATCAAGATTTTATTGAATTGTTAGCACGTCAAAGTTGTGATCCTCAAACATTAGGATAGAAAGGTAAAGAAGCTAAAGCTTTCAAGGAATGGATCAAAAGAATAAACATAGTTCTATTCAGTTATTAACTAGGGAGGTCATTGATGAGATCATACAATGCAGGAACACTATAGATAAATATGAAACAAACAGAGTGCAGAGAAATGATATAATACTTCAAGTATGAGAAGAATATACTAGGCTTAAATTCAGTTGGAAATCTATAAAAGGAATTTAAAAAGAGAATATGCATCAAACATTGGGCACTTTCTGAGAGTATCAAGAAAAGAAAGACAAAGAAAGGAGTGAGTCTGAGCCTTGAATGATAAAAGAATATCGGATATCGGAGGTGTTATGATAATATTTGTTTTGTAGTTTTGGAGGAGGTTCTGGTCCCGATGGATGTATTTTGTCTGGTATTCAGAAGGATGCCGATAGCCTTGGTTTATGCGAAGAATTGCATACCGGAGTAAGGAGTGAAGAGTGTTGCTACTGATGAAGTCAAATATTTGACTCCATATAGAATATTCTAAATGATAGTTGGCGTATGCCACATGCTACCTTTTGATTTTCTATTTCTGATTCTCTAAAAGACTTTAAGTTTAAACTCTTGGGGCCTTATTTCTATAAAAGGATATTTAATGCATTATTTTTAAGTTCAAAATTTGTGGATGTCGGAAGAGCCAAAACTTCTCTGAGTTTTGTTATTTTTTCCTATTTTCTGAATCATTCTGATCTAAAAACTTATATGCACATAGACATTGATTAATATAAGAGCCAATTTGATAGCTACCTATCTCATGAATCTTTTGTAGCTGGTTTTTTTAGTTCATACAAACAAGACTATATGCAACACCATTTAAGGGTGCATACGGAACCTACTCAGTGTCCAAACTAAAACCCCTCTCTTTAAAAGCTCGCACCATTTTATATGTAGCTGTGAAGCAATCTGGTGAAGTATAAAGCAGTTTGTTTTGATTTAAGTAGTTCTTTGGGGTATGTGTGGAGAATAACCAGGAGAAAAATTTAATTTTCAATATTTTTATGCTTTATTTTAGAATAGATGTTTAAATTTTGAAAATGTTCCAAAAAATAGATGAATGGATGGAAATTTATTGAAAATCTCTCGTTTCATATTGAAAATTGCTGAATGCTTAAAGCTAAATCTACTTAAGTGATAGCAAATGAAATTGTTGATGCTCATGAAATATTATTTTAAATCTTTTGATTTCATGATGTTATTTTTATGAATGAATTGGAAATATTGTGTGAGAATCTTATGATATTTGATAAAACCAATAAAAAAATGAACATATTCCCTTTGAGATTAATAGAAAAACCACATCATACCTTGAAGTGAACCTAGTATGATCATGACCTGATTACTGAAGACTTGGGATTGAATTGAGTCAATATTTTTGTTTTGTTTAGGCAGATTTCCCCTTTGAGATTGTCTTATTCTATATCTTTCAAGAAGGATAGGCTTCTTTGCAGTTTGTCTGTGAAGATTTTTATTTGCCCTGTTGCTGTGAGTGAAATCGTCATCAACAGGAATTGGCGCTAGAAGGAGGAAATTTTATTGTCCTTTCTTTTTAGTTTTTATTAGGTCTTTAAGCTGGATTTCCATAAAGTCACTAGATCTTGAATCCTCGTGTGAATCTAGTCAAACTTAGTGGTTGAACATCATCTAGACCTCAAAAATATGGAAGTGTAAGTGTGATTCTGCAACATCCAACTATTGTTATACCACCGTCCTCCATAGTGATGGAATTATTTAACGTAGAGTCACCAATCTAATTTTTCGTATATAATGATTTATTGAAAAAGCTTGATAAATTGTGTCCCAAGTATTATATCTATAAAGATATAGAAGAAAATATCAGTATCTTTAAGGATACATGTTTTAGTGCAATGATTCAACATGAAGATGTTGTATGTAGGTTGTTCCCATACACATTAAGTGATAAAGTTTACCAATGGTATATCAACCTGCCTCGTAATTCTATTAGATCCTGGCTGGATATGGAAAGCCAATTTTTAGCTAGATTTAGGACATCGACAGATCCTGCTTTGTTATATCATCAATTTGCTCAAATTAAGAGGTTCAAAGGAGAACTTATAATTGCTTTTAATGACAGGTTTCAAAAGGCTTATTCTAGGTTGCAAGCATCTTATGTAGTGGATAATTTGTCAGCTATTGCGATTTATTATACAATAGTGGATCCTTTAACTGCTATGCTTGTGAAACAAAAGGAAAATCCTCTTGCTACTTTACCTGAAGCCTATGTTGAAGCTGTAAATGTGAATTTAGAAATGAAACACCTTGGAAAAAAATCATCCGCAAATGGTAGAAATGGATTAAATAACTACCCTACCACAAGCTTAAATGGAGTCCCTCTGAGTCATCCTATAGCTCCTAATGTTTATCCTTTAGTGGTCTAGAATGGAACATTTCCTCATAATACTTTCTTTCAATCAGGAAATAGTCAAGCTTTAGTCCCTCACCTTGGTCCAGCTATCATAGAGTTGCGTCCCAATGGAAATTATTTTTTCTCAGATTCAAGAAAATCAAAATGTTAGAATTTTAGAGGAGAAGGAAGACATAAAATAAATCACATCTCAACTCAAAATATTAACCACAAATGTTACACAATTGAGAAATGAAAATTTTTATGCCCAAAATAACAATCAAAATTCACAAAATCGGACATATAATACTCCTAGACCACCTAGACCTTGGAATACATGACCACATAATGGAGGAGTATCCACACCTTTAGATAACAATGATCCTACCGATGAAAGATCCACATCAAAAGTGAATTTAATTGATCTTGCGATGAATAATTGGTGTAGAATTCATAACACAATTGCTCATGCTGAAGTAGACTATTCACAGTTCAAAATTGCTTCAGATATTTTCCTAGCTGCTACACATTATAATGAACAGTGTGATTCTCACCCTCTTAAGGGAAACAAATTAGTTCCAGTAGGATATGATTCTACTTTAGTCCTTGAAAGATATGAACGTGTCAAATCACCTACTATCGTCACAAGTTACACTTGTGAGCATGAGGGAGATAATTCAGCTATGACTCTAGAAACATACACATTTCCCTATCAATATGAAAATGAACCTTAGAAAGAAATTGACGAAATCCACGCTTTTCAACAGTATTAGAAAGGACATAATCATAATTTGAGAAGAAACACCAACAATGGAAATAAAGTCAATGGGCCATTAACAACATCTATCCCACCAAATAACTTTAATACTCCACCTGATGACAAATGAAGTAATAACCTAGGGTTACCCAAAGTAACCTCTCAATATAATTCATCAAATCTTTCAAGAAATGAAAAGATAGGTTCTGCCGGCCAAAACAATTTGACTACCTATTTAGCGGAATAAATAAAAAAGATAAATATTAGCCTTTCTTTGTTAGAATTGCTCAAAATTCTTGTAATCAAGAAAGCTTTTCTAATTTCTTTAGAAGATTTTTTAAAAGAAGGTAAGCTCAAAGATATTCAAGTGAAAGATAATCAGGCTAAAACAAAATATAAGAACATTGTTCCTATAACGGATGCGCAAGTAGCCTTTTACAAAGGAAAATTAGAGTCTCCACCATTTTTACTCACTTTGAGAATATTTGGTAAAAATATTCATAATTGTTTAGTAGATTCTGGAGCATATACTAATGTGATGCCTTTATCCACATGTAAAACACTAGGGTTAAATCTGGAAAGTTCTTTAAAGAAGGTCACTCAACTCGATAAAACATAAGTAAATGTAGTCAGAGAGTTGACTAATATTTATATGCAATTAGCATCAGACCTAGAATTCAATATTATATAGACATTCAAGTTGTTGAGATACCTGACACTTATGGTATGTTATTGAACAGGGATTGGTGCAAGGTCTTGAATGGATATATGGCTACTGAATTTTCACATATGTGGTTACCATGGAAGGGAGTTCCTAATCAAATTAGGATTGAAAGGGAACCGCGTATGAAGTATATGATCACAAAATATAATCAGAAAAATGAAGTTCTATATATTGATGTAGAACCAGGAGTTTATAAAGTACAAAATTTAGGAGTCAAAATTGAAGAAGTATTTACATGCGATGCTAGAAAATTGAATCATTTAACTCCTGGAACAAATGTTTTAATTCAATCAGATTGCAATTCTTCTAAAGAAGAAAATAGTACTTATGATAGATTTTAGAAGAATATTGTTACAAAACCTCAGAAGAGTGGGAAAATTAAAATTTCACTAAAAAGTTTGTTATTGTAGGATTGGTGCAGGTTACATGATGCTGTGCACTCAAAAAATAACTGTATGATGTGTTTGCAGATAATTCATAGAATCAAAAATCAGTATTTTCCAAAACACGATAAGGTCAACAGGTCTGAATTAGGAATGTATATAGACATAATCCATGTTACACAGTCTGAAAGGACTAATACAACATCATCAAAGAATGGTAAGTTACAATTTATAAATGATCAAGCTTGGATTCTTAAATTCGATGGATCCAAATCAAAACAAGGGATTGGAGTTAGAGTTGAACTCATCGACCCACAAGGTAAATATTTTCTTGCTACATATCGGTTACAATTTCAATGTACTAACAACGCGGAAAAGTATGAAGCCCTTATACATGGCCTGATCCTTGCAATAAAAAATAAAGCTAGAATCCTCAAGGTATTTGGTGATTTAGAATTGGTAGTGAGACAAGTTCAAAAGAAATATATTTGTCACTACAAATTTTTGTCTAATTATTGACACAGAGTATGGGATTTAATAGAAAGTTTTGATGCATTCAACATTACTCATATCCCAAGAAGATTTAATCAAAGAGTTGATGCTTTAGCTACTACTTCTAGTACTCTAGAACCTCTAGATGCTTCTGATTTGAAAAGATTCACAGTTGAGCTATTGCATCTACCTTCAGTTCCTGATAATGTTACTAATTTGTAGGAGTTCGAAGATGATCGACATATATTGGATTTCATCACTAATTCTGGTATTTTCAAAACACAAATAATTGAGGAAATAGATCGTGCTGGTGGTGAAATTAAAGATGAAGAGTTAGCTCAAGCAAAAGATAATAATATTCCAAAAAGAATAATTGAGTTAGAGAGATTATTTGACATCGATAAGATAATCAGACATAAGGATTTGCCTCGAAGCGATGGGAGGAAATCTGAATTATACAACTTACACACTAAAGAAGATCCTAAGAATGTACTAATTGGGAAGGTTTGTATTGAGGAACATAAGAGAAATATTGCTCAGGCACTTAAAGATTATTGGAAGGTTATAGCTTGGATATATGAAGATTTGAAGATGTATGATACTTCCATCATTACTCATATGATACCATTAAAGCCTGATGGAAAGCCTTTCCGACAGAAACAGAGGCCAGTAAATGCACTCTTAGAGCCATTAATTCAAAAGGAAGTCCATAAAATTTTATCAGCTAAGATAGTATTTCCTATCAAACATTCTACTTGGGTGGAAAATTTGGTTCCCGTGAGAAAGAAGAATGGAGATATAAGACTGTGCGTAGATTTTTAGAATCTCAATAAGGCATCCAAGAAAGATAATTATCCATTACCTTCACTAGAAGAAGTGCTACAAATAGTTAATGGTTCATAGATGATGTCCTTTTTGGATGGATTCTCTAGATATAACCAAGTAATGGTAGTGAGGGAAGATCAGATGAAAACAACATTTACCACTAAGTGGGGAACTTTTTCTTATCGAAGAATTCCGTTTGGATTGATAAATGACAAAGCCACATTTCAAAGAGCCATGGATTATGCTTTTCGTGGGTTGATAGGTAAGTGGATTATTATTTACATGGACGAACTCACAATATTTTTGAAAGAAAAAAGAGATCATGTTCAAGATATTAGAGCAATATTACAGAAGTGTGAAACCTACGGAGTTTCACTGAATCCTAAAAAGTGTATTTTTGGGGTAACTGAAGGAAATTTACTGAGACATATTATTAATGAACGAGGTATTTTGATATACCCAGATAGAGTGAGTGCACTGCTCACGTTACAACCCCTAGGAAGCAAGAAAGAGTTGAAATCCTATTTTGGTAAGATTAATTTTGTTCGAAAATTTATTATCGGATTCGCAGAAATAGTGAAACCACTCAATGATATGTTAAATAAAGATGCCAAGATAGAGTGGACAAGTGAAGCTAAGATCACCTTTGAGAATATAAAAACTGCTATCATAGAAGCTTTGGTATTGAAGAAAAGCCAATTTCTTTTATGAGTGCTCCATTCAAAGAAGCGGAGTTGAGATATACAGATGTTGAAAAACAAGCTTTTGCTTTGGTTAAAGCGGTATGCAAATTTAGACATTACATCCTCAGGAGTATAGTCAAGGCTATTGTTCAAGATGCTACAGTCAAAATACTATTAACACAGAGTGAGCTCAGGGGAAAAAGAGCCAGATGGGTTACTGCCCTACAAGAATTTGATCTAGAAATCATACTCATGGAATTAGTTTGAGGGAAAGCTTTGGTCAAGTCTATTGCAGAAATAGATCCACAAATTTCAAGTCAACAATATATGCTGGATGTAAAAGAACAAGATGAGTGGTATTCAAATATATGGAATTATTTGGTTAGCCATACTTGCCCTGATCACATGCAAAGAAATAAAAAAGGGGTGCTAAATATAAAATCACAAAGTTATATGACCAAAGGAGGCACTCTATTCAAAATAAATCATAAAGGAGTCTATTTGAGATGTTTGAATAAAATAGAAGCGAAAAATGTGTTAGGAATTACATGATAAATTTGGAACAACTCATGGAGCACCATTAACTACTACACACCACATTTTAAGAGCTGGTTACTACTGACCAATGATTTTCAAAGACACATACGAACATGTGAAACATTGCTATACATGTCAAACTACATCAGAGAAAGGAAGATTCATTGCTCAACCACTACAACCAGTGATGGAAATGCATCCTTTTTCACAATGGGGACTAGATTTTATTGGAACTATCAATCCTCCATCATCTGTAGGCCATATATTTATATTAATTGCTACTGATTACTATACCAGATGATAGAAGCATGTCCTAGCAAACAATGCACTACAGAGGTAGTAATTAAATTTTTGGAAGAGAATATTATTACTAGGTTTGGAGTACCTTATGCATTGGTATGTGACAATGGCCCTACCTTTTCTTCATTAAAATTTTCTAATTGGGCATTTGAATATGGTATAACATTGAAATTCTCATCTAACTACTATCCACAAGGAAATGGATTAGCTGAATCATCAAATAAAAATCTGTTGAATATAATAAAAAATTTGATTGAAAAGAATCCTAAGGAATGGAATTCTTTATTAAAATTTTCCCTTTCGGTAGATCGCACTAGGATGAAAGCTCCATTAGGGAATTCTCCTTATCACTTAGTTTATGGAGTTGATCCTGTACTGCCAATAAATTTGAAAATCCCTACTTGGCAGTTTTCCCAAGAGTATACAGGATTGGATGACCAAGCCGAGGCTTGGTTATTACAGTTGATACATCTAGATGAAAAGTGTACACGAGATATAGATCATTTTTCTAGGCATCAATCTATAGTTAAAAGATGGTTTGATAAAAGGGCTAGATTAAAGACTTTTAGAATATCCAACTTGGTCTTGTACTGGAATAAAGCCCATGAACAAAAAGGTGAGCATGACAATTTTGATAAGATGTGGACAAGCCCATATCAAGTTTTTGAGATCTTAGGAAATAGCACTTATAGATTGAAGTCTTTGACTGGTGAAGATATCCCATTGTCTATTAATGGGCAGTTCCTAAAGCATTATTTCCAGTCACAGGTAAATAGTTTTTTTGTAAATAGTTTTTTTTTTTGTAAATAGTTCTCTGTTGTTTTGTAAATAGTTGTTTGTTGCTTTGTTTTGATTTCTTCTGGGTGTTGCGTTGTTTAAATTTTCAATGATTAACAACTTTTGAAGGTGAACAGGTTAATAGAACATCAATTCTGGAAATTTGATCTATGCTTTGACCGAAAGTAGTCTTTTATTTATGGATTATTTGAGAATTGTTTCATTCTTTATACTCTAGTTAGCATGAATCATTCAGTTGATATTGAGCAACAAACACACACATTTAAATCATTCTACTAAAATTTGGGATAGCAGTTGTTTGCGTTAAGTGAAAAATTAAAAGATTGCTTTTGCTACCACTATAATTCCCAACCTAGTAGCGGGTTTGATTGCTGGCAAGTTGAAAAGAGCTATTATTGAAATATCAAAAGTTGAAAAATGAGCTATCATTTCTATATCTAAAAAAAAGAAATACTCTTTAGGCTATCCAAATAACTCTCCCAGGGCTATAGATGCCTGGTTGGCAATAGAGCTATGTTTGGGGGAATTACAGAGATAACCTTGTTGGGGATATGGATACTTGACTGGCAGCAAGGATTTATCCCTGGTTGGATTAAAAGGAATTGTCAAATTATGTAGGTTAATGCAAACAATTGTTATTTTTAAGTTTACTGTAGCAGAAATAACCAATTGCACACACGTGAGCTCATTGATAATTTTGTATGCTAGCTGAAGTGAAATTTGAATGTTGGAATAAGGATCTAATGATTTATATTTAGAAGACTAAAAAAAGTTGATGCACTGATGTTAGATCGAGAATTGACTTTCTATTCTTTTGTTTAGTTTTGTTGGTTGCTAGTTGTTGTGTGGTTTCACAACACGCCCCATTTTTCCCTTTGGAAAAATTTGGACCCCTTTTTTTTTTGTTCCTTTCACTTTCATTTGCTTTGGCATGTTCTACGGTTTGGTTGGTTTCGGCTCTCTTTTTCAATCTTGTTCGGTCCTTTTTTTCTACCCTATGTTTTCTTTCTCGGATTCAGTTTTCGGTCTTTTTATGAAGCTTAATATATCATCGGAAACTAGAATCTCAGAGTTCTATGATTGTATCTTCATTTGGTCTTAGTCCCATCTGATAAGTCTTTGACCAGAAGGTGTCAATCCTAGTAGTATCTTTTATTCTTGTATCAAAGTCTGATAATTTTATTTGTAACTTGGAAATTGGAGGGTCTGTTTTAAAATATTTTGACCTTTCTTGAGCCCAATTTTTGGTCTTTTCTTTCATTCCGATTTGTGTGTTCTCTCTTAAGCTAGGAAGTAAGTTCTCAGATCTCGATATTTCTCCCAAAAGTTGATACCAGAAAGTGTCAATCCTGATGATCATAAATTGATCACGTATCCTTATTGGTCCATGCTTAGCAGGTGATTAGAGTAACATCGAAATGCCACTTATGATTATCGCGTCATCTTTTTCCTCTAGTAGTGAGCCCACGTAGAAACCTAGGCATTCGTAATTTGAACCCTAATCCATAATGATTGCACCTTTATTTGAGAAATTAATGCATTGCAATAGGTAATTAATGAAGGTGGAAAACTACTCATGTACTTGGCATCACCTTAAGCATACAATCGCTTGTGTAACACCCTACTTCGTGTCATGTTGCAAATTTGTAAAGGACATTGAAAGAATGAAATAATACTGGTGTGCAAGGAAAGGTAAATTTTGAGAAACCAAGAACATAACTACCAAGAGTTTTGGAGTTTCATTTCAAAAGATTATCATTATCAGCTAGAACTAGGTATATTTTAAATAAATGTTAGCCATTTTCATGTTTAAAAGATCTCGAAAGATGTTTTTCCCTTTAAAAATTTGAAATGATGATTATTCTCTCTTTTTGAATTTAACCGAAAGTTGAATGAGAGTTTTATAAATTGTAAGAAATTTCTAGTTAAATTTAACCCTAACTCATACACAAGGCACACATTTAAAAATGCAAAAAATACCAGCAAAAATGAGTACTTCTGACACAAGGGCAGAAGATGAGTTCAAATATTGCAATTCACAGGCCATACCAATCAATATGGTAGTGACATACACTCATATGGGGTGGTCTTTTGATGTTGAAATCCGCACTTGGGTACGACCAGAAAATGCTTCTCAATGTACCAAAAATGCTATAGAAAGTGGGTTATTCTCAGCAGGAGGGTTTTCGCCAGCAATGGAGGCCCCTGAATTAGTTACACAATGTATAAATTATTATAACCTTGACAAAAGAGTTGTTGAGAAAGAAGGGATAATTTATTTAGATTTCACGCCAAAAGGAATTATATAAATATTTGGGCTTCCTACTTTCACCCAGATGTACAATATTGATATGAAGGTGAAGGCCAAGACATATTAGAATGCTGAAGCTCACAATAGAGAAATAATGAGTACCCAATGGTGCAATGAGCTATTTACACCACAAACCAAAGTACTTCAAAGGTCTGTATTCAACCAAGAAATTCAAGACATTATCACTTTGCTAAGTAGGATAGCTGGTTTAAGAGATGCCAGTAAATTTGAACCCTAGATGTTTGTAATAATATCTAGATTGATGGAGAAACTCGTGCAAATTTATTGGGAAAAATTTATTAGTGACAGATTATGTGAATAGATAAAGGAATTTCCCAAACTAGATGTTTTTATTTGTCTTCATATGTGATTTACTTCCGCGCCATGAGGGCAAGCAAAGAAGGGTTGAAAAGGGTTGGTACTCTGGACATGGAGGTTGGAAATAGTTTGATATATGCTCATTTACCCCAGATCACTATCCATGGGTATAAAGATAACTATATGAGAGTTAATGATGTGTTTTCCATGAAGCTGGTCAAAATGATGGAAGGTGATAAATCCAAAAGATTGTCCTTGGAAGTACAAAGTGTTATTAGACTAATGGGAGGCTGGTATATTCAATTCCCCACCTAATCCTATATTAGGATGGGAGGATTTGATGGACATCCATTTATGCTGCCCAAGTACCTAACAAATAAAATTGTTTTATTAGAATTAGTGAGACAATTAAAACCATCTCAGGCTCTTTATAACAAACTTCACAAGGCCTCTTTCAGATTTCATATAATATTAGGGAATTACAAATGCAATGCAATAAGATTGTTCAACTTGTGTGAGGAAGAATTGAGAACATATAATTTTGAGTTTTTTCCACTTCAGAGAATGTACTATGATCTTGAAGGGAATATTTCCAAGACTATTGCTGGTTATCGTATGTCCAACACTTAGAAGATTATTGGCTTAATTATGAAGATGGGCATAAAGTAAGGTTGAGAAAATATGAAAGATTGTCTTTAGAATCTACTCGGATTTTGATGCTTCATGATATTCCAGAACAGTTGGAAGAAGATGATGGAGAAGTGTTGAATAAATCCTATAATGAAGATAGGGTGTATGATGAACCCATTCCAGACCTGGATTATGAGGGTGAAGAAATGATGTCAATTGATGAGTTCTCTACACCAATTTTGTTACACACTCAAAACTTGATAAATGATTTTTGTAAAGCCTTGAGAGAAAGAGGAATTGAATCCACGTTCTCAGAAGACAAGAAGAGAAAATAAAGAAATGAAACTACATTTTAGAGTGGGGAACCTACTAGAAAGAAAAGGAGAACTAATAAGGTGGCTCC
Organism: Sequoiadendron giganteum; assembly: GCA_007115665.2. Lineage (NCBI taxonomy): Eukaryota > Viridiplantae > Streptophyta > Pinopsida > Cupressales > Cupressaceae > Sequoiadendron > Sequoiadendron giganteum. The sequence goes on along the minus strand of CM021109.1, from coordinate 185,682,101 downwards.
TGGTATAAGAATTGAAGAGAAAACCCCCCGAGGTTTCCAAGCAAGAAGTTCCAATGAAACCATCTGATAAGCGGAGGGATGCAAAATCAAATAAAGATAAATCAAAAGTAAGAACCAAAGGTGCATCTTCATCTACAACAAAACCAAGAAATAAGCTAGTTATTGAAGAAGAAACAAGAGTAACAGAAAATGTTGGTACACAGACACGGTCTGCATCTCAAAGAGCTGCAAAATTATTTACTTCTCCTCCCTCTGTTAACATGGCTAATGTGAAACAAGAATTGGGAGGAACTTCTGTGGATTTGGATGAAATTTTTGAGACGAATGAGGCCAAAATGAAAGAACAAATGGATAAATGGGGTGCCATGTGGGAGAAGGTAAAAGAAAAGAAGTACAAAGATAAACCCATGGTACAACCAGTGGTAGAAGAAATTAATGATATAGGGTCTACCCCTATAAATATTGAAGAAGAAGAATTCATACAAGGAACACTCACCTCAGAAGTGGGGAACCTTGATATTATTGAGATGGAAATATAGGAGACTGCAGAGAAAGATTCTATTGATGAAACAATTGTTGAAGATAATTTTGATTCCAAGCCTTTGCTTGGGAATGTGCTAAATGATAATGAACAATCGTAGGTCTTTGGAAAATCAGAAGAAGACTTGGTTGAAGCTAAAGTTGAAAAGGAAGCTACATAGGTTCCAGGTGAAGAAGTTGAAAATGAAGAGAATCCCGGTGTAGCAGATAATAAGGAAGGTAATTTTCAAGAAATTAATATTGAACATTTGGATAGATAGGAGAATGTAAGTCTCAAAACATAGGAGATAGTGCCAAATCTTAGTAATCCTGACTCTATGCCAAAAATTGTTGAAGAAATTCCCATTTCAAAAGAAGTAATAGATAAAGTTGAAGAAATAAGAGAAGAGATTGTTGAACCCAGTGAAAATTAGGAACAAATAAATGCTATAGAGGTAGAGCTAAATAATGATGCACTTGATTGGTTGATTAGGGAATTGGCTTCCCCAATAGGAGTAGAAGTATTGCCTTTGGACCTTAATAGTTTTGTACATGAAATAGATACTCGAAAGCCTAGATGTAGAGCTAAAGCAAAAAATGTCATACAAAGGAATGTAGATGGTGACAAAACCATCCATATAGCTACTCCAATAGTTGATAAAGACATACATGAAATAATGCCTAAGGAGTATAGGATAGCAAGTATTAATCTTGGACACTCATCCTGGAAGCAAGAGTTGGATGAAATAAAAGTGAACTTGGATGCCACTGTTGCTAGAGTACAAAAGTATAAAAATTAGAAAAAAAAGAATTTAGAGAACGAGTTGCTACCTTAGAAAATTTTATAATATACCTAACCCTATCTAGTCAAGCACAGACAAAACTGCCCCAACATCCAATATTAATGTCACAAGAGTGGGTGGATGCCATTGCAGCGGTTCACCATAAATGAATGTATTCGAAGAATGGATTGAATATTGGATAAAATAGGGAGAAGAATTCATCATAGATGCAATAAGGAAATATAAGGAAGCATATTGTTGGTTTGAAAAATCCAAAAGCTTTGAAAGTGAATGCAGTGTTTGTCAACAACAAATTAATATTGAAAAGAAAAATATTGAAATTGTCATACAAACAGATGTTTAAGGTTTAATACAAGGAAACGTAATGTCAAAGCGAGAAGCTCTATTTCTAGAAAAAATGGAAGAAACAATTGAAGTGGGAAGGTGACATGTTGATACAATGTGTTGAAGGATTTGAAAAAGTCACCATGGAAATTAAAAAACTGCTTGATAAGTATCAAGATTTTATTGAATTGTTAGCACACCAAAGTTGCAATCCTCAAACATTAGGATAGGAAGGTAAAGAAGCTAAAGCTTTCAAGGTATGGATCAAAATAATAAACATAGATCCTAGTTAGTTATTAACTCGGGAGGTCATTGATGAGATTATACAGTGCAGGAACAATATAGATAAATATGAAATAGACATAGTGCAGAGAAATGATATACTACTTTATGTATCAGTAGAATATACCAAGCTTAAATTCACTTGGAAATCTATACAAGGAATTTAAAAAGAGAATATGCATCAAACATTGGGCACTTTTCGAGATTATCAAGAAAAGAAAGACATAGAAAGGAGTCCGAGTCCAAGCCTTGAATGATAAAAGAATACAGGATACCAGAGGTGTTATGATAATATTTATTTTGTAGTTTTGCAAGAGGTTTTGATCCCAGTGGATGTACTTTGTTTGGTATTCAAAAGGATACCGATAGCCTTAGTTTATGCAGAGAATTGTGTACCGAAGTAAGGAGTGAAGAGTGTTGTTGCCGATGAAGTCAAATCTTTGACTTAATCTAGAATATTCTAAATGATAGTTGGCATATGCCACGTGCTACCTTTTGATTTGCTATTTCTGATTCTCTGAAAGACTTTAAGTTTAAACTCTTGGGGCCTTGTTTCTATAAAAGTCCATTTACTACTTTATTTTTTTTAAGTTCAAAATTTGTGGATGTCGGAAGAGCCAAAACTTCTCTAAGTTTTGTTCTTTTTTCCTATTTTTTGAATCATTTCAATATAAAAACTTGTATGCACGTAGACATTGATTAATATCAGAGCCAATTTGATAGCTACCTATCTCATGAATCTTTTGTAGCTGGTTTTGTTAGTTCAGTTGAACAAGACTATATGCTACGCCGTTTAAGGGTGCATACGAAACCTACTCAGTGTCCAAACTAAAACCCCTCTCTTTAAAAGCTCACACCATTTTATATGTAGCTGTGAAGCAATTTGGTGAAGTATAAAGTGGTTTGCTTTGATTTAAGTAATTGTTTGGGGTATGCGTAGAGAATAACCGGGAGAAAATTTTAATTTTTAGTATTTTTATGCTTTATTTTAGAATAGATGTTTAAATTTTGAAAATGTTCCAAAAAATAGATGAATGGATGGAATTTTATTGAAAATATCTCGTTTCATATTAAAAATTTCTAAATGCTTAAAGCTAAATCTACTTAAGTGATATTAAATGAAGTTGTTGACGCTCATGAAATATTATTTTAAATCTTTTGATTTCATGATGTTATTTTTATGAATGAATTGGAAATCTTGTGTGAGAAACTTATGATCTTTGATAAAACTAAATAAAAAATGAACATATTCCCTTTGAGATTAACAAAAAAATCACATCATACCCTAAAGTGAACCTAGTACAATCATGACCTAATTACTGAAGACTTGGGATTGAACTGAGTCAATCTTTTTGTTTTGTTTAGGCAGATTTCCCCTTTGAGATTATCTTGTTCCATATCTTTCAAGAAGGATAGGCTTCTTTGCGGTTTGTCTATGAAGATTTTTATTCGCCTTGTTGCTGTGAGTGAAATCATCGTCAACACTATCCTCTACGAATATGATCATTAAAAGGGCAATGCCACTGTAAACTATCCTTTAATAATAAACTATGCATGCTCCTCTTATACCATTGTATTAAATTTGTTGCTTCTTCTATGGGACTATCTTATAGCATTGGATTTCATGTGACTACCACCACATTCATGACTGTCATGCACTATTTACCTTGAAGTATCTTGGTTGAAAACATATAAAGTATCTCCCCATAGAATATCATCTTCCATAATTATCCCTTGAAGCATGCTTTGGTATTGAAATACATGTGACTATCCTATTACATCTTGTGACTTTAGACTATCATATTCAATCTTATGTAACTGTCCTATTATAGTTCTTTATTTATGCTATATCCTTTATTGTTCATTTATTGTCCTTTATTCATCATTTCTCCTTGTGATCATAACTCTACCTATGTGACTATTACACTGTTCACTGTCTTGAAGATATCTCACTCCATTTATTAGCTATCTCTTCTTTGTGATTCACCCATGAATATGAATAGAATGTTGAGGTTTTATGAAAATCATGGAGTGTCTTTATAGGTGTGATTTGTTATCAAGATCTTAGGACCACAGTCCCCTCATTGCTCACTATCACATCATTTTGTTCTTAGTTGACAGTGCTCATTATTGCTTTTTTTCATACATCTCACTATCATGCTTTACATTATTTTCATAAATTTTATCCCCAATTCAAAAAATCTTCACACTTCACATCAAAAAAGGTTTGTACATGACTTCTTTATGTAATCATGATATTGTCCCTTGCTTGCATGATATGATTGTACCCAAGACTATCATCTTGTGATTGTCATTTACTTTGAAATTGTCCTCATGAAACATGCAGACCCTTGACATTCAATTGATACTTATGAAGACTCTTACTAATATGAGGATACTATGTCCATAGTCAAGAGGATAGGATACTTTTTCCTTTCTCCTCATTTCTCCTAGCTATCACATTGCTTTTTCATATGTCCTATTATTACAACCCTGCCATGTCATTCATGAGACCCCTTACTATGCAAGATGCACTTATAACAACCTCTTCCTCTATCAACTTCTTCCTACCAACTTAGAAACTGCCCAATATGGCTCTTGTGCATTGCGTTTTGTCTTGTTGGTTCTCTTGGTAATATTTATCTCTTCTATCTACATTTTTTTCACCACGTTATTCATGAAGGGTTTTGATAGGGGCCTTGTCATCATATTGTTCTATCCTCTTTTGTCTCTCTTTAAACCATTCATTTGGTCACTTCATGAACTTTTTTCTTTACTATTATAGAAATGCTTTTCCTTTAAATGATTCATGTCTGTCGTGCACATGTCTTATAAAGACAATTATCATGATTTTTCCTTTTGTTCCTTACATGGCTCTTATCATTCATACCACTATGCACTATTTCTCCTTTTTCCATTGTCATTATTCTCTTCTATGTTGAGCTGGTCTAAAATCTTAGTATCTTTAAAGTTGCCTTCCCTGTTCCTAATTGTCCCTAGGACTATTAACACAAAAATTTTCCTTCTTGTTTCCTTTGGTTTTTTGTCATTATAAATAATAAATATCCCATGTGGAATATAATCACAAATAGTATGTAGAAGATCATGAAATATCAAGTTAGAGTATTTACCATTCACAAATAATTATTCCTCACATATTTTCACTTATTCAAACCAAGGATTCCATGGCATTAGATATAACCTTCTTGATAAGAATAATAAGGATGCTACACCTATGAACACTAGGTAAAACTCTCCTAACATCAAATGATTCCATATCATTGTTCCACCAAGGAACTTTCTACTACAAATCCTTTTATTGAACCTATCACCCCCATAAACAATCTTTCTAACATCCCCATCACCCCCATCATATATCCATTTCTTAATCCCATTACCCCTATCACCAATCATTTCATTGACCCCATGACTAACCTTAATCACCTATCTCCTAAATTCATCACCCTAGATCAAGAAAATCACACACCATTTTGCATCCTCCATAATGATGATTCTATCATCACCTTCATGGGACTTCAAGGTAATGTCTCCCTCAAGGATCATAAAACAAGATTTGAAATAGAATTGGATGCATTAACATATCCCAAGGAACATAATAGTCCAGCAACCACCTATTAAACTATGAAGCAATATATAGTTCAATAAGTACTCAAAATTTTGTTGACTATGTCATACATTATAAGCCATGACCTGCATCACTCTTCTAGTTTTCGTAATTGAATAATGTTGTTTTATTTTCAAATGATGCAAGTAAAGACTCCTGTCAATATTGATAGGACAATGGAGCATGGTGTCGCTACAACAATAGAGAGCTCAATTCCTTTGACAGGGTTATGAGGCAGATTAGTAAATTTCAAATTACATTTGTTGTTTTAGGTGTCTATTATTAAAAAATCAAATGATTATTGATTTGTAGTTTAATTTATATCTATATGGTTACTACAGGGCTTCACAACACCATAGGATGAGTGTGTCATTGTTTTGGATGAGGAGATAGATCATTTGGAGGTAGTAAGTGATTATTTTCTTAAATATTTCATTTTATGTAATGTAATTTCTATATATTAATGTCTATACTTTTTATTGCAATAGGTGTAGCTCCATGAAGAATTAAATAGGAGGTCCAACCCTCAAATTTGAATTATACCACCATTGCATGCATATCCACCCACTTGACAATCAAAGACCGCCCATGACATGTTTTCTTCACCTAGAGGGAAATGACTATTTATTAGGGTCCTTTGTTGTATGCTTATATGGCATTTTTGGACATATATTTTGTATTGCATATATGTTACATTGTATGCCCATATGACATTCTTGTAAGCTTATATGGCTATTTTGTATATATGTTATACTTATATTGATATATATTGATGTATGCCTATATGGCTATATGGTTAATACATATTCTTTTTATTGATGGTATCCATATTTGCATTATAAATGATTATTTAAATAAATAAATAATTATTTGATGTAACTATAAATGATTAAAATGTTATTCCAATTTGTTCTTACAAAAATTTTCCTATATTATTTCCTTGCAATAAATGAAGTGCTTCAAAACATGCTAAGATTTTCCTCTCAAGCATGTAATAAAAAACACAAGGAAAAAGAGATAATTAAGGATTATATTTTTAGATTTCAAGTTTTTGATTATAATATGTTACCTCCATTATAGAATTAAAAGCTTCAATGGATATTTGTAGATGGTTTACTTAAAATATTTAAAATCTAAGTGTATTCCATGCTTCATAACTTATTCACACTCATTTCACCTATATTTGTTGGTTAATTATTATCTTTCCTACACTAGTATGTGTTTGTGGTCTTGGATGACATATTTTTGGCATATAAATATGGAATCAAGTTTTATTCAAGACAAAGTACAAACAATTTACACCACATTTCTAATAATTTTATTCAAGTATATTCAAGTACCCATCCTCTATTTGGCTAATCAATACTTCAAATTTATAGACGTATTCTTCATACCTACACTTTCCTTCATCTCAAAAAAATGTATTCCTATATTGACCAAAATGTTTATGACTACACTGAGTTCAATCAATAGAGGAGACTAGTTCTTTGGTGTAAATAATTCAGTCATAAGATTATAAAGACACCTACGTTGAACAAAATCATAAAGTGGACTTATTCTGTAGCGACCCCAACATGTTCAAATTATCGATTAGCCCCAAGAGATGAACATAAGAAATGCCTCTCAACAACTTTTTACTAAATGCAACTAACACTTTTTGGAACATCTAAAAAATTGTTGCCATGGTGGAACGACTTGGATATATGAAAAAATAAGAGAGGTTATTGTAGATACACCTTACATGACCTTATACCTTCAAACAATTTTTTCTAAGAGCCATAGTTTTCAATTATCAACTTGTCAAAGTTTTCCACTTTTTGGCATTTAGGGCTTTTTAAGAGAAAGCGTCGATATAATATAGCCTTGAATGATCTGACATGTTGGGATGTGAAACAAGACCTTTCCTATCATAAACCCACCCACCCTAACGTGTTGGAACTATCAGTTTGGCCACATGATGAACAAAACAACAATTAGGCTATCTTGCAACTTTCTTTTGAATGTAATTGACGCTTTTTTCATCAGCTAAAAACTTGTCACAATGGGAAAATGAATTGGAGATTTGAAAAAATGAGAGAGGTTATTGTAGAAGGACCATACATGAGACTATACCTTTAGAAATAATGTTTCTAAGTTCCATGGTTTCTGAGTAACAGCTTGTCAAAGTTTGCAACCCTTTTGCACTTTTTTCTTATGCAAAATCATTGGTGCAATGTAGCTTGAAACGTTTTGGCATGATGGGGTGAAAAATAGGACCTTACCAAGCATAAACCTACCCACCCTGACATGTTGGAACTATCGGTTTGATCACACGACAAACATAATGAAAATTACACAACCTTGCAACTTTACATTGCATACATCTGACACTTTTTCCATTAATTGAAAACTTGTCACCACAGACAAATGGATTAGAGATATGAAAAACTAAGAGATGTTATTGTAGAGGGACCATATATGACCCTGTACCTTTAGATAGAATGTTTTTAAGTTCCACATTTTTTGAGTAATAACTCATCAAAGTTTATTGCCTTTTCATACTTTGGTTTCTTAAGAGAAATCGCCAATGTAATGTAGCCCAAAATGTTTCGGCATGCTGGGGTACGAAATAGGACCTTTCCTAGAATAAAAATACCCACTTGGATGTGTTGGAACTATCAATTTGGTCGCATGATGAAGAAAAAAAAAATTAAAACACCTTGCAACTTTACACTACATGCATTTGACGCTTTTTCCATCAACTAAAAACTTGTAACCATGGGAAAATGGATTGGAGATATGAAAAATTGAGAGAATTTATTATAGGGGATCCTAAATGACCTTGTAATTTCAGACATAATGTTTCTAAGTGCTAATTTTTTTGAGTAAGAGCTCATCAAAGTTTGTTGCCCTTTTGCACTTTGGTCTCTTAAGAGTAATCACTAGTGCAATATAGTCCAAAACGTTCTGGCATGCTGGGGTGCAAAATAGGACCTTGCCTAGCATAAAAATACCCACTTAGACATGTTAGAACATTCAATTTGGTCGCACGATGAACAAAACAAAAATTACAACACCTTGCAACTTTACACTGCATGCATTTGACACTTTTTCCATCAACTAAAAACTTGTCACCATAAGAAAATGGATTGGAGATATGAAAAATTGAGAGAGGTTATTATAGAGGGACCCTATGTGACCTTGTACCTTTAGAAAGAATGTTTCTAAGTTCCATGGTTTCTAAGTAAGAGCTCATCAAATTTTTCTACCCTTTCACACTTTGGTCTCTTAAGTGAAATCATTGGTACAATGTAGCCCATAACATTCTGACATGCTAGGGTGCGAAGAAGGACCTTTCCTAGAATAAAACTACCCATCTAGACGTGTTGGAACTATTAGTTTGGTCGCACAACGAATATAACAAAAATTACAACACCTTGCAACTTTACACTACATGCATTTGATGCTTTTTCTATCAACTAAAAACTTGTCACCATGGACAAATGGATTAGAGATATGAAAAAATGAGAGAGGTTATTGTAGAGGGACCCTACATGATCCTATAATTTCAGACATAATGTTTCTAAGTTCCACGATTTTTGAGTAACAACTCTTCAAAATTTTCTACCCTTTCGCACTTTGTTCTCTTAAGAGAAATTGTCGATGCAATGTAGCTTGGAACGTTCTAGCATGTTGGGGTGAAAAATAGGACCTTGCCTTTGCATAAACCTACCCATCTAGACATGTTGGAAATATTGGTTTGGTTGCATGATGAATAAAACAAAAATTACACAACCTTGCGAATTTACACTGCATGCATTTGACGCTTTTTCCATCAACTAAAAACTTGTCTCCATGGGAAAATGGATTGGAGATATGAAAAAATGAGAGAGGTTATTGTAGAGGATAAAAAAAATGTTTTTAAGTGCCACAATTTTTGAGGAATAGCTTGTCAAAGTTTATTTCCCTTCTGCACTTTGGCATCTTAAGAGAAATCATCGGTGCAATGTAGCTCAAAATGGCCCGACATGCTGGGGTGTGAAATAGGGCCTTGCCTAGCATAAAACTACCCATTGAAACGTGTTGGAACTGTCGATTTGGTCACACGAAAAATAATATGAAAATTACAACACCTTGCAACTTTACATTGCATGCATCTAACACTTTTTCCATCAACTAAAAACTTGTCACCATGAGATAATGGATTGGAGATATAAAAAAAATAGAGGGGTTATTGTAGAGGGACCCTACATGATTCTATACCTTTAGATGGAGTTTTATTAAGTGCCATGGTTTTTGAGTAATAGATCGTCAAATTTTGTTGCGCTTTAACACTTTGGTCTCTTAAGAGAAATTGTCGGTGCAATGTAGCATGTTGGGGTGTGAAACAAGACCTTGCCTAGCATAAAACTACCCATCTGGATGTGTTGGAACTGTCGGTTTGGTCGCATGATGAACAAAACAAAAAATACACCACCTTGCAACTTTACAATGCATGCATTTGATGCTTTTTCCATCAATTGAAAACTTGTCATCACGAGCAAATGGATTGGAGATATGAAAAATTGAGAGAGGTTATTATAGAGGGGCCCTACATGAACTTGCACCTTTAGACAAAATGGTTGTAAGTGCCATGATTTTTGAGAAAGAGCTCATCAAAGTTTATTTCTTTTTTTCACTTTGGTCTCTTAAGAGAATTTGTCGGTGCAATGTAGCCTGCAATGTTTTGGCATGTTGGGGTGAAAAACAAGACCTTCCCTAGTGAAAAACTACCCATCTAGATGTGTTGGAATTGCCAGTTTGGTCACATGATGAATAGAATAAAAAATATGCCACCTTCCAACTTTACATTGCATGAATAGAGGCATCTTAAGGGGTAGTAAAAAGAGGTCTATCATTACACAAGAAGGAGAACTGAGTTATTCTCAAGCACTAGGTGCTACTACTACTGATCAATTTGGCCAAAACCTAAATATGAAACTTTCAATTATGAAGGAATAGGTTGTTAGTGTGATAGAGAATGCACACTTTACAAGTGAGACTAAATAAATAGAAGCACATGATAACCTTATCTTAGAGATGAATCTTTAAAATATCAAGAATAAAATGAAGAAAAATAATAATACGATTATTGCAAATGATTCATCTCTTTCAAAAATGTGAATGTTGACATGGATACACCAATATTTCAAGATACGAGTCCATTCAAAGTGAATGAAGGGGCTATTTATAATGGATACATCAATCTTGCAGTTAATAATAGTATGTTCAAAGTGTAATGAAAAAGGTGGAGATGATAATAGAGATGGGTAGATTTCCTAAGCTAAGAGCAAGGGAAAACAACAAAAGAAAAATAGTCATGGGTCAAACAAAAAGGGCATAGCACAATCCATTCATGAAGATAGTCCATACAATGAGCCATAGTGATAACAAATAGTCAATTTTCAAGCACCATGCAAGCACAATAACAGTCAAATCATATCAAGCACCTAGAAATAATAGTCATCCTAGAGATAGAGGGTGCATTCAAATATATGTTGCCAAAATATCTATAATCTCCAATATCCTATACATATCCCTTTCTCTTTCAAGGAATGTAAGAGTGAAGGTAAGATAATTGAAGAGGTATATTATGAAAATCATTTTGCTCTTTAGGAATTTTTTTTATCTTCAAGATTTTCATTTTGAACTATAATATAACTTCCCTCTCATAACCATCATTCAAACCTCAATACTTTTCTACTTATAGATCTACTATTACTGCCTTCCTTATGATGCCCTACTCTATTATATCGACCTTTTGGTTGTATAGTGGCATGCGTAGGTCATATTTTTCTTTATGTCCTTTTAGTTATGTCATTGTCATGACATTTATCTCCATCATTGTAAACCTTCTACTATGTTTTCCAAACTAAATTGTATGAAGAGTTTCAATAAGGGTATTGAGAGTTCATTTTGATCTCATTTTGACTTGATAGTAAAACACAACAAAAGACATTGAATGTAATTATTATCACAAAAATTACACTAGGTACCATTTTAAATAGACCTATTATGGATATGTATATAATCTACCCTCTATTCACTGTACATGTGTAAAATTGCAGCAATAAGATGGGCAGTAAGTTCTTCCTATACCATATGAAATTTGAAACCGTAACATAAGTAAAGTTGAAATGTGACAATAAAAGGTCTAACTATCAATTGCAATACATTAATATCAAAATACATATTGAAAACATAAAAAACACAAATAGTTTTATATTTTATTCATGATTAATGTAAAAAATGAAACATATGGATTGTGCTAAATCTACGAAAGAAAGCCTCAAAAAAGTGATCAATAACTTGAATTTACAAATTCAATGTACATACTTACAAATCAATCAAATGAACCATCTAGGTCTGCTCTACTCTTTATTGTGTCAAGTATTGCCTCATGGTTAGACTCACACATCTTCCACAAGTTCTTATTCAAAGGTCTACCCCCATATTTGATCAAATGAACATTGGATGCCACGACAAGGTTTGAGTAATGAAGAATCTTTTGATATGTGTCAAAGTCTTGAAACAACCAAACTGGAGAATTCTTAACAAGGTACCTTCTAAGCTATGTTTCAGTAACAACCACCGAGCTTGTAGGGTATTCAATGTTTTCTCCATGTATAACTGGGGCCTCCAATTTCTTTTTAGTCTCGACACAATGACACAAGTAATGATTTATTCCCTCTTCATTATCTTCATCTGTAATAACTACATAAACATGTCATGCATTGATATGTGTATCAAATTAGATGAATTTAGTCAACATTACAAACACACTACAAAGTAAGATAAAATCAGGAATTTTGAAAACTATGCAAGTAGTTATATTACTTGGTTGAACTAGATCTGATATGTGATCAAAGTCAATTGATAATTCCATTTGTGTCATTTATAGTGCTATCGGGAGCTGATATGTGTTAAGTGGACTTAAAAATATTAACCACCATTCATCAACCCACTCCTTTAACTCACACTCATTCCAGGCTTGAATTGCACATGAAGAACAAAAGCATTCCATCTTCCACATATAGATACTCCAAGAACTTGCATTAGAGCTTCTAAAAGAGTGTGGCTCACTTGATCCTGTCATTATACAATAATCTTCATATTTTTTTATGTTAGTATCATCTATCAACCAAAAAAATATATGAACTGAAGAATTACCTTCATTACCTAGACCCATCGAAGCATTACACCACTTGATGATTGATTTTAATCTATCAACTTTGCATTGTCTTTATACTTTAACTCTTCTCATGCTATGGCTCTTTTGATACATGCTCCTGCAAGATCATGCTCCCAATTTCCATGCTCAACCTCATAAAATTTTCATATATGTTGAACAATTTTTGTATTATGCATCTTGCTTAACCAATAAAACATCCATGAGTTCTTGAATTATGATGCACAATTATCTGACCATATGATATACTGATGGAATGATATGCCCCTTCTAGCCAAATCATGGTAGAACACTTGAAAGAAACCTTGCATGAACTTTGTAGAATGTGTGTGATCATTACTGATATAAAAGTGATACTCCCTTATGATCTTTCTATCATCCTTTGTACTATCACTTGCATGAATGAATACTATGTGCACAAATATAGCAACCTATGTGGAGTTGTAATATTGTGATTGCACCTCACGTTGTGGCTGTAGATTGTAGTTCTCTACAAATTCGACAATTGAAACAATACTACCAAGTGGAAATGTGTCCTTACATAACTTGAATTGCAAGTCCAACCATCGAGATCTATTAGTATGCCTTGCATACTCATAGACTATACTATCACAAAATAGACATAAATTGATACATTGGAATCTTTTGAATAACCAAATCACACCTTTTTGTTTCTTCACCATCTTTTGTATTGTAGGCCACTGTCTTATACTTGCCGAATTCTACTAGTTCATTTCCAATTGCATGTGTACTTTCCATATGTTCACATATTGCCATACGTTGCAAGTGTTGGCCCCATAGTTGCCGTTGCACCAAAAGATCGACTTGTTAATGCCCGATACAACTGCCAGAGGTAATGGATCCACGAGAGGCGATTAGTCCATGTCACGAATCCCGAGGGGAGAACTGATCATCTGCCAACAAACTCCCCCTCAACATTACTTGAGGGGATTTGAACCCGACACCTTTGGCTTTGATACCAATTATTGGCCCCATAGTTTCTGTTGCACCAAAAGATCAACCTGTTAATGCCCGATACAACTGCCAGAGTTAACGGATCCACAAGAGGCGATTAGTCCATGTCACAAATCCTGGGGGGAGCATTGACCATCTACCAACAACAAGCCACCACAATGCTGACATGTGCCATCCAAGCATAATTTCTTGTAAAATAATTGACCTTCCTCTCTTTCACATAAAATTATTGATATGTGTAGTTAGGGAAAATCAGATATAAAACTAAAACAACAAGATATCAAACCCTAACTAGCACAATAGAGTACAAGCAAACATGCAAATCAAAATAACAAGAAAATGCAAACCAATCTCCAAGCTAGATTTTATTTATCTCCATTTCTCTTCTCCACTTGCATGAGAATGCAAGATTTTGAAGGTTGATTATTTTGATATGTTGATTGCTCAATTTCGTAGCATAATGATAAAATGGAGATGATAAAAGAAAACTAGATAGATAGATAAGAAGATTGAAAGAAATTTTGGCAGAGTAAGGATGCTAGAAGAAGACTCTCCCAAATGGCTTGTGAAAGGCTTGATTTATAGGAGAAGACTGGTTTGATTCGATGACCAAGATTTAATGTCTAATTTTTGATATGTATGGCTAGGATTAAAAGTTTATTTTAGTGCCTATGACACACATTAAGTGGGTTATGACATGAGGCTAAAATTAGGATGTGAGGGAATAGTGGGATTCTATTATTTATTTTGGAGGAAAAGATGCCTATGACACACAATGAATGGGGCTAAAAATAGGATGTGAGTGGGAATCTCATAATTTAAATAATAAAATTATTTAAATTATTTGTGTATGTGAAGAGTTGTAGTCATGTGACACATGTTGCAATGTGACAATAAGTGAGGGATTAATTCAAATATTTAATTTGAACTATTTTGAGACATGTGAAGGGGGAATTAATTAAATAAATGAGATTTATTTAATTAATTGGGAAGGTGATTAAGTGGAATAAATGAGATAAATGGGATAATGTAATGATCTAGGGTAAAATATTATAAAATGTCTTACAAGGTCATGTATCGGCTAGGTAATATTATGACATGGACAATGTTGGGTGTCTACATTTTGCCCCTCTTTGAGATGATGTTCGAGATGGTGAGATTTATGTTGAGTAACATCATTTCAAAGAAGCTAAGGTATGGATAGATGAAAAAAAAGATGATGCCCCAACCACTTGAGGAAGTGAGGAGTAAGATGAATGAAGGAAAGGGATGAAAGAAGAATATGATGATACAAAAGATATAAAGAAATGGGATTATGATATAGGATATGATAATGATGATGATGCCCCCTCAAGAGGATAGGCGGGTTGGACAAACACATATATGCTCTCCAAATGAATGAGACGATAAAGGAGGAATAAGATGAATGATACAAGATAAGAAGTAGATGAAAAATAAAAATGGCATGCTAAACTGCAATAAAGTGAGCAATCATATGTTTGATATAGCACTAGACGTTATGCACCAAGTTATAAGGACCAAGGTGATGATGTGTCTCAGGCTCCAACATAATACAACCTTGTATAGATACAAGATATGAATATTAGCTGGGAGTGATTTGGATTTGATGCAAATGTAAGATAAAAATGATAACACACACAAGCAAGCAAGCAAGCATGCACAAATGATACAAAAAAAACAAGGTATTGCCCCTGTCAAGCTATAAAATGATGATTAATTGATTGATTGATGATGATTATAGTGTTTTCATTGTGAGGAACAATATATCCCTAGATCAACACAGGGATGATTTATTGATTGATTTATTAATGATTGGGTTTACAACAAGATTAGGATCAAGACCAAAGGATGTGATTGGATAATTTGGTAAGATTGATTAGCTTGGTTGGTATGGATTAAGGATTGATTTGCATTTGGATTATTGCTTGGAATGATTGAAGATGATTGATTTGAAGATTTGGATGATGATTGATGAATTAAATTGAGGAATAATTTACTTGGAATGATTTTGATTGATTGGATTGATGAAGAAATTATTTGATTTGATGATAATGATTGGATTGATTAGAAGAATGGGTTTGATTAGAAGAAGTGATGTGTTTAGATAATTTGATGAAGAAATTGATTTGAAGAAGTTGAATTGATGCGTTGAATTGATTGGAAGAAGTGATTTGGTTTGATTTTATTGCTTGGATTTTTGTTGGCTATTTGATTTTTTTGTCTTTTTTCAAGACCCTTTTCCATTTTTTTTGTGTTTTTTGGGGATATTTTGAATTTTTGGATTTTTAAAATGTTTTGATTTTTTAAAATTTTTTTGATATGTTTTGATTTTTTTTAGATTTTTTAAATGTTTTGTTTTTTTTAGATTTTTGAAATGTTTTTTATTTTTTTGGATTTTTTCAGGACCTTTTTTGAAATATTTTGAGATGTCAATGGATGACAATTTGGGTAGCCTTTGTGCTAGATACCAATGAAAAGGGAAAATAAAGTCTAGGTGCAAGGAGATAGATGAGATTGATGGATAAAAGGGTGGGTGATAGGATAAGGGGTAGAAGGCTCATGATAGATGGATTGATAAAAAAAGATAGGTCAGTGTGAATGAAATGGATGTATGCATCATAAGAGAGTAAGGATGTGATCTCCAAAGACTATGTTGCATAGGAATAACATATCCCATTCTAGGCACAATACTTAGGATTTTCATGAAAAATCTTATGACACTAGGATAATGGTAGGCTTGTTTGGAAGGATGAAGTATATCAAAAGATATCCAAAGCATGTTTCAACATTTTTCCCCATATTTTTATCAAGATCAAAAGGCGGAAGAGAGGGTGAATGGAGTCAATATGATAAGTATATGGGTATGATGGCCAAGGATGATAATATAGGAGATGGTAAGATAGGATATGATAGTATAAAAAATGATATGGTAAGATGAGACAACATGTCCCCAAGTGTAAGTGACATAGAAGATCAACCTACACATGACGCCTATTTGCTAGGTTTTCATCATGGTACTTGATGAGGTAAAAATAACCTCATCATAATCAAAATTGGAAAACTTAATTTTCCTAACTCAATCCTAAGCCTGTGCCAATTTATTAAACTTTAGGAGAAGTAATTTCTTATTTTAAGGAAAATTATGCTTTCTTTCTTTCTTTTGATCAATTGAGGAAATTTACCAAAGCAGGTTTAATGGGTTGAATTGAGCGTTTTTGTAGGGAATAATAGGTCATCATGCAGCTGTTACAAAATTTTATCTAGCACGTGCCTCAAGAGTAATGCTGTGAGCCACTCCTAAATGCCTGGATGATGCGATGAATATTTAGTTTCTGCTCTTTAAATTTCTGTTGTTAAAAACTTTATGGCTCTTCTCGAGCCTTCCATATGTTTATGAGCTTTAAAGACATCAAAGTTAGTTTTAAGTTGAGGAAGAATTTTTCAATGGCTATCCACGCCATCTTAAATTTAGGATCTAGTTAAAAATTTATCTATAAAAATGTAATTTCACAAGTGATGAATAAGACAGAGGAAGTATCGTTATGCTGTTCACATGGTTTTTCAAAGCACTATTAAAATGAGTGATCCGATTTCTGTCTATTGGTAACTGTTGAGTTTCGAATGATGATGACTGTTTGTAATGAAAGGATTTGAGAACTTGTAGCTTATGTGATTCTAGGGATGAAATATTAGCCCGCGAGCTGGCCACTCGAGGGGAGTTAGCCTAGATAGATAAGTATTTTACTATTAAGTTATTTTCTTTGCTTAAGGTAAATTGTTGTTCAGTAGGAAGTAACAAGTTGTTGAAGAGTCGAGTCTGTAGTTCAGGAGCACCATTGTTTTTAATTTGTATAAGTTATTTTCTATAGTTGATAAAGTCCTTTACTGTTTAAAAAGATGTTTAATTGTCTATTTCCTTAACTTTCTATTTCTGTAGTACATCAATTGTTTAGTTTGCTTATTTCCATGCTTTCTAGTTTAGCCGTAATGCTTTCTAAATTAGTTGTCTTATGCTTTTTAATTTAGTATTTATGGATTTTCTTAGAGTAAGATTATTTTCTAGCTAAAAAGTAATGGCCCTAGATTAGAACTGATTTCCGTAGTTTAAGAGAAAAATAGAAAAATATAAAATGAGTTATCCAAATACTCTCCTTCTGCAAACTGCCTTGGACATTGCCTGGTCGACTAATTGACACACAATTATTCTAAAGTAGTAGGACCTAACGACTACCTATCACTTTTTAGCACCGTTGTCGGGGACCTCAAAATCCTTTGTGCTTAAGTGTTATTAGGAGACGGTTTGAATACAAGTTTTATGCCAATTTTTTTTCGGTCGGTTCCTTTTTTGCATGGTCCAGAAAAGAGGCCCTCACAGACATTTTATACGAAAGATCCCCCCAAAATATGTACCAATCATATATAAGGAAGCCCAAAGCTCAGACGACCACACTTCTGAAGAATTAATTGAGCCTGCACCACCCGAGGCTTTCCATTATTTACCTGTCGAGCAACTGGCAGAACAACCAGTTATAGAAGAAATTGTTTCTGAGGAACATACTCTTTTGAACATCATGGGAGATCGTAGAGCTGAACCTAACCATAATGAACCTCAACCTCCTAGAATGTTTACCTATCCTATTACGTTGGATGCTAATGATGATACTGTCATGAAAAACATTTCCCCAGCTTTCCTTCCAACCTTCTGTGGCTTGTCCTCAGAGGACCCTAACCAATTCCTCTTTGAATTCAAAGTCCTGTGTCAAACTTACGATTATAAGAACAACAACCAAAATTTTAAGCTCTTTCCGTCGACTTTGAAGGACTCCGCAATGCACTGGTTTATGGGATTGGGTTCGGGTAGTATAACATCCTGGAAGGAAATGGAGACTGTCTTCCTGCAAAAATACCAGAGTTACTATAGGGTAAGTGATCGTAAGGAGGAACTATTTAAATTGAGACAAAATGAGGATGAAAGTTTGGAGGATTATCCTGATAGATTCCTCTTCCTCTCTAAAAGATGTGCAGAAACAACCATTACCGTAGAGATTCTCAAAACAATATTTCTTAAAGGTCTTGATGATGACGCTCGAAGAAATATTGATTTAATGGGAAAAAGTGACATATCTCAATTAAATCTTGAAGAAATATGTAAGTTATGTCAGAATTTCTTTGGTACTTGGGGAGGAATCCAAAAAACTAATCTCTTTAAAGGGTCTAACAAGATAGGTAAGCTCTGCGAAGAAATAGCAAATCTGAAAATGAACATTCTCATGTAGTTGAATACCACATTATATGGTATACAAGCTAAAACTCACAACCATGAGACCTTGTCAATTTATTGTCCAAGGTGTTAGAATAAACACCTATTGTATGAGTGTGCTTTAGATAAAGTCAATGTTTGTCAACTGTGTGAGCAAAACCATCCTACAAATCAGTGTGAACTTTTGACGGATATCAAGAATACAAAGAAAAAAGCCATTCAGGTTGAAGAGGAGATAAATTCCTTAAACCAATGTCAAGGAGGAAATTTCCCTTATGGACATAATTCTAATCCTACATGGAGACAAAAAAATAACTGGGCTCATAATCAATGGACTCTATCTTGGAATCAGTCGCCTCCACCTCAACCTAGCTAGGGAACTCCTTATTGGGGATCCCCTGAGTGGACAAACCACACGGGGAAATCAACAGTGGTCAAATCAACCCCAACAATAGTGGAATCAACAACATGTTGCCCCCAAATGGAATCGGGCACAAAATCAGTTTTATACTGAACTTAAGAGGAATCAACAATAGAATCTGTTATCTCTAGCTCAAACCCTCCTCAAAATGAGCAGGTAAACCAACCTCAGCTTCCAATGCAACTGCTTCCCAATCCTAAGAATAATCGCCAAAATACACCAGTCTATTCTACTGAACATGAAAATGTTACAGGGCTTAATACAATACACTTCAGAAATGTGCAATTATGTTCTAGGTGAACTCTTCAACCCTCGACCATTGAAGAAATAGTGGAGGAAACTGAGCCTAAAAGTCCAATAAAAGGCATGTCGTCTAATCAGGATACCACTCCTAGAGACAAAGAGCCTTTTTCAGTGGCAAGGGCTACTGACTTGTCTCAGGGGGAGGAAGGTCAGTCCTCAAGTCAACATAAGGAGGATCTTGTTCCAAGGGAGAAAAGGATGGCACCATACCCAAAACTTTTAAAGTCCATAACTCCGGAAGATACTTTGGAAGTATCTTTGGAAACAGAAACTGCGTTAATTCAGGAGATTAAGCAGTTTCAAATTGAAGTTCCTTTATTGCAAGCAATAAAGGAAATTCCTAAATTAAACTAGTTAATAAAGCAACTATGTATCAAAACACCAGGGAGGAAGCCAAAAAAGATAAATATCGTTCATATTGATGGTTATTTAGCCAATTTTCTATCTAGAAAGACTATTTCTCTAAAATACGATGATCCTGGGAGTCCACTTATAACCGTTACAATCAACGAGGTAGCAATACCAAATGCACTAGTGGATCTAGGAGCAACTATTAACGTGATGACTGTGGATGTAATGGAAAAATTAGGTTTAACTAATTTACGTCCTACAACCACAGTCTTACAAATGGAAAATTAGTCTATAGCCATCCCAAAGGGAATCATTAAAAATATCCTTGTCAAAGTTGATGGATGGGATTACCCAGTCGACTTCCAAGTAATTCAGTTGCTTACACCTAAGGATAGCTATCCTATAATTCTTGGAAGACGTTGGCTGGCCACGGTTGCTACTAAGATTGATTGTAGGGAAGGGGGAATGACCATTTTGCATGGTCAAGATAGTAAACATTTGTTCTTATATCCCCCTGCTAAACCTACTGAGCACAAAAAGGTCTGGGTTGATGAACCTAAGGAATCAAATAGTTCAGACAATTTAACCTCCCTAGCCATGGTAGTAATTAAACAACATGGGGAAGAACTGGAGGAAGAGTTAGTAAATGAAATAGCACACCTTGCTACAACCTCGAATGAGGAAGAAGTGATGGATGCCCCAATAATTTTTGGGCAACCAATTGATATAAATGAGATGGAGCACAACTATGCTACAATGGGAATGCCTTGTCCCTTAGCAAATATGATTCCCAAAACAAGTCATTTCTATAAGGATATCACAAAGTTTCACCAGCTAGTACCTCATAGTTGTCCTCTTAATATGTTATTGCAACCTATGTATACTGTGACCTCGGTTCATCCTGGAACAAAATTGATAATGCTATTACCAGGAAAAACCTTGAATATCAATAGTCGGTTGACAGAAACTCAAGAGGATAAGTTGTTTAATGTGCTAGTACAAAGGTCTAAAGATTTTGCTTGGGATTATATGGACATGAGGGGAATTCACCCAAGTGTTTGTACTCATCACATTTACACTGACATTAGTATAAGGCCTATTTGCTAGCCGCAAAGGAGACTCAATCCTACATTAAAGGATTTGGTCAAAATTGAGATTGAGAAACTCCTTCATGTTGGATTTATTTATCCAATCTCTGATAGTTAATGGGTATCGCCTATAGTGGTAGTCCCAAAGAAAAATGGGAAGTGGAGAATCTGTGTGGATTATCGAGAACTCAATAAAGCCACTTATAGAGATTATTTTCCCTTACCATTCGTTGATCAGGTCCTAGACAACTTGGTTGGGAGGAAGCATTTCTCCTTTCTTGATGGATTTAGTGGTTATAATGAGATACAAGTTGCTCCAGAAGAACAGGACAAAACCATGTTTACATGCCCTTAGGGCACATTCGCATATAGAGTGATTCCTTTTGGACTATGCAACGCTCCAGCGACCTTTCAGAGAGCCGTTCTTGCCATATTTTTTGCTCTCATTAATGATTGTGTCGAGGTCTACATGGACAATTTTATAGTCTATGGGTCAACATATGACAAATCCCTTCAAAACCTAGATCGAGTTCTACAAGTTTGTGAGGAAAATAGACTATCCATTAGCCATGAGAAATGCTTAATAATGGTGGAACAAGGAATAGTCTTGGGTCATTATATTTCCCCAGAAGGAATAAAGGTCAACCCTAAGAAAATTGAAGTCATCCAATAGTTGACAATTCCTCAAACTCAGACATATGTAAGAAGTTTTCTTGGACATGCTGGTTACTATAGAAGGTTCATAGAAGGCTTTAGTAAAATTGTAGCTCCTATGTTCTCTCTTTTGCACAAAGAAGTGGAGTTTGTCTGGACATCTTAGTGTCAGAAATAATTTGAAGCAATCAAAGAAAAACTTGTCTTTGCTCCATTCTGAGAGGGACAAATTGGAGTATTCCCTTTCATATCTATGCTGATGCTTCTGAAGATGCTAATGGTGCAGTTCTAGGACTGGAAGATGAGAACGAGGGAAAGTATGCTATATATTTCATCACCAAAAATCTTACTCCTACAGAAAAGAATTATACAACAATAAAAAAGGAATTCCTGGCTGTTGTTCACGCTATTAAGAAATTCTGTCATTATATTACGGGGTATAAGGTCATAGTTTATATGGACCACTCCACTGTGAAGTACCTAATGAACAAACCGATGGTTAATGGTCGAATTATGAGATGGCTATTGCTCCTTCAGGAGTTTAATACCACAATTCTTGATAAACCAGGGAAATATAATGTGGTAGCCGATTTTCTATCACGAATCAAACATGAAGAAGGTGACAACACCCCTGTACAGGATGATTTCCCAGATGAAAATTTGTTTGCGATTTCTATAAAATCACCTTGGTTTGCAGATATCACTAACTATTTAGTTGCTTCAGAAGTACCTCCTGGATTCACGTCTAAGCAAAAGAAGCATCTAATCAGGGAAAGTGCCCCGTTCAAGTGGATTCATGGAATGTTATTTTGTTGTGGTCTTGACATGATTTTGAGAAGATGTGTAAGAGTGGATGAAACCTACAAAATTCTAAGGGCTTGTCACGATGAACCTTCGGGAGGACATTACTCTGCAAAGAGAACTTCCCAAAAGGTCCTAGGTGCCAAATACTATTGACCCTTAATGCACAAAGACATTAAGAACTATGTTCATCATTGTGATGAATGTCAAAGGGTAGGAAGACCAACTTCTTCTTCGGAAATGCCGTTGCTGCCACAGGTAGTCCTTGAACCATTCAAAAATGGGGTTTAGATTTTATCGGACCCATAGATTCTTCCTCTCAAGGGAAAGCGTATATTTTGGTTTGCACTTATTACCTGACAAAATGGGCTGAAGTTCAAGCCATAAGAATAGCTAGAGAAGAGCAGGTTGCAGACTTCCTTTATAATAAAATCTTCCTTAAATTTGGAGCCCCTTGAACCATTGTAACTGATCAGGGACCCCAATTCATGTCCCGAGTGCTCTTGGCATTTACCAATCATTTTCAGGTAAGCCATAGGAAGTCATCCCCTTACCACCCTCAAGCGAATGGCTAGGTAGAAGTAACTAACAGAGAACTAGAAAAAATTCTAACAAAAATAGTTTCTTGTGGAAGAAAAGATTGGGCTAGAAAACTCTTTGAAGCTGTATGGGCGTACAACACAACTTGGAAATCTATGACTGGGTTCAGCCCCTATGAGCTCATTTTTGGGAAGGAGCCTCTTCTTCCCATTGAGTTTGAACTACAGACTCTATGAACGGCTATGGAGCTAGGTCTAGATTTAAAACATGCCCAAGTTGAATGAGTTCTGTAGCTAAGTGAATTGGATGAGCTTCGTTTAGACGCCGTCCATCAAAATGAACTAATTCAACATCAACAAAAAGTGGCATGATAAACATATTAAGGAAAAGGAGTTTCATAATGGGGAATGGGCCCTATTATTTGTTTTGAGATACAAGGATCATAAGGGGAAGCTCAGGACTCACTGGCTGAGACCTTATGAAGTTGATGAAGTCTTTTCGAACGAAACTATTCAGTTGAAACCAGTCGATGGTGACACGCGAACTCTATTGGTAAATGGTCATCGCTTACATGTCTACCATAAGCCATTCAACAAGGAAGAATTTACAAGGATGGTTGAAATGCAGAGTGAGATCCAATGTGTTGACTCTACCACGACAAAGTCTATCTGGTAACAATGCTATGTTGTTCAAAAAAATAAAAAATAAATTTTTTTTTGAAAACATGCAATAAACAGACATGAATGCTCAGATATTTTCCTTTATTAAATCTTTCTTCATTTTTGGACTTAGCTAAATATTTTCTTTATTTTTGCAAGACTTCTCAAAAAGCGGAAAATAACTTCCAGAGCACCCCCCAAAGATGCTCTGGAACGTTATGACACCGGTACTGATGCTCCGAAACTTGACATTTCCAAGCCCGATGCTCCAGAAATTGTATAAAGCTCATCACGTCGAAGAGGCATTCTGCACTAAGGTTCAAAGCCCATGAAGTTTAAAAATTCTTTTCCATATCACTCCTCCTTCTAGTCTATTGCTGCTCCGGTTGCATCTTTCAGCGATGCTCCAAAACCTTCCATTCCGTTGCTGGTCCGGCTGCATCTTTCAGCAATGCTCCAGAACCTTCCATTTCGTTGCTGCTCCGGTTGCATCTTTCAACGATGCTCTGAAACCTTTCATTCCGTTGCTGCTCCGGCTACATATTTCACCGATGCTCCAAAACCTTTCATTCCATCGCTGCTTTGACTGCATCTTTCATTGATGCTCCAGAACCGTTCATTCCATTGCTGCTCTGACTGCATCTTTCAATGATGCTCCAGAACCTCCATTTCATTCCTTGTTTCGATCGCACCACACACCGATGCTCGACTAATTATGCACTCTTTCCAAGCGCATTGACCAAATTACATGCTCTGGAACTTGCTCGATTGTTTTTCCCCACCTTTTCCAAAATTTTAAATTTTCACGATTCTTCCGCCAAAAAAATTCCCATACATCTGTCTTTCTATTTTTTCTTTAGTCATAAGTAAGCCACCCAATTCCGTACTCATCATTGATAGCTCCGTCCTCCATAGAATTACACACCATATCATAATAACTCCGCTGTCACCTCAACCAATACCTTCATGTCATCCTGTCAAATTTGTAAGGTATAAAATCTTTGAACGATCACATAACGCAAGTAAGTATTAATTTTCGCTTTAAGTAGGTAGTTATTTTTGAATAAAGAATAATTAATTGGCACGAACTTCACTCCCAATTTAGCAATTTGTGCCACTCAGTGATCAACTATTTGTACGACAAAGCCTTTTGCATGCCTCCATATAGATTGGAAATTATTGAAGAGTAAGCTGCAAATAAGACAAATGAGAGATTTCAGAGGCAATATTTTCAAAAACCAGCATGGAAGCTTTGTGCTAGACTTAAAAATCTTTTGCAGAGTGTGAAATAAGGAAATGGGGGGTGGTAAAAGAAAGCCAGAGTCAGATTCAGTAGAAAAATTGTTGGGATTGAGCAATATCTCCAGGTTGTTTGAAGAAGCAGGATGGTTAAACTTCATCAGAAAATTTGAGGGCTATAACGAAAAGCTGGTCAACTCTTTTGCTGAGAACTACACTAATGGTGAGGTGGTACTTCATGGGAAGCATTTCAAGGTGAGTTCCAAAATCATTTCCCGCTTATTTGGTTTAGAGAATATAGACATAAAAATAAAGGAAACCTCTCAAATTACGTACCAAAAGTTGTCTGAATTATTCGTTAGAGAGGGAGACCCACACCCAATGCTAGTAATAAGTACCAGGGGGAAAAATAAAGGGTTCTAGAGAACCTCCATATTAGAACCTTAGGGCACTACTGCTGCATGGATTATAAGTTATTTTACCTATGAGGGTCAGCTAGCTATAGTTGTAGGACCTGCCTTTCATATGTTGACCCATGTACGTCATGGGAAGGAGGACCCAACTCTTAGGGTTAACATGCCTGAATTCTTGTATGATTTCTTGAACACCTCCATAGAAAGGTATAAAACAGAGATTGGGCCCTTGAAAAATCACGAGTTAATTCAGCTAATCTGCAAGGACCAGTTCTATAAGAAACCAGAGGGAAAATGGGAGAAGTTTTTAAAGAAAATGGAGACGCCTGCAATTGCAAGAACCATAGAATCAGGGGAACCATTCCACTAGGCTATATCTCCATCTAGATCAATTTCCCCTAAGGGCTCTCCAGCTCTGGAAGCTCTTAATCCCACCACTCCTGGTGAGAATTTTCCAACCTTCTTTGGGGATGAATTCCAAACCCCCGACCTTCCAGAACATGTTGATATTATTTATTCTCGCACAAGCAAACCCAGAAAGAAGAAAAAGGGGAAAAATAGAACACCCGTCATTTTCCAAGAATTTCCTCCATTCAGAAGAAGTAAGAGGTTAGCCTCTGAATTCTCCAAAACCCCAATATAGGGTAAGAAGCAAAGTTCACAAAAGATAAAGCCTAAGCGGCCACCTGAGCCCATAGAAATTTTAGAGCTTTCCAATGAAGAGGAGGTACCCCTAAATAAACAAGATTCAGGAGAAGAGTTTCCTTTCCACTCTGCACATATGGAGGACATCTTCAATGATGAAATTCAAGGAAGATAACCCGAGGGGGATGGTGGTGTGCTAGAAAATTTGTCACCCATTGTGAATAAAATTATTGAAAAAGTTGAAATAAGTAGTGCCATTATTGAATTGGAAAAGCGTAGAGTAGAAATTAATGATTTACAAAGACAATTGTCTAATAGTAATGAATTTATAGAATTGCAGAAAGAAGAATCAGCTGTGCAAATGGCAATAATAAATAAAAGAGATCACAAAATAAAAGGCTTGAAGCTTCAATTGCAAGAAAAAGACTCAATAATCCACAAGTTACAAGAATAGATGCAAGAACAAAATCAAAAGCATAAAATGTATAGTGTTGACATTGCAAACAAAGATGCAGAGATGGAAAGAATAAAGAATTTTTTTGTGCTCATGCTCATAGCTTTCGAGGAGGACAAGAAAATAAAAACTAAGGAGTTGAATGCTTCCATTAGTAGGGTAGTTGAACTAGAGTAGGACTTGCAGGAATGCAATATAAAACCTCAAATGGAGTCCAAGGAAATTCAGACTGAGCCAATTGTAACTGATTGGTTCTAAGTCCGCATTCCACCTCTGCTAATGAAATGGATGGAAAAGTGTTACTTCCTCAGGAATGTCCAAACTGAAAATTACAGGCTCAAGAAGGAACTAGTGCTCCTGAAGGAGTCATTTCATAAGGCCTATAGAGGGAAGCAGGATGCATGTCAACTGGTGGATTGTTTATTGAATTGTAGAAGACCATCAAGAGTCTACTCTATGTTTTTGAATGAACAGTGGTTAAGATGGAAACTGTTTAGGATTTATAATGATCAACCCTATGAACCTAATGATAAAGAATTTGTGAAAATATTTGTAGAATCAACTTCTGAAGACCAAGATTTAATTTGTGAATTCTTTCTGCATGATTTTTTATTAGAAAATCATACAAATTTCTTTATCAACTTGTTTGTTGGAGAGGTAGAATTGAGAGCATTCCTCTCTACCATGAGGAATCAAATTCATTGGAAAGATAGGACAAAAGAATTTGCACAGGAAGAGAGAACAACAGGTCTCCAAATAAAGTCCCCAAATTCAAGGCCTGATGGGTTCAAAGCTACATTTTTGTCTCTCCTAGTTAATGATAAGATGAAGGGAAGGTATGACAATAGCCTCAAGCAGTGTTATGATAATTTCATGGAAAATAGACAAAATTTGGTAGGAAAGGCATGGCATGCGTGTGAAGAAAGATTCACCCCTCTACCAGATTACTTAAAGAAAAGAGAGGTTATTTTCCCTCTAAATATCAGGTGGTCATTCAGAAGGGAAGATGCCCTAGTTAAAATTCTAAAGACTCTGAGGACAAAATGGATAGGAATGAAATATAGACCTCCCTTGCTACTCAATCCACCCTCGACCTTGAATATTTCCACAGATAAGAATGAAAGACTTTTTAATGAATGGAGGGAGAGTGTGATGTTTCATAGAGGGTTCATTCATAACCCTAAAGCTTTCGATACATCAGCTAGGGAGACTCATGATCTCAATAGTCTTTATGAGGAATGAAATATAACTCAAGGGTTTAACTATGGAGCAGGAGGACCTGGCAGAAATTAGGTAGGGGAGGAAATGATGAGGTAAAAATAACCTCATCATAATCAAAACTAGAAAGCTTACTTTTGCTAACTCAATCCTAAGCCTGTGCCAATTTATTAAACTTTGGGAGAAGTAATTGCTTATTTTAAGGAAAATTATGCTTTCTTTATTTCTTTTGATCAATTGAGGAAATTTACCAAAGCAGGTTTAATGGGTTGACTTGAGTATTTTTGTAGGGAATAATAGGTCATCATGCAGCTATTACAAAAGTTTATCCAACATGTTCCTCAAGAGTAATGCTGTGAGCCACTCCTAGATGCCTGGATGATGCGCCAAAGATTTAGTTTATGCTCTTTAAATTTCTGTTGTTAAAAAATTTATGGCTCTTCTCTAGCCTTCCATATGTTTATGAGCTTTAAAGACATCAAAGTTAGTTTTAAGTTGAGGAAGAATTTTTCAATGGCTATCCACATAAATGTTTAAGCTTTTGATGTGGAGGGGGTGTAGGAAGTAATGGAGATTTTTTCTTAGGAGATGGGTGATGAAGTGCTTTATGTACCCACATAAACAATATTTTTATGACTTTTATTTTTCTTGTGGGATGGAATATGAGATTCTTGAATAAAGTGGGAATGTGAGGTGGAAGTGGATGGTTGGGATTTTTGAGATGTAGATGCCTCATTTGACTTGTTTTCCTTTTTCTTAGGTATCTAAACTATTTTGTTTTTAGACTTTTCTTTTGAAGGTATGGGCTTATATTTCTTTTTGGATGGATTTTTCTTTGATTCTTTGCTTTTGTGTCCTGGGGCATGAGGACCCTTCAGTTTTTTTGCTTTATAGATAGAGGCATCCAATTTTTTTCTTTTGAATCCCATGGGTATGGTGGAAT
Source organism: Sequoiadendron giganteum (assembly GCA_007115665.2). NCBI lineage: Eukaryota > Viridiplantae > Streptophyta > Pinopsida > Cupressales > Cupressaceae > Sequoiadendron > Sequoiadendron giganteum. The sequence goes on along the minus strand of CM021109.1, from coordinate 185,653,356 downwards.
GAGTGGAAGCTTCATGTTTAGACAATGTGTGCATTGATTGGTCATGATTAAGATTTTTAGAGGATTTATGGATAGGTGGATAAGGGGATTGGATAATGGGGATATTAAGTGTTGGGAGTAGTGGAGGTAGATTAGATGGAGGGATATTAGGAGTTGGAATAAATTGTGGAAGGTGTATGGTCACATTCTTTTGAAATTTGTAAGATGATGGAGGAGGGATGGCAACATATGTTTTAGGTATATGATAGGATTTATGGTGGAAAGAGGACTTATGATGGATGGAGGAAGTGCCGACATCTTTAGATTGGCGTCCTTGGGGTGTATATCCAAGCCCATAAGAGCGTGGAGGGACCTTGACATGGATTGGTTCCAAAACACCTTGTTCATAAAGGCCTAAGCCTTTACCTTGATAGTTCATGTTATGAAGCATGCGATGGATAATGGGACTAGGTGTGTTTTGGACATTAGAATTGAGTTCATTATTAGATGAAGAAGGTGAAGTGGATAAAGGTTGTTGTTGTACTAAGGAGGAACATTCATGAATAAATATGGATAGACCAATAGGACATGTTGGTGGATTTTAAATGGGGTTGATAGTGGATGTGGAAGGATCATTAGGATCTTGATTATGCTCATTTATATCCACACTATTGGTTTGATCTTCTAAATTTAATTGGGAGCCATGTGTCTCAGCATGACAAGTGGATAATGTAGGATCATGGATAGGAATAGGTAGGGGGTGTATAGGAGCAATGTAGGTTTCTTGCTCATGGATAGATGAAGTGATAGGCTCTTGACCATGGAATGCATAGAGTTGGCTAAGAGGATCATCATGGCCTTCTTGATCATAGGTAGGATCTAGATCATAGAGAGAAGCTTCATCATGAATAGGACCAAGTATTTTATGAGTGGGATTATTAGAAAGGCCTAGATCTTGATTATAATGAGAGGTTAATGTTTCCTCATGCTTAGGATAATGCTCTTGACATAGCTCTTGAATTTGAGTGGAAATGGAAGTGGAAGGCTCTAGAAGAGGCTTGGTATGGTCTTTATGATTAACAACATGAGGGCATGATGAAATTTGACTTAGAAATATAAGATCAATAGGTTGTGGACCATATGATGGAGTTGGAAGAATAGGCATGGCATTCAAAGGTTCATTGGTAAGCTCAATAATGGGTGCTTGACATGGGGATGGTCTATTTCATGCTAGTAATATTTGGAGAAAATCATTAAAGGATTATTTGGTTGATGGATTAGAGCTTGAGAAGTTGGATGGTGGTGTTGGTGTAGGAATAGTATGCTTTGAGATAGGAATTTTATTAGATGGTTATGGAGGACTAGTAGATGGAATGGTGTATGATTCCAAACTTAGGGTGGTATTTCCTTTGTCAATAGTATCATTAAGGTGACCTAAGATTTCTACAAAGTTTTCATCATCACTAGGATCTAAAAAGTTCTCATCATCACTAGGAGAAAAGTTTGACCCACCTTGGAGGATATATGGTTTTGGATTATCTTCATGATTAGGTGAAGGGGCTCCTCAAAGTATGACCTTGGGCTTTTGACTAAGATCATTAAGGATTAAGACCATTTTAGCAAGTGCTTCCCTAGGATTAGGGTGATGATGATGATGTGGAATGATTAGATTGGATGACTTGGATTGATTAGTATGAAATTGATTGGAATGTGATTAGAAAAAGGATGATTAGGATGATTAGAATGATATGTTTATGTGTTGGTGTTTATAGCTTGATATGACAATTTGTAAACAAATTATTATACATGTACACACATGAATCACACACACAAGACACATAAGCAAGTTTAAATTTGAAATTATGAATGTGATGATTAAGCACACACTTGAAGAAGACATATCAACAAGTCCTAGAACTAGTCAAGTGGGTATGGTCAATTAGGTCTTAAGCTAGGAAGCACGAGGTTGACTAGGGATAATTTGAAAGAAAAATCCTACCACAAAAATGGGAGAAAGGGGTAACCCACCCTTCACCTTCACTTCCCAAAGGTATAAAGTTCTTTGGGGCTTAGCAAAGAGTGACAAGATTTTAACTCCAAAAGAAGTGTGTCTTTCGATTCACACCTCAATTGAGGTCATCCCTTGGAGTGGTGTGTGCTCCAAGCAGCCCCCCTAAGAAGGGTATGACAAAAGAAAACCAAGTGAGGTGTTTTTGATCACACACGCACTCGATTCACACTCGTAGTTGTTAATTCCCTTTTAGAAAATTGAAATGTGTGTAAAACAGTTCAAACACTTGTTGTTCTTAATCCAAAGCAAAAATGTGTGATGGAAGACAATGGTTCTTTTTAAGTCCAATTTCAAAGTGTGATTGTAAACAATATGTTCATTTTAAAGCCCCAAATTCAAGTGTTTTGTAAACAAGATTGATTGATCAAATAAGAGATAAAGATAATAGAATGAGTGTACCTGAAAGTTTTCGCTTTCCAATCTAATATGTATGACTGATATTGCTGTTACTACAACTCCTTATGATCACCTACAAAATAAAAAAATGATATTATAATGCAGCCATAAAAAAAAGTTCATCAGGAAATTGCAATTTCAGATACATGTTTTTAACATAATCGAATTAGATTCAATTATTTGAAGATGTTAATGATCCAAAAAATAAAAAATTATAGAAGAAACCCCTACTAATTTTCTGAGAAATTTTCAGAAATTTAAAGAAGTTGGAAAAATTCCCCATTTTGCGCCTAGAAATGCAGATTTATGAAAAACCTATAGAAAAAAAAGATCAAATCATTTAGCACCTTATATGACCTCAAAATAAAATATGTAAAAAAGAGACCCCCATTAGAATTTCAAGAGATTTCCAGAAATGTAAACATTCTTGTAAAATTCTTATATTTTCATCCAGAAAGTCAATTTTATTAAAAACCATAAAATAATGATAACTCCTACAAAAAAGGTGATAACCCTCAATTTTTTTACTCTAGCCTCCTTAAATGATGGAAAAAATTCTGTGAAAATATTGTAGAAAAATTCATAGCCATTTAGAAGATATGAAGAAATTTGTAAAATCTAGGGTTTTGTCAAAAAAATAGCAGATTTACAAAAAAAGTTAATGAAACCTACAAAAAAAAACAAGCTGGATCAAAGGATTCACATCAGGTTCACGAATGTAGTTAGGGAAAATCAGATATAAAACTAAAACAACAAGATATCAAACCCTAACTAGCACAATAGAGTAAAAACAAGTATGAAAATCAAAATAACAAGCGAATGCAAAACGATCTCCAAGCTAGATTTGATTTATCTCCATTGCTCTTCTCCACCTGCATTAGAATGCAAGATTTTGAAGGTTTGATTATTTTGATATGCTGAGTGCTCATTTTCACAACATAACGATAAGACATAGATGATAGAAGAAAACTAGATAGATGGATAAGAAGATTGAAAGAAATTTTTGTAGAGTAAGGATGCTAGAAGAAGATTCTCCCAAATGGCCTGTGAAAGGATTGATTTATAGGAGAAGGCTGATTTGATTCGATGTCTAAGATTAAAAGTCAAATTTGTGATATGTATGGCTAGGATAAAAAGTTTATTTTAGTGCCTATGACACACATTAAGTGGGTTATGACATGAGGCTAAAATTAGGATGTGAGGGAATAGTGGGATTCTATTATTTATTTTGGAGGAAAAGATGCCTATGACGCATAATGAATGGGGCTAAAAATAGGATGTGAGTGGGAATCTCATAATTTAAATAATAAAATTATTTATGCATGTGAAGAGTTGTAGTCATGTGACACATGTTGCAATGTGACAATTAGTGAGGGATTAATTCAAATATTTAATTTGAATTATTTTGAGACATGTGAAGGGGGAATTAATTAAATAAATGAGATTTATTTAATTAATTGGGAAGGTGATCTAGTGGAATAAATGGGATAAGTGGGATAATGTAATGATCTAGGGTAAAATATTATAAAATGTCTTACAAGGTCATGTATCGACTAGGTAATATTATGACATGGACAATTTTGGGTGTCTACAATATGAAATCTCTTAAAGATGTAGGCGGGGCATGTATGCCACATCCCTGCAAAACATTGTTAGTATGTGTAGACATGGAAAATATATCGACACACTTGATCCTGATTACTAACACTATTTCGTCTTGAATCACCTTCTCAGCTTATCATCACCTTTCATCCCTTAAATGAATAAATCATTATTTATCTAATTAGGTCATTCTTCCCCATTGATTAAATTAATTAGTTTGATTTAATTAACCCTATATCTCCATTTAATTAAATAATTCATTCTATTTAATTAAATCTCTAAAGTCATCCTATTAAATTGAATAAATGAAACCTTATTTAATTTAATCTAACATCATCCTCTTTTAGTTAAATAAATCAAAATATTTATTTAATTAAACTCTAAATCATTTTCTTTTCAACTTTGATTTAAATAAATCCTAAAATATGAATCAAATTTGTCACATCACCTAATCTCTCATTAAATTGATCAAATTTTGATTAATTTAATCCAAATCTCTTAATTTCTCTAGATCTTGCCACTTGCACATGAAAAGCATTTAATTAATTTATTAAATCAACATTTTCTCTCAACATGGCATATTTAGGGAATATTCCTCCAAATTTGAAATCTCTCCAAGTGGATTTGTACATCCAACAAGACATTCGTTCCTCTTACATGTCCTTGTGCATTGAGCCAAGTGACATTTATTTCATTCTTTTTTCCCTCTTACATGTCATTTCATAAATTTAAAATTCCACCTAATATCATTTATTGGCTAATTCATCAAAATGTGCACAACCTTCCTCCATTCACATCTTGACAAGTGGAACTTGGCCATTGGATGTTGAATGATCCCACATTCATCCATTTTGCCTTTTCTTCTCTCAATCACATCTATAAATAAGAGGCTTTCCTTCTCATTCTTCACCCACACTTAGAGCAAAGTTATTATCTTCACATTTAGAGCAATTTCATCCTTTTCTTGAGCATTTAGGTTATTACATATTTTGTCAAGGAATCATATTGTTCTTCACCGTCAAGTGGATCAATCTTTATCAAACTTACAAAGGAGTTGGGAAAGGGCCAATTTCTACACATAATTGGCACCAATTCCCCCATGGGATTGAGGATTGGCATGCTTAAATAGGATTTATTTACTTTCTTGTCTTGTTCTTCATATTTTCCTATTTTGAGCATTGCTAATGAATTTCATGGGGAATCCTTGTTCTCACTTGTATATGAATCTAATTATGTGTTTGTTTCTCATGTTTGTGTAGGTCTAGGATTGGGGTTCACATTTTGGTGCTAGGAGGGCAAATCTCAAGTTTTAATCACGTTTTTCTAGAAGATTTCATGCTTTTTGTGCTTTTTTGCAAGTTCCAAGAAACTGAACCATTGGCTATCAAGCGACGCTATATTGCACTGCTTAAACTTACAAACTCTGTTGCTGGTGTCTTCTCGCCTAAAATTTTCAAATTTTAAACTTGGCCGTGGACTTTCCAAATTGCAAACTCCACCGGTGGGTAAATAGAGATGCAATCACAACCTCTATTTCACTACAAAGCTACAATCGTGGCCTTTGTTTCACTACAGAGCGTCGCTCTCAAAAATTAGTGGCATTATATTACACTGCTGAAGTTTCTAAACTCCACCACACTTGTGACCTGCATCACTGGGGTGGAGTAAAAGGGTCAAATTTGATTTTTTTTTTTGGCATGTGTCTTTTTGTTGCTGACTTTTTGACTCCTAACCTGTTGGCTGTCTCTATATTTCTTGGTTCTAATCAGTTTTGCAGGTTGAGGCAAGGAGGGAGCAAAGAAGAATCTTTCACTATGACATCATTGTCTTATTGTATAAAGTGTTTTTGAACACTTTGGGAGAACTTATAATCCCTTCCTAAGAAATTGATTACCTTCATGCTTTTAGGTTCACTAAAGTTTCTTTTGGGCTCTAAAAAGATCACTTCAAAAGTTTTCAATTCTTTGCAACAAAGGGCTTAAAAATAACTTTTGGACAAACTCACTAGATTTGGTTTGAGGATTAACAATTGAATAAGGAAAATTCCATATTTCATTTTGGTGCACTAAAAAGAATCAAATCATTGCTTTGTGGACTTAAAATGAACAAGTGCTTCTTTGTTTTGTAATTACTTACCCAAAGTAATATCACTAAAAGGATGTATGCACTTCTCTCGTGCTTTATGGTGATATTAAGAATCAAAAGTATTTTTGGTGATCTTAAATTGTGTAAGTGATTGCCTTCACATTTCATTTGGGATTAAAAAATTGAACCAATATTGTGAGTGTGAGTGCCACATATTGCGAGTGTTCTCCCTTTGTTTTTCAATGAAGGTCGATCAAACTACGGGATAAGCTTGCTCTCTTTTGTTTATCTTAGAGGGCCTACCTGGTGGGTAAAAGTAACCACCCCTGGGAATGACCCAACTGGGAACGTGTTGAAGAAAAATGACTTCCAACCGGTATATAAGTGTGGATTCTTGAGGAAAGTTTGAGAATCATGAGAATTATTCCCATGAGAAGGGTAGCAATGGTAACTCACTGCATGGATAGTCCCCCACGAACAAAATGCCCGCATTAAAACCCCTTGCTTAGAAAAGGCCAAAATCCTTTCTATTTGTTGGTGCAAAAGGTCATATCCTTTGAAGCCGCCCCATGTAACATGTAGTTCTGTTGTAGAGATGAGAATTATACCATGAGAGATTCATGGGTACTGATGCTTGACTGACCCGAGAAGCGAGTGCATTGTAAGGGGGATCTTGTGTGGTCAAGCATCTAATCATCCGCACTGAATATGCATAGCTAGATTTATCCAAGTGGGATCCCAACAAATATTGTCTTTACATCCTAGGATTGTGCATGCTCTTGGGATAAAAAAACACATTGCTTTGATAAAAAACATTTGAAAAAAAACATTCACAAGATCTTCAAAATTTCAAAGGGAAGCAAATACCTTTGATGAATTCAAGTGCTCTTGCTTGCCCTAGGGATTTCATCCTTAGAGGCTTCTAATTATTTGAACTTAATCACAATTTTCTCTCTCTAAAGTCAACCTAGGAAACTATGCTCTTGAAACCTCAATTTTCACATAAGAGATCTTGTGGAATGAAAAGGAATTGAGGCATAGACATTTAGTTTGAAATTTTAATCAAGAAATTGTTTGTGGTAAAAAGAATTCATTAAGCAAAATAAAGAACAATTGAATCCCACACATGTGTTTCAAATGATTTCCCACAAAATCAAAATCCAGAAACCGATGTTCAAAAGTCTTAGTCCAAAAGCCCATGAAGAGCATCTTTCAAGGCTTCACGAGGTAAGAGAAAGGTTTTTTTACAACTTCTACAAGAAAGCTTCAAGAAACAACCCTAACTTGTATCAGTTTTATTATCAGAAAAATCCTAATCTCTTTCAAAGGTTTTCTTTTCTCACATAGGAAGTGTGGCATGTTCTTCAAAATCTAAGTCTTGTAAGAAGGAGTTTTATCTAGGTCAAGTCTAGGATCAAAATCATCACTCTCACCCATCCCTCAATCATCGAATCCAAAAGTAATCTCACCAAAAAACTCTTGGAAACTTTGAAAACATCATTTATGCTAAACTTCTAGGAAAAATCAAAATCATCTTGTTTGGTTAGATATGTGTAGATGAATCCTTCTCCACATATTTGACCAAATTATCAATCGTTGTGAACAAATTTACCTCTTGATAAAATCCAACATCTCGGGGTCTAGGAGTTCATTATCCAAAATCACTTTGTTTGACTTAACACACTTAGTCAAATTATCCTCTTGTGTATGAGTTTACTCTAGGATAACACACCTTCCTAGAGTTCATAAGTTCATTATCCAAATAAATCAAAATCAAATCAAATCAAGCCTTAAAGTTTAGCATCTCCCTTAAGGTTCTTCAAGATTTTTCATCATCTGTATCATCCATCTTTCATTTTCATCATCACTTTGATCCTCAATTTATCCTAGTTCTTCTATTTTTGTACCTAAGGTTAGATTAATTGATCTCTATTTTATGGTGCAAACAAGATATCAACACAAGAAGAATATGGATATCACCAAGGAAACATCAACTTCAAGTGATCTAAATTAAACTTCTCCCGAAATAAATTCTGTTGGATCAAGCAATCCTCCAAGAAATTTCCCTCTATCATCACAAAATCCTCAAGAAGATGTTCATGTAGAGGATATCATTGAAAATGGGATGACACAAGATGAAATCCTAGAGATGGTATGAAATCCCAAAAATCATCGAATTGTCAATGCTATGATAAGGTTATATCCCACACAATACATGTTTGAGTTAGAAAAAGAAGGGGCTAAACTCCCTTCTAACTTTGACGTAAACACTATTGTGGAGAGACCTCTTGAGATCATGCCCTCAACCTCATCCATGCTTCCACTTCAAAGCATCACTCAAGACATTCCATAAATCATAATATCCATTGCTTCAACCTTGCCAATTGTTAACAAGGGAAGCACAATGCTTTAAGAACTCCAAAAACATCCCCTTGTAAGCAATCGAGAGCTGAATGCAAACACCACACCAGATCAATCAGTTTTGGTAAATCCATTACACCCTTACGTTCCACTTACATTCCATGATTTTTCCAATCCAACCTCTTATCATGCAACACCAAACTATCCTTTGGACACGCAAACCTCTCTCCCTACCTCACAAGGAGAAGGTGATCTGTTATGAGTCGGACGAATCTTTGATCCATCATCATCACTTCAAGGGAGTGTACCGCTTATATTTTCACCATTTCCACCTTTACCACTTACATCCACATCACCTCTTGGGTTGGGTCTCTCTCCTCCACCCACCATCAATCAACCAAACCAAAGCATCATAACAAATCCTCCCGTTTTTCCATCTATATCACAACAAAAAATGACAACCATCCAAGCAACACCAAAAATCAACACATCCACTATTCCTCAAGTGTCTCAAAGCATGGTTTCCCAAGGACCAAGCATCTCAATCACACCATCCACAACTCAAACCCCAATCATCAACATGACCGTTCCGCTCATCACAACGATCCACACCGCTCCCAATCCACCGCCACCACCACCAAAACATAACACGAAAAATTTATTCACCATCGCATTACAATCTGCTCGACAATCCACCCATCAAAAGGTGGTCCAAAACCAATAGGTTGCATAGCAAGCTGCTTAGCAAGCACAATAGGCACAACAAGCTGCTCAAGCAACCCAAGCTTTAATACAACAACAACAAGCTGCTCAAGCCACACAAGCCGCACAAGCTACTCAAATTACACAAGAAATCCAACAAGCACATGCTCAAGCCCGGGCCCAATATCAAGCCCAGCAAGTGCGAGCACAAGCACAATACGAAGCAAAACTATAAGTAGCCCAACAAGAAGCATATCAACAAGCCTTGCAAGATTATCAAGTACAACAAGAAGCGGCCCAACAACAAGCCCAACAACAAGAATTGTTGGCACAACAATAGTAAGGCCAACAACAAATGTTGTTGGCACAATAACAACATGACCAACAACAAGCATTGTTGGCTCAACAACAAACACATGCATTACTCACTCAACAAAGCTTGCAACAAACTCCCACCAACATCCCATCTGTCAACCCAACACCTCAAAACATGTTCACCCCACCACCTGATCCGCAAGATGATGTGACAACACAAATGAGACTACTCTCACAAAATGTGCTTGATGTTCAATCAAGAAAAACATGAAGGATACCCAACAGTTTGTGTCCCTATTCATTTGACAGGAGCTTAGCAATGGTACCATTCTCGAAGGGATTTGAAATCCCCAAATTTGAAAAATATTGCGGGATAGGAAACCCTAAAGATCACATCAGGGAGTTCCAGGTACATTGTATGGAAGTCGCATACAATGACACATATCTAATGTGGCTGTTTCCTCAGAGCCTGGACGGTGCTTCCATGAAGTGGTTCTCTCGTCTTCCTTCTGGAATTTGAAAATTCCAAGAAATCAAAGATGCATTCCTCCAGAATTATGCATTCAAAATTTGCACGGATGTTAGTTTAGAGGAATTATCGACACTCAAACAAGGAAAGGGGGAATCATTCACCTCTTTCCTACAAGGATGGAGATCCAAGGCGAATCAGAGCAAATGGGCCATGCCAGAGGAACAATAGGTTTGCACCATCATTGCTAATCTGGACAAGACCTTGGAATTTTATCTAAAGATGCAATGCATCACCACAAATGACCAATTGATCCCCAATGTGGTTAACATCGAAAGGGCCCTTATAACACAAGGGGGGATGCCTACCTATCTTGAACATCAAGATAGTCACCCATCCACCAACTACAATGATAAACCTCGCACGTGGGCAAAGAACATGAATGTCACCAATGATGGAGTGGTCGATGCTAAGGTCATCATCAATTCTCCAAAGAAAAATAATCAAACGCATCATCATCAACCGCAAAATAATAATCGCAATAATATGCAAGAAAATGTGATAAACCAACAACCACCCCAAAATCAAATCAATAATCTCAATAATCAAGGAGGGCCCCCTCCACGAAACAAGTATCCCCCCAAGCGGAAATTCACAACCCTTGGGGAATCAATTTAATCCATCATGAAAAAGTTGGTTAATGAAAACCTCATCAAGGTCCCCATTCATGATAATTACCAAGAACCCTAGGTGAAGCCACCCTGGTACAATGAAAATATCCTTTGTGATTATCATAAGCTCAAGGGGCATACGACCACCAATTGCATGAAACTGAAGAATGTCATCTAGGATCTAATCAATGAAAAAATCATAAATGTTGAGCAATCGACTGGTAACCAAGATCTGAAAATAAACATGAATCTGATGCCCAACCACAATCAAGGAAACGATAAAGGTAAGAAAATTTTTGGCAAAGTGAACCATGTATACGAAGGAGTTGTCACATGCCTTGATGAATTAGTCACTATTGTTAGCATCAAGGGAGCCAACATTGATTTTGGAGTCACCACATGTGGCGACAAGGTCACTATTGCTGGGGCATTATAGCCATCTAAGACCTCCACCTCAAAATCCATCCCTAATGGTTACAACGTCCTTGACCAGTTAAAAAGAACCCTTGCTCAGATCTCCATTATGGAGTTACTGAAGATTTTAGCTGCCCATAGGGTAATACTTGAGGAAGCATTGGCTTCATCCATTGTCTCTGCTAGCCTTGATACAGAGCAATTCCAAGCTATGGTCGGTAACATTACCATTCTGAATCTCCTCACCTTTTGTAATCAAGACTTCCCCGCCCAACCATCTCACAACCGTGCATTACACCTTGAAGTCTTGGTTCACAAAAGTAAGGTCAAAAGGCTCTTGGTGAATGGAGGTGCAGGCCTCAACATTTGTTCACTAAAACTCATAAAGAATCTAGGAATCTCTGAAGATTCCATTGAAAAATGTAAAAGTATCACAATTAGGGCTTACAATGATCAAGAAAGAGTGTCTCAGGCCACTATTCAGATCCCTATTCAAGTAGGGCTAGCTATTATGGAAACTACCTATCAAGTACTTGACCTTGACCTTCCTTACAATATCCTCCTGGGGCACCCATGGATCCATGGGATGCAAGCAGTTGCATCAAAATTCCATCAATGCATCAAGTTTTCATACGAAAATGAAGAGGTCACAATTCATGGTGATCCTGAACCTTTTTCCTACTGCAAGAATTTGTAAGCCAAGTTCTATAAAGTGCCCCAAGTCCCGAAGAATGATGAAGGCCCCTCAACTTCATATATAGACCCATACAACATCGCCTCCACATTTGGGACAAAGACACCCTCCATCCTTGACATATCTGACATCAAGCTCATGATCCGAGACAATGGGTGTGGAGAGTATAGAATGAAGAAAAATGCTTTTGTCATAGGAGAGTTACCTCAATCTCCTAGGACACATGGATGACCTCAACTGGTTGAAACACCCTCACAAACTTTAAGGGAGGACCCTTCTAGATTCCGATGTTAAAGGGATCTAAGTCAGGAAACCGTGGATGAGAGAGACATTTCAAGCTCACTATACCAAGATGAAATGCCCACACCTAATCTTCCAATGGATGAGAGAAGCAAGGGGCTACAAATGATGCTTGGTATGGGCTACAATAGAAATGAAAGCCTTGGAAGGAACAACAATGGCCGACTAGAACCCATCATTATTGAGAGATGAATGAAAAATCTTGGCCTTGGGTGTACCCCTCCAAGTATAACCATACACGATCGAAGTCCCCTAGTTAGAGTAGTCAGGACTCCCCCTCAGTTAACAACAGTTTCCCTTCAACTACCCGTATCTACGGGTCTTCCCTTAGATAATTTCACCTTTGATATCACTGATGTGTGTAGTAGTAGCGATAATGAGGATACTGTAACTGGCTTACCCATGCTTTTCGAGGATTCCTCCCTCCTCATGATTAGTGCATCATCCTTTGATTCAGACCAACAAACTCACAAGATAAACTTGGTCTACCCCCAACTCATTGTTTATGACCAAAGAGGACCACCAATTTTGGACACGTTCAAAAATGATGAGGCACTCTCAAAATTCATGGGACTAAGGGATACAATACCATGTGGAGATCATAAGGCTAGATTTGACATCACACTGGACACTCATGGCTATTACGGGGAGATGATTGAATCCTTCAGTCGCAAAAGTGAGAAATTGAGAATAATCTCAAGGTCTTTGAGTGAAAACCACTCTGTAGAATTCTCTAATTGTAAAATAGTAAAAATAAAGGATGAATCCAATGGTGAAAACCTCTTTGAGGCACTAGAGGATGAAGGATTCAATCTTCCCCTCACTTCACTTCATCAAGAAAAATTAGCGGTCCTAGCAAAACAATGCAATCCCGTCAACTTGGGAACATAGGAGCTACCACACAACTTTCTATGCTGAATAACTTCTCACAAAAGAATAGGAACTCTTAGCTGCATTACTAAAAGAAAGAAAAGTGAAATTCACATGGACTTGTGCTGATATTCTAGGGCTTGACCCAGTGCTGGTTCATCACTTAGCTGTATATCTGGGCGCAAAGCCAGTGAGACAAAAACTGAGAAAGATGCATCCCCAAATAGCCTTGCTAGTCAAAGTAGAATTACAGAAGCTCTTGGATGCAAGATTCATAATGCCAATTGATTATCTAGAATGGGTGCCAAATCTTGTACCTATTTCAAATCCAAATGGGGCATCCACATTTGCATCGATTTCAGAGACTTAAACAAAGCATGTCCTAAGGATGACTTTCAACTACCCAACATCGACATGATAGTGGATATGACAGATGGACACGAGATGCTATCACTAATGGATGGATTTTATGGATATAATCAGATCATGATAGCAAAGAAGGATCAAAATAAGACAACGTTCACATGTCCATGGGGAACCTGCTATTGGAAGATGATGCCATTTGGGCTAAAGAATGTAGGTGCAATTTATCAAAGAGCCATGACACTGATCTTTCATGACATGATTCATAAAATGGTGGAAGATTATGTGGATGACATATTGGCTAAATAAAGGAAAATATAGGACCACATAGCAACATTAAGCTCCATTTTTGATAGGTTGGAAAAGTACAAGGTCTATCTCAAACCAAAAAGGTGCTTCGGCATACAATCAGGCAAGCTCCTAGGATATATTATGTCAATGAGAGGAATCAAGGTTGATCCTACCAAAGTCAAGGCAATCCTTGAAATGGGAGCACCTAGGACACTAAATCAGCTAAGAGGTCTACAAGGTAGGCTCCAGTCCATCCGCAGATTTATAGCACAGTTGGCTGACAAACAAATCCCATATTCTCATCTACTCCACAAGGGGGTCGCGTACAAATGGGATAAAAAATGCGAACAAGAATTTAAAAAAATCAAAGAATACTTACACCACCAGTTTTGATGCCAACAATACTAGGAAAACCACTGATCCTATACATTTTAGCAACAACATCAGCTCTTGGTACTCTCTTAGCCCAACATGATGAAAACTAAAGGGAAAGAGCAATATACTATATCAACAGGATCATGGTAGGACATGAGATAAACTATAATCCTATTGAAAAAGCTTGTTTGATAGTTGTATTTATAGCTCAAAAATTTAGACAATACATGCTGGCTCATCAGATCAAGCTAATCACAAAGATAGATCCACTCAAGTACCTACTCTCCAAAGCCACTCTCATAGGACATATAGCTAAGCGGGTCATGATATTGATAGAACATGATATTGAATATGTGGAGCACAAGGCCATCAAGGGACAGGTAATTTAAGATCAACTAGCAAAGGAGGAATATACTCATAAAACCCACTTATCTCAAAATTCCCCGATGAATCAATTTTCAGCCTTAGTGTAGCAGATCACTAGAAGATGTATTTTGATGGATCTTACATGCAACACGAGTTAGGAGCAGGAATTTTATTCATAACTCCCCAAGGAGACTGTATACCCAAATCATACAAGCTATCATTCCCATGCACGAATAACATAGCAGAATATGAGGCTCTTATCATAGGGCTAAGGATTGCAGTGTGGTGGAAGATTATGGCTCTCAGGGTATATGGAGATTCTCAGCTCATAATTAATCAAGTAAATAAAAAATATCAGACAAAGGATGATAAACTGACTCCATACAAGAAATTGGTGGAGAGCCTCAAGGAGTCATTAATTGATATTACATTTGAATAGCTACCCAGAGCAAACAATAGAGTAGGGGACGCAATGGATACAATTGGATCACTCTTGGAAATCCCACACAATGTCCCAAAGAAAGAATTCCTCATAGAGCAACTTCTCATACCAGCATTCAAGGTACCAGAGTCCGAATTCGTGTGTGAAATTGTTGGTCCCGATGATCCTTGGTACCATGAAATCTACACCTACTTGAGAAAAGGAGTCTTTCCTGCCGATATAACCCCAAATATTAAACAAGCCTTCATCAAGAAATCAACCCACTTTGTCATCCTAGGAGAAACCCTCTACCGTAGGAGCATTGAAGGAACCCTGTTGCGTTGCCTAAATAATGAGGAAGCCCTGACTGCTCTAATTGAGGTACACAATGACATTTGTGGTTCACACTCAAGTGGTATGACTTTGGCTAAGAAATTTCTAAGGACCAAATACTATTGGCCCACAATGGAGAGAGACGCACATGAGTTCGTCAGAAGATGTTTGCAGTGTCAATAACATGGGGAGCTCATTCATGCACTAGCTCAGGAGCTTCATCCCATTATTACACGTTGGCCCTTTTCATAATGGGGGATCAATCTCATAAGAAAAATCACCCCCACCTCATCCAATGGCCACAAATTCATCATCACCACCACATAGTACTTTACAAAGTGGGTTGAAGCCATTCCCATGACATACATAACTGGAAAGTAGATATCTAAGTTCATCCTGAACTACCTCATTTGCCGGTACGGTGTCCCCCAAGCTATTATCTCAGATAATGGGACACCTTTCAAAAATCAGGATGTTCATGACTTATGCAAAAAAATTAACATCCAACATCATTTTTCCACTTTGTATTACCCCCAAGGCAATGGCCAAGCAAAGGCCACCAACAAAACCATTCTGAAAATCCTTAAGAAAATAGTCAATGACGTTGTTCGTGCCTGGCATCTGACCCTAAATCCCGCCTTATGGGCCTATCGCACCAACATTCTCACAGCAACAGGTGCCACCCCATTCTCTCTAGCCTACAGATCAGAAGCCATCCTCCCCATTGAGATCGAGCTCCCGTCCCTAAGGATACTACTGCAAAATCTCATTACAAATGAAGAATACCGAGTCTCATGGCTAAATGAGCTAGAACTCCTAGATGAACGGTGTATGGAGGCCCTAAACCATTTTTAGGTTTATCAAAGCTGACTCAAGCAAAGTTATAACAAGAAGATCAAGAGGCAGAACTTTCAAGTTGGTGAGCTAGTACTAAAGGAGAACTAGAAGAACGTGCCAAACCCAGAAAGCAGGGGAAAATTTGAACCCAACTGGTTAGGACCTTTCATCATCATGAAAAGCTATAGGTCAGGGGCATATGAATTATGAACACTAGAAGGCGAGCCTCTATAGGAGCCCATGAACAACTCCCATCTCAAAAATTTTTATGGCTAAAATCTTGCAAGGTATGGAACGAAAAAATACAAAAAAATTAGAAAATGTCCTGAAAAAATGGTCACCTTGATGAAAACTTAGTAAACAGGGGTCTTGGTGACAACAAAAAAAATAAAAAAATACAAAAATCCAAAAAAAAATCCAAAAAAGGATTGAAAACAATAAAGAAAAAAAATCATCCTCTAAAACCACTTCAGTGGTGCTTTGGACAAGTACCTTGGTGAAAACCTGGGAAATAGGCACCAAGCATAAATAAAGCACTCTCCATCCACCAGGATCTTTATGGCTTAATTTATCCATTACATTGCATTCATCCTTCATTCATCCATCCGCGTCTGTATCATAGCTTGATCTTGTGTTTGTATCATGTTCCACCTTGGTACTACTTGGCATATTCCCAAGGTCAGTTTGTCCTGCCTGTATTGAAGTAGTCTATCACATCACGCTGGGGGCGTGTTCCTGTACCTGCATCAAATCGGATTCATGTGTATTTTTGTGATCTTCCTTAAAATAAAAAAAATCCAAAAACATCCAAATCATATCAAAATCCAAAACATGTCAAAAATTCAAAAAATCAAAATAGAGTCGTCTGGTTGAACTACGTCATCTCTGAGCTTGAATGTAGGCAAGGTTGATCTTTGATCATCCCCTAAGACATTTTAGGTCAATCCTTTAGGTGTCTGTCACAATAAAAATGGCAATCCGTTTTCCCATCTATCTCATCAGTAATCCAATCTGGGTTAGTCGAACTATGTGGTCTATATGTATATAATGTAAGCAAGGCTAATATGTTGATCAACTCCCAAGACACCTAGGCTAGGTCTTTAGGTTAGTCTCTTGGTCAAAAATCTCAAAAATCCAAAAAATTGAAAAATCTCAAAATCAAAATAGCCTCAAAACATTTCAAAAACACCAAAAACATCCAAATATTTGAGAAAACCCAAAATGGTGCATCCGTCTCATCTCACTTTCACCCGCAATAATCATCACTCACAATAAATTAAAATCTTCATCATCTTCATCCTTTGGTAAGTAAGTCGGAAGCAAGTCTATCAGGTTCAAAAGTGAATGCCTAATCGTCAAAGTATCAAGTCTAGGTCAAGTAGGTCAGCAAGTTAATCAACTCAGAGTATCAATAGCTTATCATCCAATCAATCACATCATCACCTGATCACAACATGTCCTAGGATGCATCCTTCCTACTATGGACATCAACATCATGTATCACCGTATTTTAGTCTTGGCTAGCGATATGAAGAACATTAGTTTGTTTGTTTACTTTATCTTTGCTTTGGATTTATCTTATTGCGCTCATTCCAATGACCTCTCGATGATGTCTAAACAGAAAAATTTAGAGAGAAAGGGAATGGGGCAATGATCATTATCTTTTTATCTACTGTTCTTGTTGAATATTCTTGTAAAATAGCTTCATCATGCATGCTTTGTTTTGTTTGTAGGGAGGGTGTTCTAGATGTCTTTTTGACCACATAGGAAGGCTTGATTTTCTATGTTTTGGTCTGAGATGTTTAGAATATCTAAACTACATTTTGAATAAGGTTCCGTATGTCAAGTATGAATAAGAATATTCCTATCTGATTGTCAAGTCAAATTCCATCACACTAGGTACAAACGCCATCCTAGTCCTTTATACCTTGATGCATCCTACCTATGTGTATTATCAAACATAAAGTAATTGGCCCATTTAAAATCCCAACTCTTGGTAAGCAAATCATCATCATCGACATTAATAATAATGGCTTGTTGGATCTCCTTTCTTCTATCTTCTTTCCACACTAACATGGTACCATGAAAGTTAATCAAAAGCATCGCTAATGCATCCACCCTACATCCACAAATCACCAACATAACACACAATGCATATCATATCATATAGATCACATCACATCATCACATTTCATTCATCTTACATCTTAAGTTATGAAGAATAATACATAGATTTTTTATTCTAAGCATCTTAAGAAATCACTGCATTCACGTCATTACATTCATAATAAAACCATCACATATCACATATCATACATCATCATAATCATTTTGCATAAAGAAAAGAAGCAAAATTATTATCATCGGCCATAATGCATCGCATGAACCATTAGGGGCATAATATAAATCATTTTCATATCATAATTGCATCCATACAATCATCACCATAAAATGCATACAAAAATACAAAAAAAAATGCATCCATAATCATTATATCACATAATCGCATCATATATAAGCATACATCATATTGCACAACATAAAATAGATGCATCTCATAACATATCATCACATATAGGAAACTAAAAAACATCCATACATCATGCATAAATAAAATAGGACATCTCATAAGTAGAACCATCTCATATATATCATAAAAAATATACAACTATCATGGTACAAAGTTGGATCAAGTGTGTGTATATCAAAATACATGATACAATAGGGGCAATAACAATTGAAGTCCATGGGTTAAAAATAAATACTATTTGTGATCATGGCTAGCCCTGCTGGCTACTGCCCTCTCCTACTTGCCTCTCACCATGATCCTCAGGAGGCCTCATCCTTGTCTTCTGAGAGAAATCTAGCACCCGACCTATTGGTGGCACTTCCTGCCTATAATGAACCCTATAATACTCGACCTCTCTCACAACCTCCCTGTATGCTTGTAAAGATACTGATCGACCCTTTGATGCAGAGGCTACATCGTCAAGCTGTCTCCACTGACCTATCTCCTGGTCTCTCTCGTTATAAGTGCCAAAACCTGCTGCCGAGCCTGATCTCTCTCACCTGTCAAAATATGAATCTGGCCCTGTAGCTACTAAATCAGGGCATCCCTATGATCTGGCTACATTGGTGGCTATTGCTGCGGGACCTCTCTATCCCCATCTCTGGGCTGATCCCAGGGAGGGGTTTGATGTGTCTCTACCCAAGGTGGTGTCAGTGCTTGTGGTGGTGTCTGCACCCAAGGTGGTGTCTAATGTGGAGGTATCCCACCTTCTCCCCTATCTCCATCCCCATCCCTGTCCTTGCCCTCTGCCGATTGATCTACCTCTCAGTATCTATCATGGGAGTATTGTTCCTGGAACTATCAATCTCAATGGGGGCCTAAACCAATCCCGATATGCCTATGTGACCCCCACATCTATTGGCCCCTGATCATATGGTTGTGGCTTGGCCACTAGCTATCTAAAAGATTCCACTGCCTCATCTGCTGGTATGGGCCGGCCCCATGCGGTCTCCCTCGTAGTGCGGGCGAAGATCGCCACGTACTGGTTATCGGGTATGTCCTGAACATCACTAAACTATCTGGCCACCCTGACAAGAAGGTGTATCTCAATCATCATGTGCTCCCTTCCCTACATCAATCTATCCTAGTGAGCAAAGAATAACTACTCAACATGCTCATACCATGGGCCCATGCCAAGCCAGGGCCTCCAAATGAACATTGTCATCTCATCGATGATCCGTTGCCAGTGGGCGATGCCGCCTGTCCCTATGTGAGTGAAAGTGATCTGGGCTCCACCATACCACTAGACAACAATATCATCTATATCCAAAATAATCGGTGTACCCTACGGATGGAGCACTAGAATCCGTTCCCATGCCCAGATGTGAAGTAATGTGACCATGACCCCAATGACCCTACTGTCAAGATAGGAAAACTCATGAAGGTCTTTGTATAATGAGGCCAACATCACTGGACCCCATGCAAAGAACTCCCCTAGGACAACCATCCTCCCCCATGCCAATCCCCATCTCAAACTAAAGTATCGGCCCCACCGATCTGGTGCCACAAGACTTGATATAATCATGGCCACAATAAGTCTATATGTGGGCACTACGCCCCAATATCTCTCCGAATCAATCTCCCCCTCATAAAAAAATGATTTGGTCTAATCTCATAATTGTAAAGTGTGCATCCCTCCTGGCATCTACATCATAGATCACTCTCTCACCATGGATAGGTAATTGTAGGATGCACCAGACATCCTCGAGTGTAATGGTGGCCTCGCCGATGGGAAGGTGAAAGGAGGATGTCTCATTGTGCCATCGCTCTGCCAGGGCTGTCATCATCCCCAAGTGGGTCCGAACAGGATAAAAATATGCAACAAACCAAAGACCGAGGGCTCCAAGTTTCTCCTAGAGAAACACATGCATTCCCTCAAGTTTGCACAACACCGAGCATCTGTGCTCCCTCGAATGTAGTATCTTGAGGTCCTCCTACGCGAAAAAGGTCAATTTGTCAAATTTTTAAAAAAATCGGACCCTCGAACTGAGTTTCTATTGGCCAAACATCAATTGCAGCCTTGTTTGCAATTGCGGCACATTTTGCAAACTCCAAACTATGCTGCAGCGGTGCAGTTTGATCGCGTTCTCTGATCCTAAACTCCAAATGGGCCCGTTGCGATGCCATTTGCATATGCGGCCGAGTTTGGCCCTAGAACCCTAATTCCTAAAGTGGACCCCGGTGGCCCTCTTCGCACATGTGACACACTTAGAGGCCGCACAACACCGATTAGACACTTGCAGTGGTGCTATATAGTGCCACTTGAACCTAATCTAGATCTGACCCTAATTAATGCATGAAAAATGATGAAATTACAAGTTGAGAAAGGAGTGCATACCGCGGGTCTTGCACCGGCTGGCCGTTGGTGCACTCGTACTCTCTCTGAAATGTGTCGGAGAAGCTATCGTTGCGCCATATCGATCAGGACTCAAAGCTCAGAGTGCATGAATCTTCAAAGACTAAGTGTGAAAGTGATTTGAAAATGACCCCTTGGGGTCTATTTTAAGCCTAAAAATTAGGGTTTTTGATATTTTTCAGCCATCCAGCTAGGGTTTTGGTCCCCTGATCTTGTTTTCACCTGACCGAAGGCCATTTTGTATCTTTTTTGGAATTTTAACGCATTTTTTGGCATCCCACAACTTTTTTGGACCCGTCGGGCACCTTGTCCTCTTTTTTCGCAAGATCACCCAAAAATCCAAATTTTCATCCGATCTCTCGAGGGGGCAATATACCAGCATAATTCTTCTCGCCGAGGTAGCAGTGGGGCATCTAAAAGGTCGATTTTTTTTTGAGTTTTGATCACAATAGTTTATTCTTTGAACTAACACAACAAGTGCATTGCTTGAAAGAGGGGAAAAATGTAGACATGGAAAATATACTGACACACTTGATCTTGATTACTAACACTGTTTCATCCTGAATCAACTTCTCAACTTATCATCACCTTTCATCCCTTAATTGAATAAATCATTATTTATCTGATTAGGTTATTCTTCCCCGTTGATTAAATTAATTAGTTTGATTTAATTAACCTTATATCTCCATTTAATTAAATAATTCATTTTATTTAATTAAATCTCTAAAGTCATCCTATTAAATTGCATAAATGAAACCTTATTTAATTTAATCTAAAATCATCCTCTTTTAGTTAAATAAATCGAAATCTTTATTTAATTAAACTCTAAATCATTTTCTTTTCAACTTTGATTTAAATAAATCCTAAAATATGAATCAAATTTGTCACATCACCTAATCTCTCATTAAATTGATCAAATTTTGATTAATTTAATCCAAATATCTTAATTTCTCTAGATCTTGCCACTTGCACATGAAAATGCATTTAATTAATTTATTAAATCAACATTTTCACTCAACATGGCATATTTAGGGAATATTCCTCCAAATTTGAAATCTCTCAAAGTGGATTTGTACATCCAACAAGACATTCGTTCCTCTTACATGTCCTTGTGCATTGAGCCAAGTGGCATTTATTTCATTCTTTTTTCCCTCTGACATGTCATTTCATAAATTTGAAATTCCACCTAATATCATTTATTGGCTCATTCATCAAAATGTGCACAACCTTCCTCCATTCACATCTTGACAAGTGGAACTTGGCCATTGGATGTTGAATGATCCCATATTCGTCCATTTTTCCTTTTCTTCTCTCAATCACATCTATAAATAAGAGGCTTTCCTTCTCATTCTTCATCCACACTTAGACAAAAGTTATTATCTTCACATTTAGAGAAATTTCATCCTTTTATTGAGCATTTAGGTTATTGCAGATTTTGTCAAGGAATCATATTGTTCTTTACCATCAATTGGATCAATCTTTATCAAACTTACAAAGGAGTTGGGAAAGGGCCAATTTCTACACATAATTGGCACCAATTCCCCTATGGGATTGAGGATTGGGATGCTTAAATAGGATTTATTTACTTTCTTGTCTTGTTCTTCATATTTTCCTATTTTGAGCATTGCTAATGAATTTCATGAGGAATCCTTGTCCTCACTTGAATATGAATCTAATTATGTGTTTGTTTCTCATGTTTGTGCAGGTCTAGGATTGGGGATCATAGTATGCAAATCTAAACATATACATTGATAAACATCAAAATGGTTAGAAAAATCAATATGTACTTTCCAACAATAAGTAGTGCGTGTGTGATTTATTTTGACATAGAAGGGATTTATAATTTCAAAAAATCATTGAAAAATATTAACTTGATGATACATCCCTAGAAATTTACCAAAAAAATGTGTTTGATTCATATCCAAAAAATTCTTTGGATGTGGCTCACGGTTTCGACTACCAGTTCTCCTTACCACAACTCTTTGATTTGAAGATACCCTTGTGTTATTCTTGCACAAGTATTCAATTAGGGATCTCGATGCTTCAAAAATTGGTTTATCTTTTCATGGTAGTCTCCCTGAGAATGCCCATAATTCATTGTCATCAGTGTCCTCAATTCTTTGGTACCTTCCAATGGCTCTCAATAAAGTTTTTCTATTTATTCTTAATGCTTCACTTGTATTTCTAATGAGATGAGATTTCTTCATTTGATTACTTACTATTGTTGATTTAATGGCACATTGTGTGAAATTACTATCTTTGGTGTGTGAGGTGGTACCCACACTCTCATATGCACTCATTAGATTCTTCACAATAGATTTGTCACTTGAAGCTTTCGATGTTCTCAGCCCAAGAATCTTCATAATAGACAAATAGCTGAAATCTTGTGGTTTCATTTAATTTTTCAAAGAAAAATTTCCAAATCTTATTATCATATCTTCTACAAGTATGTTTTGGAATCTTACCATCCATCGGCTGTAAAATATTCTCATCAATATCAATCAAAAACTTAGGCTTTGTATGCAAAGTTCTAGGAGGTGTTCTCAAAGGTAAATTTTACTCAACATTAGGAATTTCATCAATATTTAAATGAGATGGTATAGATGGAATACCTTTGATCAGAGATGGAATAGATGATGTACCTTGAAGTTGAGATGGGAAGGATGGCATACCTCCATTTTCACATGTGAGTGATGATATACTTTCAACTTGAGATGTGGTAGATGGTGTCCCTCCATCTTTAATTATGATAGATAACATGTCTCCAAATACAGGATTCAAATCTCTCATTGCATGAAGGTTTTGATTCATTCCCTTTGTGCTACCAATACCAAATCTCTCGTGGATGGTTAATTCTACTCTTCAATTGGCATGTCTTTTTCTATCGTAATCAATTTCCTCTTTTCATGAAGTTGTATCATTTGTTCTCTTTTCTTTGCATTATTAGCTTTTTTCTCATCTTGTGTGATGTAGATCAGGGTGGATTAGTTTCATACAACATAATTTAACAACTTCTTCAAGTCTCAAAACCCTAACAATGGTGGTTCTCACTCAATATTCCATATCACCTAGCAGGTTTGGAAACCTTGTTTTCTTTGCATATATTTTAGAGAAGGCCATAAAAATTTAAGACCAATACCTTTTGAGATACCCATTAGGCTCCTCTTCAACATATCCAAAGAGGGACTAGGGTTGTTTTGGACCACATTCTCCAAAATAAGTCTGCTATGCTACTCCAAGGCCAAATTAGGCCACTTTTCCAAAGCAAGTGTATCAAATTCAATCACCAATCCTAAAAAATCCACTTCATTAGTTCAATCACATCATATAGGGTCCCAATGTACCAGTTTTATCACCAAAACTCACCACCAATTTGCTGTCTTGCAAATTCTCTTTTCTACCTACATTCCTAAGCCTAACACATGAAGATGTTAGGCTAGGGAAAGCTCCAATCTACCCAAAAATCCATATCCTACTCAACCAATTTCAAAAAAAAAAAAACATCCAACCCCTCCATTCCATTGAGTTTGGCCAAGTTTCAATGGTGGAATGGACTGCAAATCATAGTTTTGTCTTCAAACCCTTGAACCTAGGGTTTTCAAGTGGTTTACAAAAAAAATCCTCTAACTACCTTATTTATCAATGAAAATAAATCACAACAAATCCAAATAAAATTATATTCACTACCTTAAACTTTCACATTAATTTTATAGCATGAATCAACAGTACGGAGCCGTACATGACTTAGAAACACATAAAAAATATTGAAAATGCATAGAAAATAGAGCTCGTCTTTGTTATTTTCCACCAATCTTCACTCTAGAATTTTTCCTCAAGGTTTGTGAGGCCTTTTAAACAAATTAAAACTGAAACCAAATGGTCTACAACCAATTTCTAAAAATATGACTGTTCAACTTCCTTACAAAGCAAAATTTGCAAAGTTGCAAAGCAACTTTTGCAACATTTACAAAACTCAACCACTAGACCCTATATGACATAAATACATAAAAAATTGTTATCATGGACCTTAATACATCAAAACATATGATGAAACACACAAAAATTAAGCTTATACCCTTATTTACTTTATTTGACCAAAATTGCCATGGTGCTCCTGCACAATACATTCAGAGAGAAAATAATCTCAGGTTCCATTTGAGATTAGCTCTTGCAATAATGTTCCATGCATCTTGATATTATCTTTTGACATCCATGTTGCATCTTCAGGGGGTAAGCCTTGCCACTTCACAAGATATTCATTATAAACCTTGTGCCTTGTTCTCTTTACCTCTTTTGTGTCTAAAATGGTTTCAAGCCTCAAAGGCTCAGTGGGGGGTAGATATTTGACCCTATTCATCAACAAAATCTGCATCAACACCTATACCTGCATCCAAAAATCCCTTGAAATGGTATAGGTCAGCAACATTAAATATATGAGAGATAGCAACTCCAGGAGGGAGTTCTATCTCATATGCATTAGCCCCAAATTTATGGACCACTCTGCAAGGCCCAATTTTCTTCATCAACAACTTGGTGTACTTTCACTTTGGAAACCTTTCCTTCTTCAAATGTGCAAGGACCAAATCTCCCACCTTAAATTGTATATCCCTTCTTTTCAAATCAACATGTTTCTTATAATTTTCAACACTCTTCTGTAAATTGTCTCTAACTTGCTGGTGTATCTCCTTCATAGCTTCAACAAATGCTTCTCCCTTATCATTCCTATTCTCCATTCCCTTAAAATCTCTAAGCTCAAATACACCTCTTGGATTCAAACCATACACCACTTCAAAAGGGATTTTCCCAATGCTTCTATTGACTGAATCATTGTAAGCATATTCAACTTGAGGAAGAACCAAGTCCCATTGTTGTCCACACTCCTTTGTAAGACATCTCAAAAGATTTCCAAGTGATCTATTGAACACTTTAGTCTGCCCATCCGTTTGTGAATGATAGGCAGTACTAAAAGTCAAATTGGTTCCAAGCTTTCTCCAAAGGGTCCTCCAAAAGTGACCTATGAACTTTGAATCCTTGTTTGAAACTATTATTAATGGAAGACATGAATTATAACTATTTCTTTAAAGAATAACCCTGCAATATGAGAAGCATCATTTGTGCATTTGCATGGAATAAAGTGATCCATTTTAGTAAATCTATCAACAACAACATACACACTATCATAACCCCTTTGAGTTCTTGGAAAACCTAATATAAAATCCATGCTTAGACTCTCCCATGGTCTATTAGGTATTGGCAAGGGCTAATAAAGTCCTGCATTAAAAGTAGAACCCTTGGCTCTTTGACAGATTGTACAACTTTCCACAAAATTTCTGACATCTACTTGCATTTTTGGCCAGAATTAGAACCTCCTTACTTGATCCAATGTCTTATCAACCCTAAAATGTCCTCCTAAACTACGAAAATGTTTCTCCTTTATCAAATTAATTCTTATGAAGCACCTTGGTATACATAATTGAGCACCTTTAAACAACAAGCCTTCTTGCAACAGAAAATTAAAATATTCCTCATGAAAAGCATCTTTAAACTGAGCACAAACATAATATACCTATTTGAAATATTCATCCTTAGTATACATATCCTTCAAGGCTTCTATTCCCACACTCTGAAGTTCTATTTCATGCACCAACATTGAACTCCGACTTAGAGCATCCGCTACCTTGTTGGACTGCCCTTGTTTGTGCTTGATTATGAAGGTATAGCTCTGCAAATATTCTACCCACTTGACATGTCTGTGACTCATCTTGTCTTTACTGTTCAAGAAACTCAAAGCATGGTTGTTGATGAAAACAATTAACTCCTTGGGAAAAAGGTAGTGTCTCCACTTCTTAAGGGACTGCACCATTGCATATAGCTCTAGATCATATGATGAATACCTTCTTTTTGCTTCATTAATATTTTCACTAAAGAAAACCACCGGTCTATCTTCTTAGCTTAAGAATGCACCAATTGCAAAGCCACTTACATCACACTCTATAGTGAAAACCTTGTTGAAATTAGGTAAAGCAAGGATAGGTTGTTGTGCCACTCTTTTTTTCAGATATTTGAAGCTCCTTTCTACCTCATCAGTCCACTAAAATATCTTCCTTTTATCTCCCTTAATGGTGTCAATAATGGGTGAGTAGATATGACTCAAATTCTTGATAAATTTCCTATAGAAACTTGCAAGTCCATGAAATATTCTTACCTCTCCTATTGATTTTGGAGTTGGAAAACTGAGAATTTCCTCTACTTTAGTGGGATCCATCTTCAATTAACCCTTGGAGATCACAAATCCAAGATATACTAGCTCTTCTTTCATAAATTCACACTTTTTGAGGTTTATCATCAACTTCTCTTCATTCAATTTCTACAAAACCATGTCAAGATGCTACAAGTTCTCTTCCTTAGTCTTTCTAAACACAAGAATTTCATCTAAATATACAACAACAAACTTTCCAATCAGAGGCTTCAAAACCTCATTCATTAACCTCATAAATGTTCTCAAAAGATTTGATAGTCCAAAGGGCATTACCATCCACTCATACAAACCTTCATTAGTTTTAAATGTAATTTTCCATTCATCTCCTTCCCTTATCCTAATATGATGATAACCACTGTTTAAGTCTATCTTTGAGAAATAGTATGCACCTCCCAAGCAGTGCATTAAATCCTTCATTCTAGGTATTGGAAACCTATATCTAATGGTGATTTTGTTGATTTCCCTTAAGTCAATACACATCCTCCAATCCCCATCCTCTTTAGGTGCTAAAACTGTAGGGACAACACAAGGGCTAAAACTTTCCCTTATTAGGCCTTTATCTAACAATTCTTGGACCTGCCTTCTTATTTCTTCATTTTGTTTAGGGGTCATCTTGTATGCAGCCTTATTTGGAAAATTTGCACCAAGGATCAGGTCTATATGATGAATGACATCTCTCATGGGAGGCAAAGAGCTAGGTAACTCATCAACTACAATATCCTTATATTTGTTCAACAAAGTCTGAACCTCACTTGGCATACCCTCAACCTTAGTTGCTACTAAAATATATTTGGGTTTGATTACTAAAGCATACCCCTGTCCACCTTCTTCCTTCAATGTTTTCAAGAATTCTTTCTCCCCAACTACCATAACATTAGAACCAAATTGTTTATCTAAACCCTCATCTTGTAGTGGTGTCAAGGTGAATGAAGTTCCATCTTTTTCTATCATATATATTTTTTTCTCCCCATCATGTTTTGCCTTTCTGTCATACTGCCAGGGTCTTCCTAGTAGCAAGTGACAAACATCCATGGGGATTATTTCACAAAGGATCTTATCTTTATACTCCCCAATATTAAACTCTACCCATGTTTGTTCATTGACCAAGACTTGTTGACCCTTATTTAGCCAAGATACTTTATAAGGTGTGGGGTGTGGAATCCTCTTCATCTTTAACTTTTCAACCATTTCTAAGGAAACCAAATTATTAATAGAACCTAAATCAACAACTACTTTGCATACCTTTCCATGTGATTTACATGTGGTCCTAAAAAATAATTTCCTTTGTGGAGGCTCTTTGACTATTGGCACCTAAATAAGTGTCCTTATCATTATCAAACACTCACCTATCTTTGAAGCAACATGTAGAGATGGTGAATTGACACTTTCATTGTCTTCCTCATGCACAATTTGGGTTCTCCTCTCACCTCCATGTGAACTTGAAGCTTGCTTGTATGGGAAATTCCATGCTGGATGGCCGAATTGGTTGCACTGGTAACATCTTCCTGAGAAGGTATTTGACCCTCTCCCTTGCCCACCAAACCTACCTCTTCCATTAGGTCTTCTACCTCTGAAATTTCCTCTTGATTCACCATTTTTCTCTTGTTGGCCACTTGACTCTCCTTGCTGACTTTGTGATTGTCCTCTTCTACCAAAGTTGCCTCTACCTCTGAAATTCCTTCCTTTGCCTCTTCCTTTCTACTTTTGTCTCCTTTTTATCCTTTCCTCTACCTTGATAGACAATTGAAAAAATTCTTCAACTATCTTGGGTGTTGTGGGGCTGATCTCATCTTGGATGTTGTACCTTAGGCCATTTAGGTACCTTGATACCTTTTCTCTTTCATTCTCTACATGTCCTACTCTAATGCTTAACTTATGGAATTCCTCAGTGTATGCCATGATATCCAACTCTTTTTGTTTTAGACTCTGTAACTTCCTAAATGTCTGAATTTCATAATCAACAGGTAGAAATTGTCCTTTCACCTTAGCTACCATTCTATCCCATGAGCTTATCTTTGCTTTTCCCTTCTTTTCTCTTTCCTCTTGAACATAGTTCCACCATGTTAGGGCAGGTCCCTTCAAACTTGGTTTTTGCAAATTTCACCTTATTGTCTTCTACCTCCTCAAATTGAAAAAAATTATCAAGAGAATCTAACCAACCCAATACTTCTTCACTGTCTATCTTTCCACCGTACATAGGAACTTCTATCTTCACCTTTGGAGTCTTATCCCCCTTGGAAAAATTTAGCATCCTAACCATTCTTGCTTCTTTAGGGTCCATTTCCTCTTCATCTTGGACTCCTCCTTGAGGGTTCTCACTCTCACCTCATCCTCTTTGTCACTTTGGTCACCACCGACCATATCTCTTTTTTTTTTTTTTCTCCAAAGCCGCTATTCTAGAAAGGGAAGCTTCATGAGACTCCTTAAATAGTCTCACCTCCCTAGCATGTATCTCTTTTAATTCTCCAACCTCTTTGGCTATTGGATTGCTCTTCACATGAATCTTGCCTATTCAAACTTTCAACCACTTTTCTACTTTCAATTAGAACCTTTGATTTGATACCACTTGATTTAGAGTAGGGTGGATTAGTTTCATACGACACAATTTCACAACTTCTTCAAGTCTTAAAACCCTAACAATGGTGCTTCTCACTCAATCTTCCATATCGCCTAGTAGGTCTGTAAACCTTGTTTCATTTGCATATCTTTTAGATAAGGCTGCAAAAATTCAAAAAAAATACATTTTCAGATACCCATTAGGCTCCTCTTCAACATATCCAAACATGCACTAGGGTTGTTTTGGATCAAATTCTCCAAAATAGGTCTACTACGCTGCTCCAAGGCCAAATTATGCCACTTTTCCAAAGCAAGTGTATCAAATTCAATCAATAATCCTCAAAAATCCACTCCAGTAGTTCAATAACATCATATAGGGTACCAATCTACCAGTTTTATCAGCAAAACTCACCACCAATTTGCTGTCTTGTAAATTCTCTTTTCTACCTACATTCCTAAGCCTAACACATGAAGATGTTAGGCTAGGGCAAGCTCCAATCTGCCCCAAACTCCATATCCTGCTCAACCAATTAAAAAAAAAAAAACACATCCAACCCCTCCATTTCACTGAGTTTGTCCAAGTTTCAATGGTGGAGTGGACTACATATCATAGTTTTGTCTTATACCCTTGAACCTAGGGTTCTCAGGCAATTTACACAAAAAATCCTCTAACTACCTTATTTCTTAATGAAAGTAAATCATACCAAAGAAAAATAAAAGTATATTAAATTCCTTAAAATTTCACATGAATTTTATAGCATGAATCAACTCTATAGATCCATACAAGACTCAGAAACACAAAAAAAATATTGAAAATGCACAGAAAATAGAGCTTGTCTTTGTTATTTTCCACCAATATTCACTCCAAAAGTTTTCCTTGAGGTTTGTGAGGCCTTTTAAACAAATTCCAACTGAAACCAAATGGTCTACAACCAATTTCTAAAAATATGACTGTTCACCTTCCTTACAAAGCAAAATTTGTAAAGTTGCAAAGCAACTTTTGCAACATTTTAGCAACATTTACAAAACTCAACCACTAGACCCTATATGACCTTAATACATAAAAAATTGTCATCATGTACCTTATTACATCCAAAAATATGTTGAAACACATAAAACATAAGCTTATACCCTTATTTACATTATTTGACCAAAATTGCCATGGTGCTCCTGCACCACTGTGTTAGAGGAATCCTTGATCGTTTCCTCGACACGACGAAGAATTATATTTGTAGCATGAAAAAGAGATAAATATTAGTTCCATCATAGTAATATAGAGTAAAGAAATATCCTACACAAATCTGAAATTAGTCATGAAATTATGATACATACAATATATGATAGTCCAAAAGTGGCTCGAGGAGGGACGACAAAGGGCATAAAGAGGGTAGAAAAGGAAATAAAGAGGGCAGAAAAGGGCATAAAGAGGGCATAAAAGGGCATAAAGAGGGTAGAAAAGGGCATGAGGAGGGGTAGGAAGGAATATCAAAGTAAGGAAATTTTTATTGATTCTCAAGTTTGTGCATGAAGAGGGCAATAAAGGGCATGAGGAGGGGCAGGAAAGAATATGAAACTAAGGTAATTTTTATTGATTATCAAGTTTGTGGGTGAAGAGGGTAGAAAAGAGCATGAGGAGGGAAAGCTTGTAATGAATTAACATTCATAATGAGCCTATGACTGACCTACATTAATTAGGACTGTCCTAATGGACTTATGATACTCCTAATGAATCTATGACTGCCATAGATTCATTAGGGCTACCATAATGAAGTTATGACAATCCCAATGAATTTATGATTGTCATAGATTCATTAGGATTACCATAATGAAGTTATGAAAGTCCCAATGAAGCTATGAATGTCATAGATTCATTAAGAATGTCATAATGAAGTTATGTCAGTCCCAATGAAGCTATGATTGCCATAGATTCATTAGGACTGTCATAATGAAGTTATGACAATCCCAATGAGGCTATGACTTCCATAGATTCATTAGGACCACCATAATGAAGTTATGATAGTCCCAATGAAGCTATGATTGTCTGAAGATAGTTTTGAAAGACCTAATGAAGTTAAAGCCTATCTTAACAAGGTTATGATAGTCATAATAAAACTTGTAATACGATGTGATAGTTGATGTGATGTGTGCCATGGTGTATAGGGAATTTTCTAGTTGGAAATAGTGTAGCCCCTACAAAGTGTACACAAGGTAAGTGGTGTAGAAGGGATTATGAAATGTATGGGAATCATGTATTTGGAACTAGTGTGGCTCCCACAATGTGTATGAATGACCACCTTATAAAGTTGATATAGATGAAATCATGAGACATAAGGAAATCAATGCGTTAGTACTTATGTGGTCCAACATCTGCACACATGACATCATATAAACTTGGTATAGAATATAATGCATTATGGAATTGGAGCTAGTGTGACACGACATATGCAAGCATGAAACTATGCAAAGTTGATGTAGATAGAATCATGAAACGTAAGAACCAATGTGACCTCCATGAAACATGCAAGCATGACACCATGTAAAATTTATGTAATGCTGAGATATCCTAATAAGGACTGTATGCTCCTTGCAAATTGAATATGGGATGGCATCACATAGTTAATTTGACAAGAGAGAATAAATTTGATGTGGTGATTTTGGCACACTAACCAACAATATATTTTCTCAATGCGTTATATATAGAGTTAATTTACAATAAAATATAATATACATTAAGTTTCTAATGTCTAAATTTGTTTCATTTTAATGCGAAAATTCCTTCTCAATAAGCAAGGATGAAAATTTATCTTCTAAGGGTATGTTGAGTACTATAAAGATAAGGGTATCTTATAATATATTTCTACACATCAAAATTCACCATGTCTACCATATTGAATAAAAATAATAAGGGTTTGAATCACCCATTTCCTTTGCAAGGTTTGGCTTTAATATATCATGAATTTAGATACACAATTAGAATAAATCTTATGTAATGGTATGATTTTTTAAAAGATTTTAATTTTGTATCCTCCATTCTCATGTGATAGTGATTATAATTAATATATAAGTTAAGGATATAAAAACTTAGCAAGAGTTAGGATCTAAAAGGGAACACTAGATTTATAATATCTAAAAATATATCTTGGAAATCCAACCAACCAATATAATATGAAGAAAAGGACTATGTCAATTGATTGTAGAGGACGGTGACCTAAAAAAGAAGGTTCAACATTGCCATTGGTTTTATCTCTTGATTCTTTTGATGGTTGGTATCAAAATATTATTTATTTTCTTACTTAAGTAATAATTATTTGATGCACACAAATAATAAAAAATAAAAAAGACTAAATCTACAATCACAAAAATATACTGTTCAGAAGGATGTGCTATGTAAGTGAAGCTTTGATGTTACCTTTTTGCAATGTGTGAGAAAAGAACAGTAAACTAAGTTAGGTGGTCATTTATCATCCCATATCATAGATAATTTAAGATCTTGTGCAATCACTTTTATTAGTATATTTTATTTAGAGAGGTATATGAATGGGTGCAAGGATGCCATCCATGTTAATAATTCATGTGGAAATTGATGCTAACAACTATACCTCTAAAGCACATAATTAGAGATGCTCCATCTCAATTGCGGGACGAATAAGTCTAAATTCAAGCAAAGGGAATATTTATATGCTTATTGTTCAAAAAAATATTCTACAAAGTGGGTAGAGGCTATTTCCACCAAAAGAGCAACATCTGAGGTAATTTGTAACTTCCTCAAAGAAAATATCTTACCAAGTTTTGGAGTTCCAAAGAATATAATCGTTGATAATGCTTCAATATTTTCAATACAAGTGATCATAAACTTTTATTATGAATGTAGTATGATCTTGTCTCCTTCATCAAAGTACTCTTTGTAGAGAAATAGCCAAGCAAAATGCCAAAATAAGAATATTTTGGATAAGTTGATGAATAGTAAAGTTGATATTAGATGGATTAAAGATAAAATTCAAAGTTTGGAAAGATGCACAACTGCAACATCCAATAGTTTTGAAAAAACTAAGTTCAAATTGAAATGGGTCAATGGGCTATATATAGAGATGATAACCTAAGTGTTGCCCAATTTTGAAGAATATAAGTAACTACAAAAATAGGCATGATCCAACATTTTCAAATAAGGAATACTATATTTTGACTTTTCAAACAAAGAATATGTTGTTTTGATTATTTATTTCCCAAAAAGGGAGATGTAGTTCTGAAACTAGAGTTGACTGGAGGTTCTTAGGATTTAACTAGGTGTAATTTTTTGGAAAATTAGTTTTTACAAGTTGATGAAAGTTTCTTTTTGGAAAGTTCCTAAATTAGCTAATTTTCATGTTGGGTGCACTGGGTGTCTTGCATGTTAATTTTGGAGGGAATAATGTTTTCAAACAAAGAATATGTTGGTTTGATTATTTATTTCCCAAAAAGGGAGATGTAGTTCTGAAACTAGAGTTGACTGGAGGTTCTTAGGATTTAACTAGGTGTAATTTTTTGGAAAATTAGTTTTTGCAAGTTGATGAAAGTTTCTTTTTGGAAAGTTCCTAAATTAACTAATTTTCATGTTGGGTGCACTGGGTGTCTTGCATGTTAATTTTGGAGGGAATAATGACTTCATCTATCTATATATTGTAATTTATCTCTCATTCATAGGGTCCAAAGGTTGGAGAATTAGACTGAAGGTCTAGTAGCATAGATTTTTACACAGTTTTCATTTTCACTACATTTCATATTTAAATTTTAGGATTTTTAGTCTCAAGAAAGATGGATATGTACACTAGTGAAGTTGTTTTGGATTTGTAGAAGTTGTGAACTCAAAAGGGTAATAAAATATATTAGATTCTGTCATTTTTTAGATTTTTACTCTTGCATGCAAATGATATTCTTCTTGTTATTTTGATTTATGGTTATTCAAAGAGATGAACTAGTATTTATATATTTGAATTTTAATAAATGAATAGTGGTTATGGAATTTTGGATAATGCCCCTTGAATTTAGCACTAAAAATAAATAGAATTGTGTGTAATGCATATTTATTTGTCTTCAATTTCAATAGATATCTCTTTGATTAAAGATTAAATTAGATCAATTGGAATGAATGTATTTTCCTTCCCTTGCATCCCTAGTTCTATCTTTTGAAGTTTGTTTAAACACTTTTTAGTTAGGAATAAGTTGGAATAAATTCATATAGTTTGATTGAAAATACCAATATGCCCGTTGAACATTACAACCATATTGACCACTTTACAAGATATTAAAGTTGTGACCCAAATCCCAGGACCTTAGAAGGCGACAAATCTTGTGATTAATTTGCTTTTTCAGGAGAGTTAAGGTGATCAATACCCTACTTGTGTTGCATGTGTAAAAAAGGTCATCAACAAAACTGGCACTAGGAGGGCCCTCATTGAAAAACACAAATTAGAGTGTATAGGTTCTTTCTCACCTGAGAGGTTTGAAAGAATACTTAGATCTACCACTAATAAAGGATGATTTTTTGAGCTATAATTACCTACTAGATCAAGGAGTAATCAATGATAGGTAGTTGTGTCACCAAAAGTTCCACCAATGGTGATACAGTTAACCACACCAAAATCACCTCCCCAAATGGCATTCTTTACAACAAATCACTCACCCTTGGGTGTCATCCCAAGTGGTTTTCATGAAATGACAAAGAAACCAGAAAGATTATGCCCAAAATACATTCATGGAGAATATAGAAGTGCAAAGGAACACATACATGCCTTTAAAGATGCATCAATAAGAGCCAAAATAGAACATCATGATGTAGTGTGTAGATTTTTTCCCTATTCACTTGGAGATATGGCCTACAATCGGTATCTAAGTTTTATAGTTTGATCTTTTGTTGTTGGAGATATTTAGAGGATGCATTTATGAATCAATTCAAAGTTTATGTAGATACAACCATCTTATACCATCAATTTTCTACTTGTTGAAAAGAACCAAATGAACCCCAACCCTTGTTCAATACAAGATTCTAAAGAATGTAAAAGAGGTTGAAAACTCCTCATGTTATAGAAAAAGACATAGATATACAAGCATATCTAAGATTCTTGGACCCCTTGACAACCCTGTTCCTGAAAAGGACATACATTGATCAAGAAACAAACACGTTGTCTAAAGTCTATCATCTAGCTATTCAACTACAACACTAAATAACCCCAAAATTGGGAGGTATTGGAGGATATTTACCTTCACTAGGATACCTGAGAATACCTAACTAGATGTCAACATTGAACCAGGACATTACCAATAACACCCCACTAATGAATATTGTGTCAGGGATTTCTAATTCAATGTATATGCCTCAATCGATCAACCAAGTTACCCTAAAATGAATGCTAACTTGGTCAAATCATGAAAAAGAATACACTCAAATACTTGCTTTAGAAACCCCTAATGGGAACTCATATTTTGAATAGCAAGGAGTTCATATTCCTCAAGAAAATATATCATAAACATCACAAATAAACCAACCAAGAATAAATGATGGTTTTAAACAAACCACCAACCTTTCATCTAAAATTAACTCTCAAAAAAACCCTTTCTCAGGTAACTAATGAATTGAATTGATTTAGAATCAACCCCCCACAACACCAAAATCAAAATAATCACCAAAATCAAAGAAATTATCAAAACCAAAATAGGGTGTATAACCAAAGGCCTTATAATAGACAATGGGATACAAATCCCACTAATGGTGGGATCAAAAATTCTAGAACAAACCAAGTAGAAGAAAATCAAGCTTCATCTCATATGAATCATATAGTAAACCTAGAAAACCTAAATTTCATGACCAATTGGTGCAGGTTGCATGACACCTCCACCCATTTCAAAGTTAACTTCTCACAGATGGAAAAGATTGTTAAAATAGCACAAGCTAATTCACAGTCTTCCCAACCAAATTCAAATGAAAAAACTAGTCATGTGAACACTGTTATGATGCTAGAAACTTTTGTGTTCCATTTTGTAAGGCCTCAACTAATTCTCAGTCAACTTGGTGCTGGACACATAATTCAGAGTTCCTAGATGAATAGTTCACTAAACCCTTGAAAATACTTCATTTAATAATCAACTAGGGCTTCGTAAGCATTTAATGGTGCTAGAACTATATGTGCATTGATGGACTCTATACAACCTATATCAATGAGTATAGGTCACTTACAGATGTATAGGAAAACAATAAAGTTTGGAAAAGTAAATAAAGTGTTAACTTGCAAAATAGGGGAGATAACTTAATTTTCTATTGATGCTATGGGTAACTTCAACTTAACACTGTAACTATTAATTACTTAACCTAAACTCTATAATTCACTAACACTATTGAATCTTACTTCTAACTACTTGAACTCTCTGAAGAATGACCCAAGGACACATTATAGATCATAATTCATGATACAAGATATCATTCATGTGCACGTAATTGAGAATATACTTGAAATGAATGCAACAACGTAAACACCTAATTTAACAATAGAAATTAAGGTGGGTGAATAGTACCTCGAGTGGACCTTGCTCGAGTTGTTGTACCCATAAGAAAAATGAAATATTTTCTACTTGAATCAATTGATCATAACAATAAATTGGAACATCTTTATTACATATAACTAAACTCTACAATTTGACAAGAATCTTTACATATTTATCATTCATGAGTGCATAGTAGAAAACTAATAATAAAGTATTATCTGTGAAACAAAACTATAACTATTCAAACATATATATCTCTAACTAGATCTGATCCTCAACCACCGATCCAACTATATAGGCTCGGGAGGAGTTTTATTTACATAAGGACTAAAAACAAAAATTAAATGTAGATGTCCACTCTCCTTCAAAATAGAGAGAGAAAAAGCTTTGCAACTGAAACTATAATTGAAAAAGATAGAAGAAGACAAATAGGATTAATATTTTTTCCTAACGGTTTGATAGAGACGTGCTCTATGAGAACAATCACATTAGCTTCCTTATTAATAAAAAAATCTTCTTCCTCCTACTGTCTTATTGGATGATTTGGTGATTCACGATTGACAACTTCAATGATTGCCTTCATTATTTCTTGTAGCTATCATGTCCTCAGCATTCTTGACTCTCCCCTGTAATCTGCCTGAAATCCTTTGGTTGCGAGTTGACCAATCTAGTTGTTGCGGGCTATAGTTCTTCTGGCTACAATAGGTCAGTTTCATCTAAAGTATACACATTATTAATAAACCATGAATTAACATAGAATCATATTGAATTTCATAAACATTCACACATTTATCCATGCAAACATCATTATATCATAACTATATTTTCATATGGTAAAGTTTGGTTCAAGATGCATAAAAGACATAAAAGATATAAATGTTCATGATTGTCTATAAGATAAGTAGCTTGAAATCTTAAAAGACAAACTAAAAGGAAGAAAACTAGCTATTTATTAGGCCCATCATTCCCCCTAACTAAAGTATTTTATTGTCCTCAAGTAATGTTTAAGATCAAAGATTGTATTGGGGAGTAATTTCCCTACAATGTGCCACCTCATCAAATCCTTTTGCTTGTCTCAGATAGTAGCCCCTTTGAAATGAAATCCTTGCCAACCTCATATTCTCCACTATTTCAATTTCTTCACAGTTCCTTCCTATCCAATGTGGCACTAGATAGAGGAGAAGAGATGGATGAAAGATCAGTGGAAACTAGTTAAGTCCATTATCCTTGGAAATGTCTATATACTTCTGAGATCTTCTAATAATGGCTATGAAATTGTATAGGGAGTATGGTTCCTTTTTCTTTAATTCAGGGGTTAGTTCTTCCCATCTCTTCTGCACAAACTAGAAGGTTTGATTAATGGATCATGTAGCTAGTTGCTTCATCCTCATGTAGTCCTATTCCCTGATACTTATTATTTTTCTTCCCATGCCTTTTTAATCCAAGAGCTCTAACCACTGATTAATGACTGTATTGGGGTCTTGTGATTCTTTCCTCAATTATAGAGAAATATATTTCTCCCTCTCATTGTATTCTTGTAATATTTCACCTCTCTGATACTCATTCTTGATATAAGAGGCTAATGATATGATTTGTAAATCCCCTAAAAAAATTAATGGATTCCATTCAATCTAATTTAAGAGAACAAAGTCTTGCAAGTAAAAATCACAAAGCCGGTCTTGCATATCTAGTGTAGAGTCAGAAAAAGCATCTAAAAAAAAATAAAAAAATCATTGACATTGGAGAATCACTAATCACTTGGCTGAATTGAAAACACAAATACTTTTCTTACATAAATAATGCATAAAATCTTGCAAGATGTCTACATTTTAGAATTTGTGCTACCTTGTCTACTTTTTCTTCAATCTTTACTTTCAACATTTTTATTTCTACATCTTTCTATTCAAGTGTCCTGGTGTGTTTTGATATCAATTCAACCTTTTCATTTTCCCATCCCCTCTTCTTCTTCTCAAAGAACTCTTTGGTTCTTTTCCATAATTCCACACCCAGGGACACCATAGTTGGCACAAAGGGAAATATGAGTAGAGGAATTGGGCCTTGGGGTACTAGTTCCTTATTTTTTGCTTCTATGTTAGTGAGTTGTGCCAATTCATCCAACCTAGACCCATACTCAAATTTATAAAGCTTTTAATCCAACTCCTTAATTCTTTTGTCCCTTTCACTATGTTTTTGCTGGTGTTTCTTCAACAAATCGTCTAATTTCTTTATCCTTTCCATAGCCTCCTGTTATTCTTTGCCAATGTCCTTCTGCTCAACAAAAAATATTTCATCTCTTTCTAAAAATTGGTCATCCCTTTCACTTGTATCCTCATTACCCTCTGAATCAGGGCTCTTTGGGGTTCTTTTTCTTATTTTCCTTGCAAAAAAAAATCCTCTAAATCAAATTCAAAGGTACTTGTAAAGAGCCATGACTGTACAATAGGTATATTTTCACTACCAAGGGAATTCCCCTCTAATTCTAAACCTGTTTCACTTATAACCACATCTTCCTTATATTTTCTGCTCGTGCCCCTCATTG
The DNA here is from genome assembly GCA_007115665.2 of Sequoiadendron giganteum. NCBI lineage: Eukaryota > Viridiplantae > Streptophyta > Pinopsida > Cupressales > Cupressaceae > Sequoiadendron > Sequoiadendron giganteum. The sequence continues at coordinate 185,613,647 of CM021109.1, read as the reverse complement.
GACTTTTTCATTTGAGGTGATGTGACTGCCTTGTGGGTCTTTTCTACCCTGTGGAAGGTGAAAAAGAAGACCCACCTTTCCTTTTCTTGGCCCTTTGCGTTTTTTTAATAATAAGGGTTTCTTCCTTGCCCTCTATTGTGGGTTGATTGCCAGTGGCTGCAAACTAAGTACCCTACAAACCTTGCTCCTCTATCTCTCCTATTCTATGGATAGGTGATGCACCAGGGGAGCTAAAGGGAATTTCCCTCTCAAAGACAATAGGTTCTTCAAGGATACTATTGATATTATTACAATTTAGAAAAAATTCCCATGAAACATGTGGAAATTGAGTTCTAAAACTTCTTTTTATCAACAATGTGACTATTTAAACAAGATTGTGATAATGTTGTGTTATTATTTTTCATTTTTATATAATCAGAGCTCATTCTTTTTAACAAATTATACATAAAATTTGGAACATTCACACGCCTATCATGGCAAAGATGACTCAATAACTTAAAATGGGCTATATACAACAAGGATTACCTACCATCATAGGTTAAATACTTGATTATGTAGGAAACAACTGAAGCCCAGGCCCAGGGTAAGGATACTCTTTTATTACCTTGAGAAGATGAGTCTAAGTTCTCTCCTAGATTCTTGAACTCATCCCTAGTAGCAATAGCATTTTCCCTAGTTGGAACTTCTTCTCCTTCCTGTGGCAAACTAGATACTTCAACAATAGCGTCTTTTGAGGCATCTATTCTTAAGCCTCTCACTATTGCTTCATCATTTTGTAGTGTGATAAAAAATTATTGTTTCATGACCTCGTTATACTCTGTAAGCTTCAAAAAATACTCCAACCAACCAACATATTGAAAATGGGTAATAATAGCTTGTCTTCTAACAACTGGGTGTGTACTATTGGTTCCTTACAAATAATGTCACCTCCCATAATATTTTTGATGCTCTACAATCCATTAATTCATTGAATGTCACTCTAATTGCACCACCTTCACAATATCTGTATGCTTGAAACCTTTCAATTCAGTTGCCTTTAACCCTCTTTCTCTCCTCTAAGCTTGTATTGTTTGAAAAATAGAGGAAAAATAAAATGTCCAAAAAGCTTGCAGAGGGTTTTTGAAGATCAAGAAAATAAGAAAATAATAAAACCTCCTCCATGGTTTTGGTGGAGGGTTAAATGAAATATAGTGGGAAATTAATTTAGATATGAAGCATGCACGATGTAATGCATAAAAATCCTGAAAATCAATAATCACTATGTTAATTATGAGAAGTTAATGCATGTATCTATAGAAATATGTTAGAGTGAAACTAAACTCGTGTGAAGTGATTGTTGATAGCCTACGACTGAATGTGAAATGACTTGTCGTAATTACAATAAAAATCATGCAAAGGCAATTTGAAATGAATGAAAACATGTGAATGACACATGGTTAATGATGGAATGAAAATGTTGTGGAGTATACTAGATAGGTGAGGTGAAATGAATGCATGGTATGAGGTAATCAAAAAAGGTGGTGGAAATGATACACACGAATGAATATAATGAAATAGATTTGGTTGAATGTATGAATGCATGCAATTTGAAATGATAGAAATGTGATGAATGTGGTGGTAATATGAAATGACTATCAAACAAGTGCTATGAGCACTTGCAGTAACATGTCCCTTCTAAAAGTTTGTCGCCTTCAGGCATTATGTTATAGGTCCTTGTTGCTTTTGTGATTATTTCATAAAATAAATGTTGCTAATTGTCACCTATGTAGTGTGTGCATATGAATGATTTAGTGGAATTATACCTATGAAACATCAGTTCGTGAGCTATGTAGCTCATCCACTAATTCAATTGTAGAACTTGTAGTCTTTGCTGTGGAATTATCCATTGCAGGTTCAAATTTCTAAATTAATGAAAGAAGGAAATCATCCTTCTACAAGGGATTTTTGTAAAGATTTAATTTATGTCCATTAAATAGTAATGAGAACCTGATATAATTGATTGTATGTAGTTGTAGCATTCCACTTAGAAACACTTTTTTGATCTCATATGGACCCAACCATCTAGTTTGTAATTTCCCCTTGTAGTCTTTGTATCTGGAGTCATAAAGGAGAGCCCAATCACCTGCACTAAATTCCTTTATCTTAATGAACTGATCATTCTATCTAATTATTTGATTCTGGACAACGTCAGTGTGGTGTATGGCTTCCATCTTGATTTCATCAAGAGCATTTAAGTTTTGTAATATCTCCTGCTAAGTTGTGGACAAGTCCATGCCCAATGTAACTGTTGTCTTCAATGTTTTGTATTCAAATTCAATAGGAAGTACTGCTTTCTTCCCATACACCAATTCATATGGTGTAAATCAGATTGTGGTATTCCAAATTGTCCTATAGGCCCAAACCACCTCAGGCAACTTGGTTGCCCAACCCTCCCTATGAATTTACATTGTCTTGGTGAGAATGTTTTCAATTTCCCTGTTTGTGACTTCAACTTGCCGATTATCTTGAGGGTGGTAAGGTGTTGAATTCCTATGTTTGAACTCATACTCTTGAACCAATTTTGTGATCAAATTTGATGTAAATTGGGGTCCTTGACCTGTAACAATCTCTCTTGGAATTCCATATCTTTTAAATATGTCCTCATGTAGAAATTTTTCCACATTACCATCTCTTGCAAATTGTTGAGCCTTAACCTCCACCAACTTTGTAAGGTAATCTGTGCATACCAGTATGTACTCTTTGTTATTTGATGTTGGTGATATGGGGCCAATAATGTCTAATCCCCATTTATCAAATGGTTGTATTGCTAATTGTGGTTGCAATGGAATTTCATTTGATTTTGTTGGCCTTCCCATTCTCTGAAACCTATCATAGCCCCTAGTATACTTTACTGCATCTTTATGAAGAGTTGGCTAGTAGTAGCTAGTTTTCAGAATCTTAAGAGCTATCCTATTTGCTACAAAGTGTCCCCCATAGGGTTCATCATGGCATTCTCTAAGGATATCATATACTTCATCTTCTTTGATACATATCCTCATTGTGTTGTTTGGGTCTGTGTAAAATAAGTATCCAAATATCTAGGAGTAAGGAAAACTCTTATGAAACAATTACCTCTTTTCTCTTGGTGAGAAATGGGGTGGTGTTTTTCCTACTACAAGATAGTTGGAAATATCTACATACCAAGGTGTATGTAGAGATAGAGAAAAAAATTCTTATTTGGGAATGAATCATCAACATATTATTTTTATTTGGGTGGTATTCTGGATATAAAATCTACCACTACATTTGCTTTACCTAGCATATCCATAATGGTAATGTCAAATTCTTGAAGCAACAATAACCACCTGACAAGCCTTCCACCAACCAATGGTTTTTCATTAGATTCTTTATTGTTGTATGGTCAACATGTATGAACACTGGATAACTTGTAATATAATGCCTAAATTTATTCATTGCATATACTACTACCAACATCTCTTTCTCTGTTACTGTATAATTGAGTTCTGCCCCTTGTAGATTTTACTAGTGTAATATATGGCATACTCTTTGTTGCCTTCCTTCTGTCTAAGAAAAACTACTATAGAAAAATCAAATGCATTTGTGTGGATATGGAAAGGTAAGGTCCAATTTGGTCCTCTCAAGATAGGGGTTTTGGTCAATGCTACCTTGAGTGCTTCAAAAGAGTGTTGACAAGCAACTGTCCACTCAAATTATACATCTTTGGATAGTAAAACAAATAGTGGAGCTGCTAGTTTGCTAAAGACTTGAATAAATCTCTCGTAATACCCAACATGTCCTAGGAAACTTCTAACATATTTTTGTCTTTGAGGCATAGGGAGTGTTGAGATTACTTCAATTTTTTTGGGGTCCACTTGAATTCCTTCATTTGACACAAAATATCCTAATACAATCCCTTTGGTCATCATCATGAAACACTTTTCATGACTTAGGGATAAGTTATGTTGTTGACACCTTTTTAGCACCTTCTCTAGATTGCCAAGTGCTTCATCATATGTATTCCCATAAGTAGTGAAATCATCCATGTAAACTTCCATGGAATCATGTGCAAAGTTTGAGAATATACTCAGTGCTTCCCTCTGGAAGGTGGCTAGTGAATTGCACAACCCAAATGACAAGACAAAATAAGTATATGTGCCCCAAGGGCATGTGAAAGTTATCTTTTTCTGATATTTTGGGGTAATCTTTATTTGGTTGTAGCCACTAAATCCATCCAGAAAGAAAAAAGTACTTCTTTCCTGCTAATGAATCAAGTACTTGGTCAATAAAGGGGAGTGGAAAGTGGTCTTTCCTAGTTGTAGCATTTAGTTCTCGATAGTCTACACACACTCTCTAGTTTCATCCTTTCTTTGGGACAATTACGATAGGTGACACCCATTGACTATCAGTGATAGGATAGATAAAGTTTGCATCAAGAAATTTTTGCAATTATGATTTAACTATATCTTTGACTGTAGGGTTCATTCTCCTTTGTGGTTACCTTATGGGTTTAAAACCATCATTGATATAAACCCTACACATGCAAAATTTAGGGTCTATCCCCTTCATGTCATGGTAATCCCATGCAAAGGATGTTATGTGTGGTTGCATCATGTTCAACAGTGAGGTTTGTTGTATATCAGTCAGTTGGCTGTTAACATTCAATGATTTACCCGACATTATCTCTAAAGTCTTGGATGTTATTTTAACATATGAGATGCCAAGTACTACTATATTTGGGACACATTGGTGTGGTAAAATGGTGGAATATTTTGGAAATTGACTCAGATGAGTTGTTAGGAATCATATTTTGTAGAGGATCCTACAGACATGTTAGATAGTCATGATGCTCCAGGTCCCTACCATAGTTATTTTTCATGATGTTCACAATAAAGTCATCTTCATCTTGGTTGTCTAAAAAAGGATTGCATTCAATAGTCATCAAGGTTTGCAAGGAATGCTGATCCTCCTCATCTAGGGTAGGCCAAATGGTTTGTTCTAGGTCTGTATGTAGCTGGGATGGCGGATAAAGGACCAATTTCTTAGTCACATTTCCATTAGAGAATCATATTCCTAGATTTGTAACCTATAAAGGCATCTTTTTTTTCCAACCAAGGTCTTCCTAAAATGAGGGGGTAGCCTAAAAGATTATCTTTTGGTTGCAATACCATAAAATTTGCAAGGCAATCCCATGAATCCAATGTTATTACCAAGTCTTCAATTATACTCTCAGGTTTAACTATGGACTTATCTGCTAGTTATATAATAGTAGGGGTAGGTCTAAGTTTTATCAACTGTAACGACTTCATTGTATCTTTAGTCATCACATTTATAGCTTCTCCCAAGTCAATTAAGGTGTTCTCAATGAGTGTTCCATTTATCTTTACATCCACTACATGATCTGAAAACTCTAGCGAGTGTGCTTACTCAACTAAGTTCTTCATTTAATCAGATTTGGAAACAGTTACTCAACTTACTTGAATGAAAATATTTACCAAGATCTTTAATTAATGGTTTGAATCCAATGTGTAAACTCAATCCATCAATCTATTGAGCTCACTGATTAGTGCCTTTTCACTTAACCAATTCAACTTAGTTCAAAATGTGGAATAAAGAACAATCTTCAACATCTAAGTAAAAGACAAGAGAGCAAGGCACATTTGATTAGAGAGTTCACCTCTCAGGGCTACGTCTTTGGATCCACTCAATAAGCATGATCAATTTTCCATTAATGTTGAACCTACAAATTGCTTACAACAACTCATCTTCTGACTACGTAGACAAAGTTGTCACTGAAAGGAAGTTCCAAGCCCTACAAGAACTTCATGAATCCACACTATACTCGTGCTTCCAACAATAACAAAAAATGAATTCCTAGTTCCTAAATCATTCACTGAATGAAAACTAGCATATACTGAGGTATCTTGCCTCGTTTACAAAAACTGAATTCATCATTCCAGGATAAAGTCAAGTATCGAAAACACCTTGGTTATACTTGACACTGGATGTACACATGTAGAATTTCCCCTACAACCTTGCAAGAGAAAAGTCTTCAAATTGGACTCTAAATGACACTCCTTCAAGCACAACCTTCTATATGAAGTTTCAAAATTCCAATCCTTCTCTCAAGTTACTTTGCAGAATTCTATCACTTGGATCTCGATCTGGATCCTTGATGTCTTCTGGATGGATGCTTGATTTGAATCAACTAGATCAATGCTTGTTTGAATCTTGAATACCTCATTGTTGCATTCTCATCCCTTTTTATAAAAAAAATTGGCCCCATTTGGTTACAACCAATTTTTTTGGCCATTTACCCCCTTAAGGAAAAATAAAAAATCAAATTCCCCTTATTAAATAAAATAATAAACAACCCCTTTAGAAAATTTAAAATTTGTTTATAATGCTCTTGATTTATTGTTCATTTGGGCTATTTGGTTGTTAGGGGGTTTTGTTTTTTATTTAAAAACTCAACTAATAACCATTTAAAGGTTATTTTGTTAAGCTTCAAGCTTAACTAATGGTTAAATAAAACCCCACCTATATATGAGTATCCTGATACGGCGGTGTAACGGTGACCTTGCCCTTTATTAGGCAAGCGGTCAGGGGTTCAACCCCCGTCGCTTGTCTTTTATAAACCAATTTGAAACTTATAAATAATAAAATTAACCGACGCCCACATCTGGTTAGAGGCATGATGCATGGTATAACAATGAGGCACTTGGTTTGAGACATGGGGTTCACGGGTTCAACCCCCATCACTACTTTTTTGATAAATAAAAAAAATAGAGTATTCAATTGCTAGAGGAGGGAGTAAGGTTCCATGTGGCACCCAACCAATGTGCCACATGGAAAGATCTGATTCGTTCATCAATGACCCCTTGATGCCTCATCACCTTGCTGACTATGCCACTAACTCACTTGCTGATGGTGTGTACAAAGGCCATGTGGCAGTCCTTGATTGGTCCATGTCATGTCTGTACGGTCCAAATGTACTATGTCAACATGCTGATGTCATCACTGGTACCACTTGGTCAACTACAAAGTTTGATTGGCCATATCTTTCGCGTATGCTCCATTTTTGATGAAATGAACATCGTTGGGTTTGTATCATCGATCCCTTCAATTTGACATCATTTCTAATTGATTCTGAGTCAGTCAAATTTTTTGCCTTCTAACTAGCCCCTTGTACCTGGTTTGACTGGCCATAACTTGGACGTATGAACTCCTTTTTCTCCAGCTCAAGTTGCGTTAAGTACAGTTTCTTGAGTACTTCGACATGGTGCTGATTTTGAGGGAAACTAGAATAGTTCAAATTTTAGGGTTCTTGAGATCCACCTGGATCACTATAGGACTCCTAGGGTTTGCATGCTTGGGGATAGTTATGTTTCCCAACATATTGTTTGCAAGTTATCTTAGGACATGTACAGTTTGAGGGTATTTTTTCTTCCTACCTAGAATTTTAAGGCATAGGTCACTCACTATTTTAGTATAGATAGGAACCTCCTTAACATATTTGATAAGGGTATTCTTGATGTAAACATCCTTAAGTTGTCCCAAAAGGTCTATTTTAGCTATTGTTTACTGCTTTTGAACTACTAATCTTTCAAGGAATGGAGGCTCTGGACTTTAATTGGTTTGGTTAACCTGATATGATTGAGGACCCTTAGGTTGGTTGTCCAAGGTCTTTGCTGGGGGTTTCTCATCAATCAATTCAGTGATTTAAGGGGATGAAGGCCCAACCAACATTTCCTTGATCTAAGGTGGACATCACTCACCTCTACCCCATAAGTAGGGTATTGAACAACTTCATTAGTATAAGATTGTTGATTATGATTGTATTTGGGGTTAGGTGCAGGTTGGGATGGAAGCTGAGGTTCTCTAGGTGGTTGTGGTGCTGGATTTGTTGGGTTTGGCATAAGGGTTTATTGTTGTGGCTACAAGGGCTATTGTGGTTATTGATAATTCATGTTTTGATTTTGTCACTGCTGACCTATTTTCCATTGAGGTTGCCATTGGTTTTGTTGGGGTGGCCATTGAGAATTATATCCTTGGTAATTTTGTGATGGCCACATGTTTATTTTCTATTGATTCCAATTGGTTTGAGGAATTTTCCATTGCTGGTTTTGCATAGTAGCCCAAGACTGAGGATTCCAGTGAGGAAAATTTAAGTTGTTACTAGGAAATGACATGTTGTAATTCGAAGGATCTTGGGGCATACCTTGTCTTGGCTGACATGGTTTCCTTTGAGCTACATAAAATACTTATCCATATCCACCTTCCAATGAATGAAATTTTGATGTCCCTTGCTTATCTTTAGATATAATGACAACCTTCTTACACTTGCAATTAATATTTCTCTATCTACAATGTGGGCAATATTCTGTAAGAGATACTTCTACCTCTTCTTTCTTCTTTTTGATATGGAGGGTGTCTAACTATATAGAAAGCTGGTTGATAATATTCTCCTTCATATTTTATAGAATATTATTCAATTCAACTCTTGAGACTCCATTGGATGGTTTGCTGATGGAAGATGTCCTATCTCCTCTAACCTTCTTTGTGAAAGACCTTGAATAGTTCCTACATGCCTTGCAGATCTCCTCAAATGATGCTTGAGAGATATCTCCTACCCTAATGAGATTAAGTGCATCTATGCAATCCTCATTAATCCCCCTTAAGAATATTAGCTTTAAAGACTCATTAAAGAGTCTATTCTAGTGGGATTTCTTAAGGAAAAACTAAAATCTTTCCATGTAGTCTTCTAGGGATTCATCCTCCTTTTGCGACATCTTGAAGGTATCATCTCTCTTTCTATCTATTCCTCTATAATAGTCCTGGTACTTCTCTAGGGAATTTTTCTTCATGGTATTCAAATTTGGAACATCATCTCTTCTAAAACCCATAAACCATCTCAGAGCAGCATCCTTCAATGTTACTATTACCAATTTTTAGCTTCCAGCTATATAAGTAAGGTTTTAATAGACATTTGTTTGATAGGGTAAAAAATCATTGATGTATAAACAATCCAATCAACATCAGATTTTTATATGAAGGTTTTTTAAAAGAATTGATTTATCAGAATTATGCAATAGTTTGAGTGAAACTGTTGAAAAATCCAAACAAATCAACAAAACAAATGTCATTAAGAAAGCAAACATTCAAAGGAGGTTTGTGTGAAGCTAATCTATTTTTCGCACTTTAAGTTTCAAATATGTTATTGCTTTTTATCAGAAAAAGGAAGGAAGTTCTGAGATGAGGTATGTAAAACTGTCATTTCGTGATTACAAGACATATGCTTCAAATAGTTTCATTTAGTTATTTCATATTATGTACTAAGTCACAAATGAAGATACATAAGTCATCATATTATATGAATTAACTGATATATTTGAAAGTAATGTTTTGGAAGTCCCACACAAGCCATGGGAGTAATTGAACTTGAAAAGATTTAAAATAGCAAGGAGATACAAAAAATGAAATGCATAAAATCAGATATGGGACCCTTCATTGCCTGGTGAATGAAAAATCCTGTTGTTGGAGGTTGTGCCAACATCGCTGAGGTTGTCCAACTGCTGCTCCAAGAAAGAAATCTGCAAGAATAGGAGATGTTAGAGCTCAGGGTTCCATAAAAATCACATGAATTTATAATCAAGCAAGTACTTTCTACTTTATAACTGATCAGAAAAGGCAAAATGAATAGCTAAATCTAAAATATCCAAAGGAAAAAATCATAAAGAACGTTGAATTTCACTATTTTTATCTAGTTTGTTTGTTCACTCTACAGAAACATGTACATATTTCATTATCGATTCATCATGTTTGACATTTCAGTATGTGGAGGAAAATGTGCTCCCATAAGGGTTGAGCCCAACATACTATAGAGTACATTTCCATGAATGTGATAGTGAACAGGCATACATAAAAGTTCACAAAAATGGAGCAACTATTAAACACTTGAGAAAAATCAATGCAAGAGTATGACAACCATCAGAGGTTAAAAGAATAACAATGATACATCTGTTTGAGTGCAATAAATAGAGAAAAGATGAGATTGCATTATCTTTCATTAGAGAATTTTGTTTGGCATGCATTATCACCTTATTTCATGTTTTCACTGCTGTTTCACATCATTTTTCTGCTGCTTGTGTGTTTAAAGTATATGTATTGAAAGAACAACAAGGATTGCATTGTCATTAGTGTGATAGTGAAAAGACATAAATAACAAGGTACCTTTCAAGAATGAAGCCTTGATATTAAATCCATTATCACTCATGCAATATATCTGAGTGTGAGTAAAAAGAAAGGAGTCTTCTGTGGTGTGCTTCATAGAACAAGAAAGGTGAAAAACATAGTTAAAGCCATACAAGGTATCAAGACCAACATATTATGCATAGTTGCAAATGAAATAAGAAAATAGTTAAAACATAGACTGTTTTGAAATCATCGAAGTATGAGAAAGAAATCACAATATTGTGTAAATTGAAGTTTTTTGAAATTGGCGGCCAGGAGATCTCATGTTTTTCTATAGGTGGCCAAACCCACAAGAGAGTCTATGAAGGTTTTCCAAGTGTTTATTTAAAACCTAGTTTTCTCTTGTGGGACGAGTACATGGAGGAAGCAAATGTTCAAAGCTCTTATACCTGTTGAAATCAAGTGAACATACATTTTGAAAGAAATAAAGGAAAAGAAACCCTCAAGTTTTACAACCCAAGAGAAAGTAAATATCCACAAGCATGATAAGGAAGCCCACAATCTACAAATGATAATGGAAAACCGAGAATACAATGCATTAAGCTCGTGGCTTGCAATGAGAAAATCAAATACCGAAATGGAAAAAATGCAAACCATGGCTACAAGATAGAAAAATGAATGAAGGAAGTAAAATATTCATTCAATTTAGCTCGAATCAAGATTGTATATGTAGATATTTAATAGAATCATGCAAGACGCAAATGGTGAGATAATTACCCTTCATTTGCTGTTGAAGAAATTCATCTAAAACCCATGAATATGGCTTCCAAAAGGTTCAAAATGGTAAAATCCATGGTAGCCCAAAGTGGATAAATATCAACAGAGATGGTCAATAGTAGAAAATGCATTAGGAAATGGTAAAATCCGTAGCCAAAAAGACTAAAATACACTTAGAATGGAGCTTAATACTCAATATTGCCATGAAGTAAACTCACCTCTACATTTTCTCCTTTCAAATCTCAGAAAAAATCATCAGATACAGTTTGAATGTGAGGTTTCAGACTCCAAACCCTATCTCCATGGTGGTGCAGTAACAGGCCTTTCCATAAAGTGAAAATGATGAATAAGAGAATGATTTAGGGTTCTTTCAATATTATCAAGTTTTCAATAATTCAAATGAAATGATGGGTGTTATTTTTGACCATTGTTTTAACATAAAAAAACCAAATCATTTCGAATTATTTTTGTGGTCTTGACTTGTAAAGTCATATACCTAATGACCAATGAAGCCCATGTGTTTTGAAGGAGAACTTGTAAATCAATTTCAAGTTATCATTTGGAGTTGAATGAATAAAAGGTGGAACTATCTAATATTAAATATTAAAATAATCATTGAATGATTACCTTTAATATTTAATTAAATGGTTGCAATTTCCAAAACCCATGCAAGGAATATAAGTGAAAGCCAAATGAAGGTCAAAGCCATGCAAATACTAAAATCATGCAAATTATGAAGATTCCTAAGACATAACCTCAATTCTACATCAGTTCTTGAGATATTTTGATCATGCACATTGGTAGGTGGAGTTTGACCACTTGTTCTTACAGTTTTCATCAGTTGTGAACCCTCTTTTCATGCATTTTATCTTTTGCTCGTGAGAGAGGCTTCAGGGAGATATTTTAACTTCTAGTTAGTTGCTTGATCCACCTCTTGGTGACTTTGGTGCCATCTTTTGTATATATTCAAGTAGAATTAGTCTTTTTCCCCAGTTCTTGTTTTCTACCTTTGCATTCTGCAAAGAGAATATCTTGTAACTCAGTTTATTTATAGTAATATAGAAAAACTTTTTATAGGTTAATTTAGTTTCCATTTGCAGAGTTTCCTTCAATTTCTCATTACAATCATGTGTTTTCCTTCTCATTTTCTAGTTTTTTTTCTCTGTGTAATGTTTTGATGCAGATTTGATGTGTTTTAACCAAAAAGCCTTTAAATTTCTATCACATCTATGGTTGCATGTACACAAAAGCAGTCTTATCACAGGTTGTAAATTGTGCCTTTTCAATTTTTCCTCTCTATTAGGTTGTGAAAATCCTATTTTCCTTATAAATTGAGATTAGATTGGCCTCTTTATGAAATATTTATTTGATTAAGGTGCCCAAGTTGAGTTGTGTTAACATATTTCTCTGAGTATTAATTGTGAAGCAACCTGCATATTAGTTATTATTAGGTGCATCACCACCATTTTAAGTTCAGTTCATGCATTCATTTAAAGCATTCTTCCATTTTCCATCAAAATCTACAGTTCATCATTAGAAAAAATTAACGGAAGCCGACCCATAATCTGGAGGTCTACTTTCAACATAGGGTACCCACAACCTGAAAGTATTCCCATGTTACATAGGATTGCAAGGAATCTTGCTTTCGCACACGGGTGCAATCCTGTTGATAACAATTTTTGGCACGCCCGGTGGGACTCTGAAGATCACTTCAGAGAAAGAATTCAAGAGTTTCAAGGCGATGTTCTAGTATATACATCATTTTTTTCATTTTAGAGGTTACAGTTTATACCTAGTGACTCCGAACACGTCTACTGGTTTCAGTAAGTCCAGTGCTGGTATGTTTCAAATATAGGTTTTATTTGATTTCCAACATTTATATGAGTAGAAATGATAAATTTCTATGGATATTATGAATACCCACCATCATATGATGAAAATATTTCCCATGAACCCTCTTATTCGTCACACCTAAAAAACCATAATACTGGTTTTTCATACACAACAACAGATTACCGAAAACTTCAATATGCTTACCACCCACCCATCCCTACTCAGTCTCTATATCAGTGTACTTACACTCAGATTCAGCCCCAAGATGCTGACATATTTTAGTTTAGTGACATTAAAAACAAATTGTTGAACATCAAAAAGTAGTTGGATGAAGGCAAAAGACAACAGGAGCTTGAATTGCAACAACATGAATTAGATTATCAATCCCACCTTCATGAGCAAGAATTAGAGGCACAAGATAGGTAGTTTGCAAAAGAGTTGGTAGTTCAAAAGAGGAAATCTGAAGAAGATCTTGCTCAACATCTTGCTGTAAAAGATGCAAAAATGAGGCTAAAAATTTCCAAACAAGAGGTTCCCAATGTTAAAATTCCAAGTTTTAGTCAAGGTGAGTCTCCTGTGTCTTCCAATTTCAAAATTCCAAGTTTTAGGAGCTTACCTTCATTTCAAGAGCTTGTTGTTGACAAAAAAACTATCCCAACTCTTAGTTTTCCAAACACATTGTTTGGAGAAGGTATTCCTACGTTCAAAACACTATGCTTCATACAAGAGAAATATATTCTTGAGCAGGTTCAACCTACAATCCTTTAGGAGCAGCCTTTCCCCAAACTCATGCAGTCTCAAGAACCTCAACGAAATTAGACTTCCTATATAGACACAATCACCCTATGCATAGAAGAATCCATTGATATCTTGATTTCTCAAGATAATCAGGTTGTAGATCAAGAAAAAGAGGAGGGTGTAGTTGAAAATCAACAAGTTTTAGATCAAAAAAAGGCTGATGTTTCTTATGATCTAACTGATATGATTAACGAACTTCCATGTTTTGTTGATGATGAGAAAGATGAGTCTTAGATCACAACAATATTAGCCTCAGATCAGCAAGAAGGTAAAATGGGTGGTGTTCTAACCCCTCAACAAGGCTGCAATAATCCTCTTCTACAAAAAAATGAAAACCAGAATGAAGAGGACTCATTTTGGGATGAGCTTGAGGTATTTGTCTCAAGTTTAGACTCAAGAACTCCTCCTTTTGAAGAATAAAATTACAAACAACAAGCCGTTGAGGTAGAAAAGGATTTTCAAGTCCAAATTTTGTTGTTTTATTTAATGAACTTCTAGGATTTGTACATGAAGATGAGCAATGCTTGATTAAACTAACATCAATGCCTAGTTTCGAGCAACGAGACGAAATAAATCAGTTTGATAAGGTGTAGATCCAAGAAGAGACAAATGAAAATAGTCATGTAGAGAAAGAAAAGAAGAAAATCATATATTTTGAAGTTATGATATTTGAAGATCATCATGAAAATAAGCTATAACATAGTTTCTATGATAAGGTTGATCATGATACAAACTTATTCTCAAGCATCATTGAACTTTTTTTCTCTAACATTGTTGACAACTTAGCACCTTTCAAGACAAAGGATTGTGATCAACATGATCAGGTGACCAAAGAGGTTATGGTTGAAGAAACAACACATGAGAAAGAAGCCAAAAAAAAGAGTCCTCATTTTAGCATCTCAATAGGATGCCCAATCAGGCATCTGGCCATAACAGATTCCAAGCAAGAGATTGAGATTAAAGGACAACAAGGCCAACTTGCTCATTCATTCCAAACCAGTAGTTTGGTTGATAAAAATCAGAGGATGAGTGAGTTTGTTTACATTCTTCATGAATAATTACAGCAATTTATCAAATATCTTCTTGTTCTTCATCTAGTTTCAGTTGTTCATAAGCATGTGAATCAAAGTTCATTGTTAAGGAAGGGCAACTATTTGTCACAACTAGTGAATGGTCTTGTCTGAGAAATACCACTACTGGGTAGTGTAGAGTATAATTTTTTCTTTCAATAAGTGCTCATTGCACATTAGTTTCCTTTCAGTTCAATTTTGTTTTGAATAAGTGCAGATGCTACACAATTTTCTAGCTTTGTCTTAAACAAAGTTATGATAGTTTCTTTCAGTTTTGTTTGTTGCTGAGTTCCAGAGGATTTTTTTAGTCCAAAGGACATAAAAATAGAATCCATGCCCAATGGATAAGCAAGGAAACTAATCTTATTTTTTTAGCAGGTAAAAAACCCTAGGAGGTCGCCATAAATGTTACCAATTTTTAGCTTCCAGTTGAAATTAGTAAGGTTTTATCAGACATTTGTTTGAGGGGTAAGAAAGCCTTGATGTATAAACAATCCAATCAACATCAACTTTCTGAATGAAGGTTTTTTAAAAGAATTGATTTATCAAATTATGCAACAGTTTGAGTGAAACTGTTGAACAATATGGATAAATCAACAAAATAGACTTCATTAAGAAAGCGGACATTCAAAGGAGGTTTGTATGAATCTAAACTATTTTTTGCACTTTAAGTTTCAAATATGCTATTGCTGTTTATCAGAAAAAGGAAGGAAGTTCTAAAATGAGGTAAGTAAAACTATCATTTCATGATTACAAGACATATTCTTCAAGTATTTTCATTTAGTTATTTCATATTATGTACTAAGTCACAAATGAAGATACATAAGTCATCATATGATATAAATTAATTGATATATTTGAAAGTAATGTTTTGGAAGTCCCACACAAACCGTGGGAGTAATTGAATTTGAAAATATATAAAATAGCAAAGAGATACAAAAAAAATTAATGCATAAAATTAGATATCAGACTCATCATTGCCTGGTGAATGTTGAATCCTGTCATTGGAGGTTGTGCTAGCATCGTTAAGGTTTTCCAATTGTTGCTCCACAAAAGAAATCTGTAAGAATAGGAGATGTTAGAGCTCGAGGTTTCATACAAATATCATGCATTTCTAATCAAGCAAGTACTTGCTACTTTATAATTGATCATAAAAGGAAAAATGAATAGATGAATCCAAAATATCAAAAGGAAAACATCAGAAAGAACGTTGAATTTCACTATTTTTATCTAACTTGTTTGTTCACTATGCAAGTATAGGTACATATTTCATTAATGATTCATCATGTTCGAAATTTTAGTATGTGGAGGAAAATGGGCTCCCATAAGGGTTGAGCCCAACATACTGTAGAGTACATTTCCATGAATGTGATAGTGAATAGGCATACATAAAAGCTCACAATAATGGAGCAACTATTAAACACTTGAGAAAAATCAATGCAAGAGTATGACAACCATTAGAGGTTAAAAGCATAATAATGATACATATGTCTGAGTGCAATAAATAGAGAAAAGATACGATTGCCTTATATTTCATTAAAGAATTTTGTTTGGCATGCATTATCACCTTATTTCATGTTTTTCACTGCTGTTTCACATCATTTTTCTGTTGTTTTCATGTTTAAAGTATATGTATTGAAAGAACGACAAGGAGTGCATTGTCATCAGTGTGATAGTGAAAAGACATAAATAACAAGGTGCCTTTCAAGAATGAAGCTTTGATATTAAATCCATTATGACTCATGCAATATATCTGAGTGTGAGTAAAAAGAAAGGAGTCTTCTGTGGTGTGCTTCATAGAACAAGAAAGGTGAAAAAAATAGTTAAAGCCATACAAGGTATCAAGACAAGCATATTCCGCATAGTTGCAAATGAAATAAGAAAACAATTAAAAGATAGACTATTTTGAAATCATCGAATTAAAGAGAAAGAAATCACAATGTTGTGTAAACTGAAGTTTTCTGAAATTGGCGGCCAGGAGATCTCATGTTTTTCTACAGGTGGCCGAACCCACAAGAGAGTCTATGAGGGTTTTCCAAGTGTTTATTTGAAACCTAGTTCACTCTTGTGGGACGAGGACATGGAGGAAGCAAATGTTCAAAGCTCTTATACCTGTTGAAATTGAGTGAACATACATTCTGAAAGAAATAAAGGAAAATAAATCCTTGATTTTTACTACCTAGGAGAAAGAAAATACCCACAAACATGATAAGGAAGCCCGCGACTTGTAAATCATAATGGAAAACCCAGAATACAATGCATTAAGCTTGCAGCTTGCAATGAAAAAATCAAATACCCAAATGGAAAAAATGCAAACCATGGCTGCAAGATAGATAAATGAATGAAGGAAGTAAAATTTTAATTCAATTTAGCTCAAATTGAGCTTGTATATGTAGATATTTAACAGAATCATGCAAGGCTCGAATGGTGAGATACTTACCCTTCATTGGCTATTGAAGAAATTCATCTAAAACCCACGAATATGGCTTCCACAAGGTTCAAAATGGTAAAATCCATGGTGGCCCAAAGTGGATAAATATCAACAGAGATGGTCAATAGTAGAAAATGCATCAGGAAATGGTAAAATCCACAACCAAAAAGACTAAAATACACTCAAAATTTCCATGAAGTAAACTCACGTCTACATTTTTCTCCTTCCAAATCTCAGAAAAAATCATCAGATACAGTTTGAATGTGAGGTTTCAGACTCCAAACCCTATCTCCATGGTGGTGCAACAACAAGATTTTCGATAAAGTGTGAATGATGAATAAGAGAATGATTTACGGTTCTTTCAATATTATCAAGTTTTCAATAATTCAAATGAAATGATGGGTGTTCTTTTTGACCATTGTTTTAACATAAAAAAAAGCAAATCATTTTGAATTATTGTTGTGGTCTTAACTTGTAAAGTCATAGACCTAATGACCAATGGAGCCCATGTGTTTTGAAGGAGAACTTGTAAATCAAGTTCAAGTTATCATTTGGAGTTGAATGAATAAAAGGTGGAACTATCTAATATTAAATATTAAAATAATCATTGAATGATTACCTTTAATATTTAATTAAATGGTTGCCTTTTCCAAAACCCATGCAAGTAATATAAGTGAAAGCCAACTGAAGGTCAAAGCGATGCAAAGACTAAAAGCGTGAAAATTATGAAGATTCTTGAGACATAACCTTAGTTCTACATCAACTCTTGAGATATTTTGATCATGCACATTGGTAGGTGGAGTTTGACCACTTGTTCTTATAGTTTTCATTAGTTGTGAGCCCTCTTTTCATGCATTTTCTCTTTTTCTCATGAGAGAGGCTTCAAGGAGATATTTTCACTTCTATTTAGCTGCTTGATCCACCTCTTGGTGCCTTTGGTGCCATCTTTTGTATATATTTGAGGAGAATTAGTCTTTTTCCTCAGTTCTTGTTTTCTACCTTTGCATTCTACAAAGAGAATATCTTGTAACTTAGTTTATTTATAGTAATATAGAATTTTTTTTTATAGGTTAATTTTGTTGTCATTTGTAGAGTTTCCTTCAATTTCTCATTACAATCATGTGTTTTCCTTCTCATTTTCTGGTTTTTTTCCTCTGTATAATGTTTTGATGCAGATTTGATGTGTTTTAACCAAAAAGCCTTTAAATTTTTTTGTCACATTTATGGTTGCATGTACACAAAAGCAGTCTTATCACAAGTTGTAAATTGCGCCTTTTCAGTTTTTCCTCTCTATTAGGTTGTGAAAATCTTGTTTTCCTTCATAAAGAGAGATTAGATTGACCTCTTTATGAAATATTTATGTGATTAAGGTGCCCAAGTTGAGTTGTGTTAATAGATTTCTCCAAGTATGAATTATGAAACAACATGCATAGTAGTTATTATTAGGTGCATCACCACCATTTTAAGTTCAGTTTGTGCATTGATCAAAAGCCTTTTACCCATTTCCATCAAAATATATAGTCCATCATTAGAAAAACTTAAGGGAAGCCAACCCATAATCTGGAGGTCTACTTTCAACATAGGGTACCCACAACCTGAAAGTATTCCCATGTTACATAGGATTGCAAGGAATCCTTGCTTTCACACATAGGTGCAATCTTGTTGATAACACTTACTAGAAATAGTTTGAGCCTATGTACATCTGTAGTGTAATCATAACTTCTGCATAGCACATCAAACTCAAAAAGGAAGGTATTTGGATCCTCCGTGACCAGCCCATAGAAGACAAGGAATACTAAAGGTGGTATATTCTTTAGTGTGGTTTCTCTTTCCTGATTGGCAATGGGAAACTCAAAAGTCACATGCTCTAGTGGGTCTTCCATTGCAACATCACCCATGGTGATGATTTGTGTATGGGAAGTATCCTTTGTATCTGATGTGGATATTGGTGTCAAGGAAAATTATTCTTCAGGAATACCCTTGATCTATTCACTTTGGTCACCAGTATGGAATCTAAAGCTTTGCATGTTGAGGGGATAAATCCTTCCAGAGAATCTCATCACCTTCACATAGAATAAGTTTGTAACGTTAGATCATATGCTCCTACACAGTGTTAGTAAAATGCTTTTATGTTGATGGATTAAAACTGTGTGGAAAATATGTGTAAGTGGAATAATAACAACACACCTTAATGAAACACTATTAGAGAATTCAAATGACAGATTTAATCTATTTGAAGCATAATAAAATCTCTAAAAGAATTCCATTGCTCTCTAACTCCAAGGATTTATTAAATCAAAGTGGCTCTCAGATTGTGTGCACTATGATTGTTAAAATGACAACCTAGAGAATGGGAATGGTAAACTAAATGATATGATATGTTGTGATGAAATGATTGATAATGAAAGTTATGATAATGATACTGTGATATTGATATGATATGATATGATAAACTATTGTAAACTAAGATGCAACTGATATGATATGCTATGATTATGAATGCTAATATGATTATAAATTATTGATGATTCAAATGTTGTATGCTAAATTGCTCTAATATGATTCTTGCAGAGTAAAATTGCATAAAAGTGGGATCCATTTCCTATAGCAAGAGGTTGCTTTTATAGATTTTCAAAGGCATATTATGATGTGGCAGCAAGCAACATCTCAGATTTGATCTGGATAAATCAATGGTAGAATATGAAGTTGGTGAGGAAGAAGGGGAAATGCTTTCTCTCAACAAAACATTGTGCCAAGTGATCAGGAAGAAATTATGGATCCATGAAGGCAACTATTTCCAACTGTTTAAAGTTTGTTCCAAAATTGGCTGGAAAGATAAAGTAAAATTGAATACAACTTGAAGCTTTCAACTTTATTGAGAGAAAAGCTGTAGATATGTGCTCAATTGGAATTTTGAGTTATTCAATTTGGAGGGAAGATATATTATTAAATAAAACAATTGAATTTTTTTTATTTAATAAAAGGAGGTGATAATTAAACAAATTATATGATTTTGTTTATTTAATTCAGATAGAAGAATTAGATAATTAAATAAAACAAACTATTGAATTTGTTTATTTAATTAAGATAGAAGAATTAGATAATTAAATAAAACAAACTATTGAATTTGTTTATTTAATAGAAGAAAATAGAATGTGAATCATATAAATTAATATTTCTATTTATTTATAAATAGATGAATTAAAGGTTAATTAATCAAATATTTGTATTTAATTAATCAGATTTATCCAGACCATTTTTAGGTATATACATTTTGCCCCTCTTTGAAGTGATGTGTTTACATATTGCTTCAAAGAATCAATTTTGCTGCTAGTATTGACAAAAAATTTCTGATCTGCCCTAGACACTGATTTTTGAGTGATAACGGATATATGCCCCCTCGGGAGATAAATCAATGATTTTTTGAATTTTTAGGATTTTTTTGTTTTTTCCTAATTTATTTATGATTTTTGTGATAATTTGATGATGATTTGATATTGAAGCAATTTATCTCCCGAAAAATGATGTTGAAACTACCCTTGTGATGAATTATTGAATTAAGCCCTTTTGAAAAATAAAATAAATCAATTCCATTTAATTAGCCTTTAAAAGGTTAAAAAGTTGGATTAAAAGCTCATTTGTGCATTTTGATTTTGAATTTTGAGAGTGATTGAGTAAATTTGTGCATTTGGAGCAAGATGGTGATTCCCTACCACACACACCGATTTGAGCGTGTGCGACATCACAATTGCTCAACAACATATGGACCTCTGGTACGTACCTCGAAAAACCTTCTCGTAATTTGTGCCATTAGTTTTTCCCACGTTTTTCTTGTTTGATTCTATTTTCTTTGTTCTAGCGCATTCACAACCCGATGTAGTGCATTGAATGTCTGTTTTAGCGCATAGATAGGAGTAGCGCATAGAAATAGATTTTTAGCGCATTGAATGCCTGAAATAGCACATTGATTGAATTAGTGCGTAGATAGGTTAGATTAGCACATAGATATGATGTTTTAGCGCATAGATAGGAATAGCACATTGATAGGCTAGATTAGCACATTGAATTAATGTAATAGCACATCCAGGGGAATAGCACATTGATAACCTGTATTAGCGCATTGAGTGCCTGAAATGGTGCATCCACCATATTGGCGCATTGATGAACTGTTTTGGCACTTTGATGAATTTCAATGGAACATTGAAATTTTTAGCACTTTGATAGATTGTTTTAGCACATCCAAGTCAGGAAAATAAAATTATTGATTTTGATGTTCTTTGATCATGTCAGCCTTTGATGTGATTTTGATTGATGATCCTGATAGATTTAGATGATTATTGATCTCATGATAGGTGAGATTCAATGATTGATTAATGATAATTGACCTCATGGTAGGTGAGGAAAAATTATAATTTGATTGATTAACCTCATGATAGGCAAGGTTGAATGATTGATAAACCTCATGATAGGCGAGGTTGAGTGATAGATTGATTGATTAAACTCATGATAGGTGAGGTTGAATGATAGATTGATTTTCATGAGATTTGATCAAAGTCTTACCAGAGCTGATTAGATTGATAGGCTGATTGATTGAAAAGATTACTGATTTGCGATATTTTGCGTTGATAGGAGCCTTTGGTGATCTATAGATTCATGAGCATTTTACTAGGACATGGGATTTGATACCCCAGCTGACACAACCCGAGATAGGTTTTATTTCACGTTGTGGATTATCCTCTTTGTTATATATGCCCTAGATTAGGATTAATAGGGGACTCTTGAAAGCCCTAGCAGAGAGGTGGCATGGTGAGCATGACACCTTTCAATTTCGTATCGGTGAGATAACAGTGACCTCGGAGGATGTGTATTGTATTTTGAGGATACTTGTGGTTGGTGATCTTGTATTATATGATCAGACTGAGTAGGGAGGGACCAATTCTTTGCACAAATTATTTGAGGATGATTGGATATGTGGTTATGATATCCCCTAGAGAGAGATGGTTGACGCATATGCGATACTTCCATCCATTATTTCCAGTTTAATTGGGGGTTTATTATGTCCCAACTGTAGGTCAAAGGGACTGTCAGTCAGATGGGGTCGGATCTTGGAGTAGATGATCTTGCAGGGTACGAGATATGCATTGGGTTGTTGTATGTTAGCCCATTTATACCATGATTTATATGAGGTGGTTTATCTCAAAAGATGTAGTTTGTTAGCGGGAGTCACCTTGTTATAGATATGGGCATGGGAGCATATTTCGATCACGTGTATCGTTGCAGATAGAAAGCGACCAGTTGGGAGAGGTTATGTTCATGGCTACACAGGTCCAGTTGTCTACCATAGGCTAGGAAAATTGGAGTACTAGAGACATATGATGGATGATCTTGAGGCTGTTGTATGGTGGCCCTACATTGGTTGTGAGCCTTGGGTAGAGGACGATACAAAGATACCGTATTTGTGCTAGTCTATGTACTTGATCGGGAGGACCTGATTTGTTATTGAGAGATTCTTATTGAGGAGGGTGATGCGATAGTATGGCAGATTACAAGGTATGCCACAAGGTGTCACTTATTATGCATGATGATAGATGGATGCTACAAAGTGGGGGCCCACCCTATCCTATGATGCAACAGTTGAGGAGTACCAAGGTTTACAACTGATCATTTGGGATTACCATCTAGAGGTTGTTGATGCTCTGATGTCTGAGGAGTATGATCAGTATTTGTTTCTACATCCATTCCCATAGATCTCCAGTCCAGATGATCTTGTGCTCCTATTAGATGAGGAGGAGAGGGCAGTTATACATGGTCGCAGGTAGAGGAGGAGAGATGAAGGAGATGTAGAGGGGGAGATGGTGGAGGAGGAGATGGCGGAGGAGGAGGTGGAGAGTAGTGATGATGATGATGATGACGAAGATGATGGAGATGGGGGTGGTGGTGGCATAGGTGTAGCATTTGATGTGAGAGAATTTTTTGTACCTTGACGGAGGAGATCTCTGGTGGCAGCAGTACAATAGTGTGTGCAGATTGGACTACCCTCGTAGAATCAACAACCATAGATTGCTGCTTTACAAATGTAGATTCAGAGACTACAAGGTCAGTTAGCATAGGTGAAAAAATTTCTCACTCACGCAAAGGAACAAGTTACCACTTTGACAACCGAGAGGGATGCCACTAGACAGTAGGGTGAATAGGCAGTGGCCCTAGCTGACAGACTGTAGAGAGTGTTAGAGGGGACCACTATGGGTGATATGATGAGAGAGGTTACCCAAGTCACTCAAGAGGCCGAGTATTATTGTGGCGGATATCATGAGGTTGTTCTGATAGATCAGAGAGTGAGTTATGCGGAGTCTAGATCATTCTACAACCACTCTCAGACCACCAGTATGGGTGTGAAATAGCTACCATGTCAAGATCCCGGTCTAGAGCTAGGTAAAGGTGTAGCAAGTGCCGGTACATCAGGTGCAGGAGGTCTAGCTAGACCAGCGAGGTTTGGGGGGAGCACCTCACTTCCATGATCCCAATTGATGTATTTTGAGACATTTAATGATGTACACTCCAATTTTGACTCACTGCCATGTTGATATTGTATCTCTTGACATTTATTCATATATCATTGTATACTTGACATTATGATTTTTGAGATTTATATGATATGCGGCAGATTATTGATCTATATGCATTCTATATGATTCATGATGGTTGTTTATGATATATGCATTTAGTTTCTATTTCTATATGTCATGTGATGTTTATATGATGATGATGTTATGGATATGTATTGATGATTTTATGATGTATGGATGTAATGGTAAAATGATGTTAATATGAATATGCCATGAGATTAATGTGATAATGTGAATGATATGTGATGCTTGGATAATGATTTTATATGCGTTATGAATGATGTGAATGTTATATGAAATGGATTAATGATGATGCAAAATGATATGTAATGCAATTTTTTGTTGATATTTTCTGATGCAAATATGTATGATCTAATGCATGGAAAAATGTATGATATGATAATGTCAATGATTTGTTTTTTTATATTTTTCCAATGCAAATATACGAGATGATTTATAAATGAATGAATGATATGATAACACAAAATATATGTGTTATGCAAATGATTTATGCAACTATATGAGAATGATAATATTTTTATTGATGTCAAGTATACTTAGTCCATTAAATGATAGAGATAACATTGTTTTTGAAATCTTTGACAACCTTGAAATGATCTATTTTTCAGATGCAAAACTAATATGAATGCAATCTTATTTAATTATGCAAATCTACATATGCAAAAGTTGTCATCTTATCAATCTATATAGTGTGATTTTTATCATCATTGAGCCTTATAAATATTGAAAGTGAGTACAAGCATTGATGGTATAATTTAGAGCATGATAACCTGAGTACTTCTTTCATGATTTTTGATATTGCAAGTTAACACAAGAATCTAGGTATAATTAAAATCGAGATGACCTGAGCATTTCTTGTGTAAAACAAACAAGAATCAATGATTTTCTTATGCAAATTTTGAATGTCATCAGTGATACTTGGTAGAGCACATATCATGGAAATTCACATAGGAATAATGATCAATTCACAGACAACAAACAAAGATAAATCATACTTCTTCCTTGCTTCTCTAGTTCAATACATCATCGTGTTGATCCAAATATATGATAACAAAAATAAAACTAGAACATTGAGCATTCAAGCTAATGCGGTAAAATCATGGTTCAAAAGAATATCATCCATTTAGATTTGATTTGATTGATTGATTTAAGCTGTTTGATTTGGATAGTTTGATTTTATGATGATTGTTGATTGTTCGATGTTGAGTTTCCCTATGATCATTGTATTTTCTATGTTTTTCATACGACTGTTTGTCAGTTTGTTTATGCCCATAGTTTATTGCCCCCAATGAGTTCAGGATTTCACCCCCAAGCTAGGGTGAGACACGACCTCATTGCCAAGATATGTACATGAAGTTATTTGATGATAAGAAAAATGATGGAAAAAGTGACCAGCCAAGACGTGCTCAAATAGATGGAACAAATAGTCTATCACAAATAGCACCTGTTGCCAGGTTTTCACTAATTGTTTTTATTGCACTTTTTTAGTTTTATGATTTTTTTTGACTTTTTTTTTACCATTTTTTTTGTGTGCACTGGATAAGTCAAGTATATAAATTTTTGAGATGGATACTATTGATAGGTTCATCGAAAAAATCCACTTCAGGTGTAAACAACTGATAAGCTCTTGATCCATAGACTGATATGACGATGAAGGGACCTAGCCAATTTGGTTCAAACTTACCCTTCTTTTCACAATCTTGTTGATTGCGAGGCTTTTCCTTTAATTCCAAGTCACCAATTTGAAATGTCCTTTGTTTGACTCTGTGATTGTAACTCCCGAACATCCTCTATTGATATGATTTCAAGTGATCCATAGCTTGCTGACAATGCTCATCTAACAATTCTAGCTCCTGAAGTCTAGACACTTGGTAGTCCTCATCTGAAATGATCCCTTTTAGTAACAGACAAAGTGATGGTATTTCAACTTCAATAGGTAGAATGGCCTCTGATCCATATACCAAAGCATATGGTGTAGCTCCTGTAGGTGTTCTGATACTGTTTTAGTATGCCCACAAAGTAGGATTCAGTTAAACGTGCCAAACATGTCTAGCATCGTTAACCATTTTCTTTAAGATTTTTAGAATAGTTTTTTTTGAGGCCTCTGCTTGGACATTTCCTTGAGGATAGTACGGTGTTGAAAAATGATGCTGGATATGAAACTGCTCACACAATTCTTGGACATCCTGATTCTTAAAAGTTCTACCATTGTCTGTGATAATGGACTTGTTGATGGTGAAAATGACACAAACAACATTTAAACAAAATATTTCTACTCTATTTCTCCTGAAAAAGAAAGACAACATATAGTAGCCTAACTCCCAAGGTCCAGGCAGTTGGTTCTCAACTATCTAGTATCACTCAATTGGTCCATGCAAATATAATATTCAAGGGGCCTATGCTAGGAACAAGGAATGCAAGCAATGACTGATTCATTTGACTGTTCTTAATGAAAATAGGGTTTTAAATAAAATAAAAAGATAGATCAAGGCGTACAATAGTGAAACATGAATGAAATTTATCTAGTATCTAGACATATATCTTCAACAACAAATGTTCTTCCACTATTTCAAGAAAACCATAACCTGATGCAATTTACAGAAACAATCCATACTATTGCATGCATCTATGGTGCTTAATTTAACTATCACAATCACACATCATAAAAACTTCAAAGATTTAAAAAAAGTAAACTTCTCATTCGTTGCCAAGACCATAGATCAATAGACTTTCAATAATTTAATCCACAGATAAATTTAACGAAATCATCCTTAAATCTGGTTTCTTCTAATGACTCTCATCACATAAGAAACACTTATGCTTCAACACAATCACTGGCATATAGATAGACCATAATTCATTAACCTTATCAAATAAACTCAGTTCTAACACCATATTGTGTAAAAACCTATAATTGTATTCAATTGTAACCAAAAAAAAAACAAGGTATCTCTGTAAAGCTATAAAATTCTATCTCCTACTACCAGGTGGCCAATTCTATTCTTATTAGCCGACCCTTACAATATGATACCCCAAAGGTATTTATAGATGTACAAAAATTGGAAGTCCTTTCTATCTTAAGTCCATTCGCCTTTTTAGGAATTAAAGTCATCTTGGAAATTCAGATCAATTTGATCTCTAGTTCCCACATTGATCACTTCGCAAACTGGAGAGAAGAAGATAGTGTAACAATGGGTATTTTCCTAGGGTTAGCAATATCATATGCAGAACATAAAAACCCAAAGTGGGTAATGAAGTGCAAAGGAATAGATGAGCAATCTCATAGATTGTCTTCATCCTCCATGACTAACCTCCATTACACCTTCTTAATTTGCTGAAAATAAATTGTTTGCCCTCAGATTTAAGAAGAGAAAGCCAATGGAAATGACAAGCCCTAAGCAAATATTGAAGGATTTGAACACTATATGCAATACTATGCCCTAATGCAACCAGTAAGCATCTAAAATATCTAAGTTATGTCAAATGAAATCTAAATATGCTATGACAAAATGAAAGTAACAATGCTAAAATTATGAAAAATGTAAGATTATCTAAAATGCAAGAGATAAGAGATGCAAGATGTGACCAAAATTGCTCTTTTATAGAAGATGCAATTTTGTGTGAATGGCCAAGATTGAAAGTCAATAAGTGCCCTAGAATCAATGGACAAGATACCATATAACAACCCACAATTAGGGTTAGGGCAACATTAGGTTAGATTCAAAATGAAAGGTCAAGATTGATTCCTAGAAAATCAAATCAAGGGCTGACATACATGTGACAAGAGATTCTGGGCACACAAACTGAAGTTGCTGGGGGAATCAAATAATAATTTAAAATTATTTAATTCAAGAGGGGATGTTGACTTTTTGAATTAAAAATTCAAAAGGGGTGGGGTCATGTGACAGTAAATAATTTAATTTAATTTATTTACTAAAAGAGGGAATTTAAATGGGGACTTATTTTAAATAAATAATATTTATTTAAAATGAGCAAAATAAAAGAGGAGAAATTAAATAATAAAATTATTTAATTTAGGTGCTGAGACTTATTTTAAATAAATAAGATTTAGAAGAAATTAAATAAAAGAGTTATTTAATTTAGGTGGAATATTAAATAATAAAGATATTATTTAATTATTAGAGGAATGTGACAAATGGAACCTTTTAAATTAAATATAAAGATTTAATTCAAAGTTTAGGAGAGTGGACCAAATTAAATAAACAAAATTTATTTAATTTATGAGAGAAGAGGCTAATGAATAATTAGATAATTAAATATAATTATTTAATTATAGTGGAAGGTGGATTACATAAATAAGAATTTATTTAATTTTAGGAAGAAGAGGACTTAATTAGTGACATAATTAAATAAATAAATAAAATTATTTATTTAATAATCATGAAGAATAATCAGATATGAATTAATTAAATAATTATGAATTATCTAATTAATAGTTGAAAGTGAGTCAAGGACATAATTAAAATGTCCTAATTAGGGTTAGAAGAAGAGCTTGCAGGTCTAGGTGATTTTTATGTGTCTATAGATAGAAGAGAAAAGAAAGCCATGCGCCTCTAAGACTGCCAGTTATGCATGCAGAGGAGAAAAGAAAACCATGCATGCATGAGACTATCAATTATGCATGGGAAGTTTGCTCTGTAGTATACTCATCGTAACAGGAGAAGACTTGTTGAAGCATGTCCAAATCCTGCCCATCAACCCAACTGTCTTCAAACTTGATCCTTTCTAATTCCACAACAGCAAATCCTCTCATGTCTTTTAGCTTTGTTAACTCCCTTTTAGCAGCCCTTACTTCTTCTTTAATATCCATCAACTGATCTAACAACAGATCCTCTCCATCATTTCCCTTTTGCATGACCTCTTTAAGCCTATCATCCCATTTCTCTTTTATTTGGCTCAAAGGTAGGCCCTCCTTTACCGGTATATCAAAATTTACTATAATAGAAATAACTATTTCTAACTCCTCAAACTGTTCATTCAGATCCTTGACAAAATCTTGAACTTCATTTTTATGCTTGTATAAAAAGCCAAATCTAAACCGGACTATGCTGGAGGTCTTTTCCAAGAAATATTTATTGTCCTCTTCAAGTATTAACTGTTCTAGGAGAGTAGACCTCGGAAATTTATTAACCTCTTTCAGCTTCTGGCTATATCCTCTGTACTCCTCCTCCTGTTCTCCCAATACTTTGACATATCGATTCATCTCTTTTATTAACTCCTCTGTCATCTTGTTAACCTTAAAACTATTGTCCAACACCTCACCTATTTCCTAATTTAGTTTATCAGTCCAATTATTCAACATCTTTGCCTTACACCTTACCTGCACCAAATCATCCACCTCTTTCTTACTAAGCAGAATTAGTGTCTCAATGGTTGCAATTTGTTGTGACCTCGGAGCAGAAACACTCTTCAAGAAAGTATGCAATTGATCTAATTGAGCCTTAAGCTCATCCCTTTTCTGCTTATCCTTCATCATTCTTGATTTAGTGGATGTTGCTACCACATTTATCAAGTTCATTTGTTGATCTCTGGTCGGTCTCCCCAAATTAACCGTGTCTAACTGGTAATTAGTCAATTGCATCTCTCCTACATCCTTATCCACCACCGGTATTGCACATTCAACAATGATTTCTCCTCTTTCAGTAAGTCTAGTGGAATGTAGAATCTTGGCCTTCTTCCCAGGCCTTTCCTTTTCAATCTCCTTCATCATACCCTCCCAATCAAGAGGTTGTGATGATGTTACCGACCTCTTTTGAAGATCCAATTTTAACCAAGTGGGAGCACTTGGAGTAGTGGTCATTATAGTTGAAGAAGAAGCAACAGTAGTAGAGGGCTGTTGCTCATTAATCTTAGGTTGAGAATCAACCCCTTGTATTTCTTGTTGTTCTTGCTCTACACTTGTCTATGGAAGCTTTTCAGCTTCCTCCCTATCCTTTTGTTCCTGTATCCTCTTGTCTTCTTCTTCCTTCTTCTAATCTTTTCTCCTT
Source organism: Sequoiadendron giganteum (assembly GCA_007115665.2). NCBI lineage: Eukaryota > Viridiplantae > Streptophyta > Pinopsida > Cupressales > Cupressaceae > Sequoiadendron > Sequoiadendron giganteum. The sequence goes on along the minus strand of CM021109.1, from coordinate 185,583,892 downwards.
AAGTTCCTTGTTTCTCTCTTCTTCCAATGCCTTAAGTCTTTCTACATCTTCCTTTTCCTTTTGCAGCTGTTTGATCAGCTCGTCAGCATATTTCTCTTTTTGCATATGTTTTGCTTCCTCTTTCTTTTTACAGGCCTCTTCAACAAGCTTCAATTTGGCCACAAGGACTTCTCTTTAACTTCGTTTCTTTGCCTTTTCCTCCTCTAGATCATGAATTTTCTGTACTAACTCCAGCTTATCATTCTCTTCTTTGATCTTGAGCTCCTGCTCCTTTTGCCTTTGCTATTTTTCTATTTCATCAGCTCTTTGTTTGGATTCTACTTGTTGTTGTTGAAGTAAGGCATCAGCTTGTGCCTTAGCATCAATTTCCTTTTGCTTCTCCATTTCCACAACATGTGCTTGATCATCCGAAGCCTTCTTTGCCTCCTCAAATAGTGCCCACTGATCCTCCTCTGCTAGCACATGGTCAGTTTCCTCCTCTAGAGGCATATTTTCTTGTGCATCCTTCTTTGACAAAGTTTCATCAGAGTCCATTCCAACATCATGGATCTCCACCTCTACTCCTTTTCCCTTTAATGACTTAGCAATATCATGAAGAGTCCCCTTAGGCATCTCTTTAATTTACTACCCTGTAGGAGGGACTTGAGCAGATGACTCCCCTATCATTGGTGTTGAAGCAACAAGTCCATTTTGGGCATCCTCCTCCTGTGCCTCTGGTTCATCTTGAGTTGATGCTTCAAGCTCAATCTCTTCAATATTAGGAGAGAAGAACTCCAAAGGCTCCTTGGGAGGAAACTTCCTCTTAATTCTCTTATATCCTTTCCCTTTCTTAGGAGCCAGACCCCTAGGAGTTCTGGCTCTTACAACAACCCAGTGGAAACTTCTATCCAAGATTGGTCTCCCTATTTTCTTGATGTCTATGGTCTCCTCACTATCCCAATCTACCAGATCCAAACTTTTGGTACCAATGTTCAATGCTTCATATGATGGATCCAACACAACTCCATCATCTACCAATGTATCAGGAATATCATCTTTGATTCCGAACTCTACCATGAGTGAAACAAGAAACCTCTCATAATTCCTTTCCCTGAGGTCATATTCACCCTGAAGATCACTCCAGAAGTCCTTTAGTAGGTTGAAATGCTTGTCAAAAACCGAAGGTAGCAAAGCATTCATTTTCTTCTTTGGATCAAAGTGCTTTCGAGAAATGTACAAACCTAGCTTCAAATATATCAATTCAATGCAAACCACCTTAGCTCCCACAAGGTGTGGACAACTGTATTCACCCAATTTCATGGGAAACTTGTGGCAACATGTCTTGTGTTTTAACCCAAATCGGGCATTGACCCCCAAAGCTTGATAGACAAACTCCATCAGAACCATCCTGTTGTTGTAACACCTTGGAAGTAAGTGGGGATGACCCTTAAATCTTGCCAACTTGAAATAAGTGAAATTGGGGTATTGGATATACCAACATCCCCATTCTATGATAAAGGCCATGGATTCTTGAATCAATCTGTATCCAACATCTCCATTAAGTTGGTTAATGACCACATATAGGAATACATCATTAATCCTTCTAAATTGTGTTTCAGAAACCTGTAGGGATAGATGGTGATAGTGATTCCATACTTTGTTTGTCAATAAGCTTCTCCCAATATTCCCACTTTGTTCAAACCTGGAAAGATACCTCCTCTAGCTGTTGCATAAACAACATAAGAAGTCATGAAAAAGCTCTTGGTTTCCCTTATTTTGGTTAGCTAATCATGAATGGTATCTGAGACAATCATGGGCCAATCAAACCGTTGCTTGCCATTGAAGATTGTCTGAATGAAGGGAAACATCCATTGCTTGAAATGAAATGCATCCCTCTTCCCGAAGATCCTAGACAACATCATTATCAGGTCCAATACATATTTGTAAAAATCTTCCCTCTTTGGTTGATATGAGAGGTTGGTCAAGGACTTCTTCTGTGCTCTCAACCACTTATTGTTCAAATGAGCCTTGTTGGCTTACTTGTGTTTTCTATATACCTCTAAAGCATCTGCCTCATTCAACTGTACCAGATTCTTTGGATTAGGGACACTAAACATGTGTTGAAACATTTGAGGAGTTATATCTATAATCACATTGTCCTATGAATCCATGCATTGTCTGATAGCCGGATTGTAAGCTCCTGCTGCTGTCATGATTAATTCTAGGCATTGGATGGACAAAGGAAATACAGTAATGTGAGCCAAGCTAGACTCAACTATTCTCTCAGTCCTCCCTGTTACATCCTCAGTGAATGTTTCTGAGTATAGCTTCTCAAAATTGAATGGGCCTAGATTGGTGTCAGTTATATCAGACCAATCAGATTCCACTTTGCTTGCAGTGATAGCAGGACCCCCATGGTTATACCTCAAGGTATAAGGTAGCTGCTCCGGCTTAATCTTCTTAGGCTTAGTTGCTGCCTTTGAAGTTTCTGGAGGCCGATTCCTTTGGGAAGCTTCTCCTAATACTCCCGACATTTTTAGTTTCCTGCAACAAAACCTCAAATTAGACCCTTGAATAAACATCACAAAATATGCTTTAAAAATCTTACGCTTCATAGATATATATATATATTGGAGGTGGAACAAGGCATAAAACATTCTAAACAGTCTCTTTTTTAAAATATTGCTAGGATCAAAGTCAAAATAGTCATTGAGTTTATAGTAATAACAAGCGGGACCAGAGTCGGAGTTGGAATGGTAACCAGAATCGGAATCGGAATGAAAACTGATTTGGTTCCATGAAGATTTTCAAATTTCACATTCAGTTTTGGTTCTGGTTTCGGTTCCACCTAAGTTACCAATATTTCGAGAGCATGCTTCTCATTGTAAGCGGATTCGGAGATGAGATGAAAAATGGAATCGATACTAATTACAAAACATGTTTCAAAGTCTAAATCGATTTTGATCCCGCTTCTGCATAAAATAACCATGATGTGATAAGTGATTTTATCAATTCAATAAATAACTTTATAATTTAAGGACTAGGTCATACGAAAATGAAAGGGGCTTAAAAATAACCTAATAAAATCATCCCCATATGGCTGAGAGGTGACTGTACTATTTAGGGCATCATATTTAAAATAGGAATGCCTCAAAACCCTAAATAAAACCATCGATTTCAAATAAGTAGGGCACAAATTTAACCCCATTTAAACCAACCAGATCTAATGCGAAACAAGATCCTAAGTAAAAATTACAATTTACCAAACCCTACTCACTGTAAAACAAGAATTAATCTATGCTAGTTATAAACTAGGGCATCACGATACGGTCATGATTAAAATGTGAAAACAACCAAAAAAAAAAAGAGAAACAAAAACCAAAAAAGCAAAACGGAAATAAACAAACAAAGAATAAAAAGCAAAACAAAAAAAAATCACATGAAATCACAATAGAATCGAGAATCACGAATTCGCACAAAACAATCGAAATGAACAAAATGGAAAATGCGAAATAAAACAAAAGAGAAGAATAAAAACCTACCTCAAATGCCAAATAAATAGGTTAGTCCCCTAAAGCAATTCCACACACGATTATCTCTCTTTCGATTGATTCACATGCACAAATGCTCCACTGCAACTCTGGTTCGCTCTTGATCTCTTTCAATAATGATGATAACTTTGAGTTAATCCCTAATTAAGGTAAAAACTCGCAGTTACATGCATGCATGGCACCTGTAATTAATTCCATAAGTGTGGTAGAGCGGAGTCAGAACTACAGAGGGAACTGGCACATTACTACTATGTGACTTCAGTAAAGTCAATGACAAAAAATGGCGGGAGTGAAATCGGGATGAGAAATGATTAGGAAACTTGTCTAAATTTCCAACTCGGTTCCCATTCCGGTTCCGGTTCCGCCAACAAAGAAGAAAGTGAAACAAATCAATAAAATAAAAAGACCGAAACGAGAAAATTAAACACAAAAACCTAAGTTAAAATGAAAGACCAAAAAGCGGAGGCAGAAGCGGGACGAGATTTGATTTTGAAACTTCAAATAAATTCGGAATTAACTTCCACTCCGGCTTTGGTTCTGACAAAGACAAAACAAAAGGAAAAAAAAAAAATGTCAGGATGGGATAAGAATCAAACCTTAAAACAAGATTCAAAACCCGATTCGATTTCAGTTCCGGCTTCGACAAAAGAAACCAAAGGAAAAAAAAGTGTTGGAAAAGCAAGACTCCAAACTTTGTTTGAAAATCAAACAAGGAAAAAACATAAAGGGGGACCCTTTTTAACCAAGTCAAAAGATGGGGTCGTTATGCAAGGCATAAAAAATGGCGACTCGACTGGAAAAATGGTTTACCCATTTTCAAGACACCTAAGAAAAATTTAGTCACTCTAAAACTACTTGGCTTATGAAGCATGTGTAACTGGAATAAGATCAGATATATCTAGAATAAGTTTGAGCTGGAACCTCAGATGTATGTGCTCATGAGTTATTTCTGAATCTAAGTGTGTGCCTATATTGTGCATCATTCTTTATAGACACTTTATCTACTCTTGAACAACCATACCTAAGATTCAAGCTACATAGGTTGAGTCCTTTAACTATCGTGCAATAAAATCCTGGGTATTGCTCCGCTACCAGACATGCGCCCATAGCCTCGACGAAGATGCCTCTAGTTCTCACAAAATATTTCTCTATTGCCAGCCAGACATGCATAGCCTTGATAGAGATACTTGACTACCCATTTGATATTGAGCTTGCCTTTTCTTTCTTTCTTTTCATCCTTTTTTTTTACTTTTCTTCACTTGTGGAAATCTTTTATGCACCTTCCTCAATATTCAGATACAATGGATCTAAAATGTGGGTTGAGAACTACAATGGATTTCATGATAGTCTTGGAATTGGATTTTTCACTTGAATCAAAGGTAGAGCCAGTCTAAAACAAATAGGCATTTACTCATGCAGATGTTTTTTTTCTAATTTGGTGACAAATTTTTTTATCATAATTCATGAGATATTCACAATGTATCTTCTATCCTTAATAAATTTTCAAACCCATATTAGAATGGTCATAAAACATGAGTTTTAGAATGAAATCCTTTTCAATGATGATGATGAAAATACCTAAACCAATTTCTCTCCTAGTACTAGTAGCATACTTTGAATAACAACCCCTTGTCTTGAGATGGACAAAAATGAAGATCCCCAATGAAACAAGACAAACAAAACAAACAAAAGAAAGAAAAGAACAAACAAAATAAAATAAAACAAAACCAAAAACAAACAAAAACTTAAAGTTAATTACATATGATACAGTATAATACATTCCTCTTCAAAATATCAGACCTTTCATGAACCGAAATAGTGCTTGAGAAACTGACCATTAACTGGCAATGGAACAGGTTCTCTTGTTAAGGTACTTAAACGAAAAACATTCTCGCCTAGTATTTCAACCACTTGGTAAGGACCTAACCAAATTCTATCAAACTTCTGGTGATCTCCCTTCTTTTCTCTAGCTTTATCCCATAATAATACAAGATTTGATATCCTAAAAGCTTTTATCTTGGCTCTTTTATCAAACCAACATTTGATGACAGCTTGATGCTTAGAGAATTGCTGCAAAGCAGCATCTCTTTGCTCTTCCATGTTAAGGAAATTAAGTAATCTAACTTCAATCCTATCATCCTTGGAATAAAATTCCTACATAAAATTAAGAACATATATCTGTAAATGGATCGGGAAGATTGGGTCTTGGCCATAGACTAACTTTAAAGGTGAATTTCCTAGAGCTGCTTTGATTCGGGTTCGATTTTCCCATAAGGAAAATCTCAACTGGGTGTGCCAGTCTCTAGGATTGTTTTCTAGAAATTTTCTTATCACTTCCAACAAGTTTTTATTAGTGGACTCAACCACTCCATTTCCCTGAGGGTAGTAATTGGATGAATACTTCAAAACAATTTTATGTTTATATGCCCATTGAATGAATTCAACAGAAGAAAAAGAAGGGCCATTATCACATACTAGAGCAAATGGAACTCCAAACCTGGTTGTGATGTTCTCAGTCAAAAAATTGATGACCACCTCTGTGGTGCTATTTTTGAAAGGCTGAGCCTCAGTCTAGCGTGTATAGTAGTCAGTTGCAGTCAGGATGAATTTATGACCTGTAGAAGAATTAGGATTAATAGCACCTAAAAAATCTAGGGCCCATTGAGCGAATGACCTTACCTCATACACTAGTTGCAAAGGCATTGCAAGATTTATTTCCCTGGGTGCAGAAGTTTGACACACATGACAAGTTCTGACATGTGGATGTGCATCCTGAAAAACATAAGTTCAATAATAGCATGATCTAAGAATCTGATGAGCCAAAGCATCAACAGACCCATGCCCTGTTCCATGCCTTCCATGAAACTCAGAAATGGCATGCTTGGCCTCTTGCTAATCCAAACAATGTAGGTAAATCCCTTGAAAATTATTTCTGTAGATGGATCCCCCTTTAATCATGTAGTGTGCACTCTTCATACTCAATGCTCTCCTTTGATTAGCATTCATTCCTTATAGACATCTGTTATTGAGGAGGAAGAAAATCAAGTCTGTGTACCAGGGATCCTTAGTAAAGGATTGGACAACATACTGCTAACAGGTGATGTTTTTGTCCACATCTACCATTACTTTTGATAAACATTTCCATCAAACAAGTTTCATTGGGTGAATCTCTAAGTCAAATTCTTGTAGAATTTCCATCCAATTTCCTCTTCGCTCTCCCATATCACTCTGCATCAAAAGAGACTTCACAGTTGGATCTGGAACTATGGCCATTACTTGAATTCGGAGAATATAATGCCTGAACTTCTTTACTGCTCGTACCAATGCAAAGGCTTGTTTCTCTAGTGGTGGGTATCTCACTTTTTCATTCTTAAATGGAGAGCTCATAAAGGCAATAGGTCTTTCCTCTCCCTCTCCTCTTCGTTGTGTTAACATCACTGTACATGAATGGTTAGATGCAAAAGAATAGATATAAAAAGGTTTTAGATAATTTGGGCTTGTCAAAATAGGTGCCTCAGATATAGACTATTTAATCTGTGAGAAAGTAGATTTATCCTCATTAATCCAATCAATCTTTGCGTCTTTCTTCATCATTTCATTAAGAGGTTTGACAATCTCGGCAAATCCTGTTATAAATTTTCTAACAAAATTGATCCTCCCAAAGAAGGATCTCATTTCTTTCTTGCTTCCTAGCCTTGTCAATTTCAAGATAGCCTCCACTCGATCAGGATCTATAGATATCCCTTCCTTTGATATGATGTGACCTAAGAGTTTCCCTTCAGATACTCCAAACACACTTTTCTTCGGATTGAGAGAGACACCATAACTTATACATTTCTTGAGAACCTTTTCCAAACCAACAACATGGTCTTCTCTATTCTTGGAGAAGATGGTTAAATCATCCACATAAATGATTATACACTTTCCTATTAGATCTTTGAAAGCTACATCCATCGCCCATTGAAAGGTAGCTCCAACATTGATAAGACCGAAAAACATCCTCCTATAGGAAAATGTGCCCCATTTAGTAGTGAAAACAGTCTTCATCCTATCCTCATGATTGACAAGGACCTGATTGTACCCAGAATAACCATCCAAGAATGACATCATCTGAGACCCATTAACCTTTTGTAATACTTCATCAAGAGAAGGCAATGGATAATTATCTTTCTCAGAGGCTTTGTTTAGATTCCTGAAATCAACAAATAATCTGATTTCACCATATGTACAGGAACTAAATTTTCCACCCAGGTAGAATTTTTTACAGGAAAGATTATTCTTGCAGCTAGGAGATTTTGCACCTCTTTCTGGATCAAGTGCTCAATTAAAGCATTGATCGAGCATTGTTTCTGATGAAAAGGCTTGGCTTCTGGCTTGAGAGGTATGGTATGTGTGATCACCGAAGTGTCAAAGGTTTTTAGATCATCACAACTCCAAGCAATGGCTGCAATGTTTTGCTCCAAAACTTTAACTATCTTGTCCTTAATTTCTTGAGGACAAGTCTTTCCTATAAGAACATTCCTTTCAGAGCCTGAGTGAGTCAAATTAATAGATTCATATTTCCCTCCATCACTCTCTGTAGTCACCCTTTGATGAGCTCATGGGTTATAGTCAAATATTCTCTCCAAAGCTACCATCCCTTTTGGAATGCTATTACTTTTCAAATCCAATATTCCTTTTGGACTATCCTTCTCAGGATCCCAATCTCCTTGATCTCTTTCAGATTCATCTATGATCTACCCTTCAAAAAAATCCAAACTTGCCAAAAAGGCCAATATATGTTGATCATCATCAAAAACCTAAAAATGTTAGACATTATTAGGAACAACTGGGACTGAAATTAATTCAACTGAAAATCTCTTTAGATTAGAGTCTTGCATGGGTTCCAATGTGCTAGCAGCAATGACAAGTGCATCTGTAATTTGATTAGATTCTCTAGGGATTAGAGTAATCCCAAAAGCATTGAAATCTTCAATTAAATTCCAAACTCTACTTCTGTATGCAACCAATCTTTTGTTATGACATGTATACTGGCTACGTACCTATTTTACAATCACTTCAGAATCCCCCATGACCATGAGAGCTGTAACCTTCTTTTTATGAGCAAACATAAGTCCAAGAACACGTGCTTCATACTCAGCCACATTGTTTGTGCAACCAAACTACAATCTATAAGAAGCAAAGTAAGTCTTCTCTTTCGGGTTGTTTAGTTCAATCCTTGCTCTACTTCCTGCTTAGGATTTGGAACCATCAAATTTAAGAGTCCACAATTGGTCTTTGTCTGGAAGTTCTTTCTTTTTAGGATAACGGGAGATGACTTACTTGGGAAGTGTGGCCGCTCAGACTTTTGCTGGTCATCAGAAATTGACTTGGGGCAAGACTCACCTGAAGGTTTTTCTATGTTTTCAACTTGCTCAAAAATCACTTCCTGAATGACCTCTTGGATTAAATTGCAATCCAATTCGTCTTTCATCAATGCCTTGGGCATTGTTAGAGTATCTAGGGTAGGTGTATTGAAAAGAAATTGAGACACCTCAATTTCTCCCTGAATTTTAGTGTGGAACCTTCCTATTGAGAAAGGCTAGTCCTAGTAAGAATGGTAGCATCAATAACTTGAAAAGAAAACTCATTGACAGGGGTCTGGGGTTTCTCTTGACATATTTGTTGAGGCTGATCTACATGACTTAAGATATCTAGGCATGATTGGCATGTTAACTCTGAATAATTATGATAATGAATCCTACACCAATTAGGAAGCAACAAACTTCTCAAATCAGTTTCTCCTCCTAATACCAGCCTATCTTGTTGCAATTTTTTTATTAGAACCTGCTGGTTGATGCACATCACTGGGGCACTATGTTCTAGGGGCAATATATCCTCAGGACTGATCATAGAGAAAGTAAGGACTTCCTCTTGTTTGTAAACTCCTATCTTAGTCTCAAAATATGCTACTTCATTTGAAGCATCATATTCTGTAATCATATGCTTGAGTCTTGGTTCACTCTCAATCCTTATTTGTGTTGGTACCCCCTTACAGGGTAACCACATGTGAGAGAAATCCAAGGACAAATATCCCCCAATAATTTTCATTAGCTCTCGACTTAGAAGCATACCATATGTCTCTGGGATGTCAGCCACTTGGATATCTATGTAGGTTTGGATCCTTGGATCTGATCCAACCTACACATGCATGTTCTTTAGTTCACCTACAACATTGACTTTAGTTTTATATAGCTGGATGACTTTCTTATTGGTTAGGATAGGACTTAATCCTAACTTCTTACATATTGAAAAGGGCATAACATTACCTGATGCTCCAGAGTCCAATAAATAATTATGAAAATTCTTTCCAAAAATCCTTAAACTTAAAAGAAAAGGTGGAATACTGGTCTTACGTTTATAGATGGTTGCATTTGTTTCCTTTACTGGAGTCACTTTACCTTTTCCTTTTAAGCGGTCTACCTCCTCCAAGGCTTTCAATACTACTTCATGCTGAGCTGGGCACCACTTCATGATGTCAAAGAATGACAATGATGTCTTCTATCTCTACAGTTCTACAATAAAATCAAATTCTGAATCATTCCTCACTTGATACTTAAGAAAAGGAGGCGAATTGCCTCTATTCTGAGAGTTAGAAGGTCCCTTTGGTGGCGGTGGGTTATTATCTACATTTTGGTTTGGTGGGACCATGTTGTTTTGGGGTGCAGATGTAGTAAATGGGCCCTTATTCTGATTTCTAAGAAAGTGACCACCTTTGGATTGAAAGGCTTGGGAATCATACACATCTTCCTCTGGCTCATTATCTCCTTGCATGGGAAATTGGTATTTCTCTTCAATAGTCTCATAAGTCATAGCAGTACTGACTGGCCCATTATCCTGATTGGAATTTTCTTGCTGGAGGATGGGAATCAACTTGTGCAATCTTTACAATTTTCTCCATTTCTGGGCAATTAACCTCAGAATGTGTTGCGGTATCGTGTAGCCTGCACCAATTAGTCATAAAATTAAGATCAGCCACATTAGCAGTATGTGATCTCTCCTCACCTGACTGATAATTGTGGGAAACTCCACCATTGTTAGGTCCAGTATTCCACTGCCTATTATTGTTGTTGTTGGACCTCTGGTTACATCCTCTGTTCTAATTTTAGTAATTTTGATGAGAGGAGTTCTGATTTTGGAAGTTCCGATTGGTGTTTTGATTCACATTCTGATTGGAATAATTCCCCTGGTTGTTGTAACTCCCTGATTTTGATAATTCTAGTTTTGGTGGTGGGGATGGTTTTTCCTAAGCTATGCCATGTCATTTGACATCTGAGATAGAGTCTTTTTGAGAGTTTCTAACTCACTAGTCAGTTGAATAGTTTGTTCATTTTGTACATTCTCCACTATGGATGGGGAATGAATGTGGGTTGATCCTCCTGCTTGTTGTTGATTTTGAGGTTGTTGGGAGGAATCTTGCATGCTATTGATGAAAAAGGGCATAGTAGGTGGGGCTTGTAACTCAGACATAGGTCCGTATTGGGAATAAGACATCCCTAGGATAGTGTTGTACAATGGTGGGTTAGGCATATGATAATTCATGGGAGGAAGAGATGCTCCTAAACCTCCTAATTGTAGACTTATCTGCTATTGGAATTTGATAGCTAAATGATACAACTTAGACAAAGAGTCAATCTCATTGGCTTGATAAATTCTCTGCAAGAATAGGCCAATCAAGGGATCAACAACTCTTAAATATTCCTGAATGGCCATATTTTCAGCCACTAAGTGAGGATCTTGTAGCCTATGATACATCCTCTAGAATCTAGCGTTGAAAAGAGGCAGTGGCTCATGATGTTCCTTTCTTATGGTGGAAAATTGGTGATACAAGATGGCAGGGTCTACATAGATCCTGAATTGATTAATGAAAGCATTTTCTAAATCTGTCCAACCAAGAATAGATCCCCGGGGCAGATTTAAATACCAGTTATACACCATGTCCCCTAAACAATAAGGAAACAATCTACATACCACATCTTGAGGAGAAACTTGAGCATGGGTACAAGCATCTTTAAATGCTTGTATATGCTCCTTAACACTTCTTGATTTTCCATGCATGTACTTGGGAAAAAACTTTTCTGGGTTCTTCGATAAATCATGGATTCCCCCTAGAATAGTCCCTAACGGAGAGGGATTATTCACAAAGTAAGCCATGGGTAGGATTGGTTGATCAAGTGGTAGTGATATAGGCCAATTTGGAGGTGACACAGGCCTAACTGGTGGTGGTGATATTGGCCGAGCCAGTGGTGGTCATGTACGTTGAACTGGTGGTGGTGTAGGTGGATTTGGTCGAAATCCAGGTGGAGTAAGTGGTGGTGGAAATGTAGGTATCAATATTCTACGACCATGAGGTCTAGGTCTAATCAAGGTTTGGAGTTCTTCTAATGGTTTAGGATTAGTAGAGGATTTGATAATCCTCCCGTATTTCTCTGGTGAGAATGACACAATGTGAGCCAGCTTGTTCCTTCAGGCCCTCCTTCTAGCGCCAAATCTGTTGATGGTGAAAATGACACAAACAATATTTAAACAAAATATTTCTACTCTATCTCTCTTGAAAAATAAAGACAACATATCATAGCCTAACTCCCAAGGTCCTGGTAGTTGGTTCTCAACTGTCTGGTGTCACTCAATTGGTCTATGCAACTATAATATTCAAGGGGTCTGTGCTGGTAACAAGGAATGCAAGCAATGACTGATTCATTGGACTATTCTTAACGAAAAGAGGGTTTTAAATAAAATAAAAAGATACATCAAAGCGTAAATCAGTGAAACATGAATGAAATTTATCTAATATCTAGACATATATCTTCAATAACGAATATTTTTCCACTATTTCAAGAAAACCATAACCTGATGTAATTTATAGAAACAATCCATACTATTGCATGCATCTATGGTGCTTAATTTAACTATCACAATCACACATCATAAAAACTTCAAAAATTTAAAAGAACAAAACTTCTCATTCGTTGCCAAGACCATAGATCAAAAGACTTTCAATAATTTAATCCACAAAAAAATTTAACGAAATAATCCTTAAATCTGGTTTCTTCTAATGACTTTCATCACATAAGAAACACTTATGCTTTGGCACAATCACTTGCATATAGATAGACCATAATTTGTTAACCTTATCAAATAAACTCAGTTCTAACACCATATTGCATAAAAACCTGTAATTGCATTCAACTATAACAAAAAAAATAACAAAGTATCTCTGTAAAGCTATAAAATTCTATCTCCTACTATCAGGTGGCCAATTCTATTCTTATTAGCCGAACCTTACAATATGATACCCCAAAGGTATTTATAGATGTACAAAAATTGAAAGTCCTTTCTATCTTAAGTCCATCCACCTTTTTAGGAATTAAAGTCTTCTTGGAAATTCAGATCAATTTGATCTCTACCTCCCACATTGATCACTTCACAAACTGGAGAGAAGAAGATAGAAGATAAAAGAAAGCTATGCGCCTCTAAGACTGCCAGTTATGGATGCAAAGGAGAAAAGAAAACCATGCATGCATGAGACTATCAATTATGCATGCGAAGTTTGCTCTGTAGTGTACTCATCGTAACTGGAGAAGACTTGTTGAAGCATGTCCAAATCCGGCCCATCAACCCAACTATCTTCAAACTTGATCCTTTATAATTCCATAGCAGCAAATCCTCTCATGTCTTTTAGCTTTTTTAACTCCCTTTTAGCAGCCCTTACTTCTTCTTTAATATCCATCAACCGATCTAACAGCAGATCCTCTCCATCATCTCCCTTTTGCATGACCTCTTTAAGCCTATCATCCCATTTCTCTTTTATTTGGCTCAAAGGTAGGCCCTCCTTTACCGGTATATCAACATTTATTGTAATAGCAATAACTATTTCTAACTCCTCAAACTGTTCATTTAGATCCTTGACAGAATCTTGAACTTCATTTTTATTCTTGTATAAAAAGTCAGATCTAAACTAGACTATGTTGGAGGTTTTTTCCAAAAAATATTTGTTGTCCTCTTCAAGTATTGACCGTTCTAGAAGAGTGGACTTCGGTAATTTATTAACCTCTTTCAACTTCTGGCTATATCCTTTGTACTCCTCCTCCTGTTCTCTCAATACTTTGACATATCAATTCATCTCTTCTATTAACTCCTCTATCATCTTGTGAACCTCAAAATTGTTGTCCAACACCTCACCTATTTCCTGATTTAGTTTATTAGTCCATCTATCCAACATCTCTGCCTTACACCTTACCTGCACCAAATCATCCACCTCTTTCTTACTAAGCAGAATCGGTGTCTCAATGGTGGCAATTTTTTGTGACCTCAGAGTAGAAACACTCTTCAAGAAAGTATGCAATTGATCTAATTGAGCCTTAAGCTCATCCCTTTTCCGCTTATCCTTCATCATTCTTGATTTAGTGGATGATGCTACCACATCTATCAAGTTTATTTGTTGATCTCTGGTAGGTCTCCCCAAATTAACCTTGCCTAACTGGTAATCAGTTAACTACATCTCTCCTACATCCTTATCCACCATCGGTATTGCACATTCAACAATGATTTCTCCTCTTTCAGTAAGTCTAGTGGAATGTAAAATCTTGGCCTTCTTCTTGGGCCTTTCCTTTTCAATCTCCTTCATCATACCCTCCCAATCAAGAGGCTGTGATGATGTTACCGACCTCTTTTGAAGATCCAATTTTAACCAAGTGGGAGCACTTGGAGTAGTGGTCATTATAGTTGAAGAAGAAGCAACAGTAGTAGAGGGCTGTTGCTCATTAACCTTAGGTTGAGAATCAACCCCTTTTACTTCTTATTGTTCTTTCTCTACACTTGTCTGTGCAAGTTTTTCAACTTCCTCCCTGTCCTTTTGTTCCTATATCCTCTTGTCTTCTTCTTCCTTATTCTAATCTTTTCTCCTCAAGTTCCCTGTTTCTCTCTTCTTCCAATGCCTTAAGTCTTTCTGCATATTCCTTTTCCTTTTGCAACTACTTGATCAGCTCCTCAACATATTTCTCTTTTTGCATACGTTTTGCTTCCTCTTTCAATTTATAGGCCTTTTCAACAAGCTTCAATTTGGCCACAAGGACTTCTATTTCTCTTCGTTGCTTTTCCTTTTCCTCCTCTATATCATGAATTTTCTGTACTAACTCCAGCTTATCATTCTCTTCTTTGATCTTGAGCTCCTGCTCCTTTTGCCTTAGCTATTTTTCTATTTCATCAACTCTTCATTTGGCTTCTACTTGTTGTTGTTGAAGTAAGGCATCAACTTGTGCCTTAGCATCAATTGCCTTCTACTTCTCCATTGCTTCAGCGTGTGCTTGATCATCTGAAGCCTTCTTTGCCTCCTCAAATAGTGCCCACTGATCCTCATCTATTAGCACATGGTCAGTTTCCTTCTCTAGAGGCATATTTTCTTGTGCATCCTTCTCTGACAAAGTCTCATTAGAGTCTGTTCCAACATCATGGATCTCCACCTCTACTCCTTTTCCCTTTAATGACTCAACAATATCATGAAGAGTCCCGTTAGGCATCTCTTTAATTTTCTACCCTGTAGGAGGGACTTGAGCAGATGACTCCCCTATCGTCGGTGTTGAAGAACAAGTCCAGTTTGGGCATCCTCCTCCTTTGCCTCTAGTTCATCTCTAGTCGATGTTTCTAGCTCAATCTCTTCAATATCAGGTGAGAAGAACTCCAAAGTCTCATTGGGAGGCAACTTCCTCTTAATTCTCTTATATCTCTTCCCTTTCTTAGGAGCTAGCCCCCAGGAGTTCTGGATCTTAGAACAACCCAATGGATACTTCTATCCAAGATTGGTCTCCCTATTTGCTTGATGTCTATGGTCTCCTCACTATCCCAATCTATCGGATCCAAAATTTTGGTACCAATGTTCAATGCTTCATATGATGGATCCGACACAACTCCATCATCTACCAATGTATCAGGAATATCATCTTTGATCCTGAATTCTACCATGAGTGAAACAAGAAACCTCTCATAGTTCCTTTTCCTGAGGTCATATTCATCCTGAAGATCACTCTAGAAGTCCTCTAGCAAGTTGAAATGCTTGTCAAAGACCGAAGGCAACAAAGAATTCATTTTATTCTTTGGATCAAAGTGCTTTCGAGCAGTGTACAAACCTAGCTTCAAATGTATCAAGTCACTGAAAACCACCTTAGCTCCCACAAGGTGTGGACAACTGTATTCACCCAATTGCGTGGGAAACTTGTGGCAACTTGTCTTGTGTTTTAACCGAAATCGGGTATTGACCCCTAGAGCTTGATAGACAAACTCCATCAGAACCATCTTGTTGTTGCAACACCTTGGAAGTAAGTGAGGATGATCCTCAAATCTTGCCAACCTGAAATAAGTGAACTTGGGGTATTCGATATACCAACATCCCCATTCCATGATAAAGGCCATGGCTTCTTGACTCAATCTGTATCCAACATCTCCATTAAGTTGGTTAATGACCACATATAGGAATGCATCATTAACCCTTCTAAATTGTGTTTGAGAAACCTATAGGGATAGCTGGTTATAGTGATTCCATACTTTATTTTTTCCATTAGCTTCTCCCAATATTCCCACTTTGTTCAAACCTAGAAAGATACCTCCTCTGGCTGCTGCATAAACAACATAAGAAGTCATGAAAAAGCTCTTGGTTTCCCTTATTCTGGTTAGTTGATCATGAATGGTATCCGAGACAATCATGGGCCAATCAAACTATTGATTTCCATTGAAGATTGTCTGAATGAAAGGAAACATCCATTCCTTGAAATGAAATGCATCCCTCTTCCCAAAGACCCTAGACAACATCATTATCAAGTCCAATACTTCTTTGTAAAAATCTGCCCTCTTTGGTTGATCTGAGAGCTTGGTCAGGGAATTCTTCTATGCTCTCAACCACTTATTGTTCAAATGAGCCTTTTTGGCTTCCTTGTGTTTTCTATATACCTCTAAAGCATCTGCCTCATTCAACTATATCAGATTCTTTGGATCAGGGACACTAAACATGTGTTGAAACATTCTAGGAGTTAGATCTATAATCATATTGTCCTGTGAATCCATGCATTGTTTGGTAGCCAAATTGTAAGCTCCTATTGCTGTCATGATTAATTTTGGGAATTGGATGGACAAAGGAAATACAGTAATATGAGCCAAGCCAGACTCAACTATTCTCTCAGTCCTCCCTACTACATCCTCATTGAATGTTTCTGAGTATAGCTCCTCAAAATTGAATGGGCCCAGATTGGTGTCAATTATATTAGACCAATCAAATTACACTTTTCTTGCAATGACAACATGACCCCTATGGTTATACCTCAAGGTATAAGGTATCTACTCTAGCTTAATCTTCTTAGGCTTAGTTGCTGCCTTTGATGTTTCTGCAGGCCAATTCCTTTGGGAAGCTTCTCTTGATACTCTTGACATTTTTAGTTTCCTGCAACAAAACCTCAAATTAGACCCTTGAATAAACATCACAAAATATTCTTTAAAAATCTTACCCTTCATAGATATATATATCAGAGGCAGAACCAGGTAGAAAACATTCTAAACAGTCTCTTTTTTAAAACACTGTTGGGATCGTAGTCGAAACAGTCATTGAGCTTATAGTAATAACAAGCAGGACCAGAGTCAAAGTTGGATTGGTAACCAAAATTGGAATTAGAATGAAAACCAATTTGGTTCCATGAAGATTTTCAAATTTCACATTCAGTTCTGGTTCCGGTTCCGGTTCCACCTAAGTTACCAATATTTCAAGAGCGTGCTTCTCATTGTAAGTGGAGTCGGAGATGGGGTGGAAAATATAATCGATACTAATTACAAAACATGTTTCAAAGTCTAAATCGATTTCGATCCCACTTCCGCCTAAAATAACCATGACATCATAAGTGATTTTATCGGTTCGATAAATAACTTTATAATTTAAGGACTAGGTCATACCAAAACAAAAGGGGCTTAAAAATAACCTAATAAGACCATCCCTATATGACCAAGAGGCGACTGTAATATGTAGGGCATCATATTTAAAACATGAATGTGTCAAAACCCTAAATAAAACCATTGATTTCAAATAACTAGGGAATGAATTTAACCCCATTTAAACCAACCAGATCTAATGTGAAACAAGATCCTAAGTAAAAATGACAATTTACCAAACCCTACTCACTGTAAAGAAGAAATTAATCTATGCTATTTAAAAAATAGGGCATCACGATACGGTTAGATTAAAACGTGAAAACGACTGTGAACAAAAAAAAAAAAGAGAAATAGAAACCAGAAAAGAAAAACGGAAATAAACAAACAAAGAATAAAAAGCAAAACAAAAACGAATCACATGAACTCACAATAGAATCGAGAATCACGAATTCGCACGAAACAATCGAAACGAACAAAATAGAAAACACGAAATAAAACAAAAGAGAAGAACAAAAAACCTACCTCAAATGCCAAATAAATAGGTTAGTCCCCTGAAGCAATTCCACACAGGATTATCTCTCTTTCGAACAATTCACATGCACAAACTCTCCACTGCAACTTTGGTTCGCTCTTGATCTCTTTCAATAATGATGATAACTTCAAGTTAATCCCTAATTAAGGTAAAAACTCGTAGTTACACACGTGCATGGCACCTGTAATTAATGCCATAAGTGTGGTAGAGTGGAGTCAGAACTGCAGAGGGATTTGGCACATTATTGTTGTGCGACTTCAGTAAAGTCAACGACAAAAAATGGCGGGAGCGGAATCGGGATGAGAAATGATTTAGAAACTTGTCTAAATTTCCAACTCAGTTCTAGTTTCGGTTCCGTCAACAAAGAAGAAAGCTAAACAAAATGACAAAATAAAAATACCAAAACGAGAAAACTAAATACAAAAACCTAAGTTAAAATGAAAGACCAAAAAGCAGAGGCAGAAGCGAGACAGGATTTGATTTTGAAACTTCGAATAAATTCGGAATTAACTTCCACTCCAGCTCTGGTTCCGACAAAGACAAAACAAAAGGCAAAAAAAAAACTGTCAGGATGGGATCAGAATCTAACCTTAAAACAAGATTCAAAACCCGATTCGATTCCGGGTCCGGCTCCGACAAAAGAAACCAAAGAAAAACAAAGTGTTGGAAAAGAAAGACTTCAAACTTTGTTTGAAAATCAAACAAGGACAAAACATAAAGGGGGACCCATTTTGACCAAGGCAAAAGATGGGGTGGTTATGCAAGGCATAATAGGACTGAGGAACACCATATCGACAAATAAGGTAATTTAAGATAAAAGATAATTTTTTTATTCCTGTGATGGTGGTTAGGGGTACATATTAAATCCACTTTGTAAAGTACTTCATAGATCTAATGATAAATTTATGTCCATTGGATGAAGAAGGATGAATTTTACCTACCAGATCCAGTCCCCACTAAAAAAAGGCCATGTTGATGCAAAGGGTTGTAGTTCCTATGCTGGTGCATGTATAAGATTGCCATGGATTTGACATCTTTGGCATTTCTCTACATACTGAAAAGACTCCTTCTCCATAGTCGGCCAATAATACCCCAAATGGAGAATTTTCTTCGCTAGGGTTAGACCACTTGAGTGAGTTCCACAAATACCTTCATGAATCTCATGCAAGGCTGTCTCAGACTCATTACATTCTAGACACCGTAGGAGAGTACCATCAAGACATCGACGGTAAAGTATGTCAGTAATCAAGGTATGTTGTGTGGCTTGGCGAATGAAGTTTCATTTTTGGTTTTAGGAAAGATCAGGAGGAAGGGTATTGTCTTTCAAGTAAGCATAGATCTTCCCATAGATAGAGATTTCAGGGTCAACAATATGGCATATCACTTAGGATTCGGTATTGTCATAGGAAGGATAAGACAATTGTTCCACCATAAATTCATAACATCGTAGCTTTTCTTGTATCTACAAGAGAGAAGCAATTGTTTCCATTGCATCAATGACTTTGTTATCCACCCTTGGTATCTGTTCAAATTTGATTTCGATAAAGTATTTTTGAAATCATCCAACATTTTCTTATATGGCAACAACTTGTCATCCTTTGTCTGATAATTGTCATTTACCTAATTAATGACTAGTTGTGAATATCCATAGACTTTTAGCTCTATGATATTCTATTCAACTGCTACTTTGATTCCAATGATCAATACCTCATATTCAGCTATATTATTTGTACAAGGAAAGCTTAGTCTGTAGGACTTTGGAATGGTATGTCCTTAAGGTTTGATAAATAAGATTCTAGCATTTGATCCATGTTGTTTGTAAGATCCATCAAAATATAGCATACATTGTTGGGGTGTGATGGTAAGAACATCTGCATCAGGAAATTCAATGCTCATTAGATGTGTAACGACCCGGTTCTTACGATTTTTTTTTCTTAATCTACAACTTTTAACATAGATACCATGCATATAAGAAAAACCCAAAACATTTCTTTCCTTTTCATTAACAATAAATAAGATACATGCTAGCTAATAAAATGAAATCTTTTTCCTTTCAAATATACATCAGAGTAAATATACATACGTGCACATACATAACTTGTTGAGATTTTGAACTAATAGTGGTAAGAAGGTCCAGGAATCCGCCCTTCAAATCTCGATGCCTTAGTAGCCTAGTAAGGAGGAGAAACATCACTCAGGCGCTTTTCCGCCAACCATAGACTTATAATGCAATCCTCCACACATCTACCATTTGATAGATGGCCCTCCCTTCAATGAAGGAATTGGTAGGGTAGCTGATACTGTTTACTGACTGAGCCTAGTGGTGTGTCCTATAAAACTAGAACTTTCTATTTCATAATCCTGAACTAGCTTGCTTAAAGGATCATGATGAATTGATAGTGTAGTCTCAAGCATCACACAACTAAGTGGATGTCATACATTTCACTACTTTGGCTGAAGTGTTCTCATTAAGTACTTCGAATGAAGGTCATCTATCATATACACTATTCAAGGTCAATTTGACTTAGGGCTATCTTACACTACGCATAGGTCTTTGTCCTTCACTAGGTAATCCATACCCTAGACATCCTACATCAAAATAAACTACTAGAAATGAAAAAACATAACAAGTAACCATAAATTCCCTTCCTTTACTAGACATCTTCATCCTAGGAGTACCTCAAGTTGTCTAAGTTAACCTAATAACTTAAGTTGTGGTTCGTTACTTGACTTAATACCTTCATTTCCATCCTAGTATTTAGTAACTAATATAATCATATTCTCATTATATAGAGATCATACAAATAAGAAATAATACTAAATGCATTGTCTACCTTTCAAGATAGATAAATATTCTTCTAAACAATCATGCATCGTCTATGACTTATTTACTTAATGCAACGTTGGATAGTCAATTACAAACATCATACAATAGTGTCATATTTCGTTTGTCTAACATGACTTCTCAAAGTTTGAAGTTATAAAGAGAAGAATAATAACTTCATTGATCTAACATGACTTCCTAAATATTAAAGATGAAATGAGAATAATTTAATCATGCCTGGATTAAGCTTTCCTCAGGTGATGATGGTCTTTCCTTGCAGTATTCCAGACTACAAAGTTTCTCTGTTCTTTCTCACAATAAAATACTCTTTCAAGAAATTGCTCTCACACAATAAAATGATTCCTCATAGAAATATGGCTTCTCATAGATCATGGCTTCTCACAACAATGGCTTCTCACAAATAATGGCTTCTCACAACAATGGATTCTCACAGATAATGGCTTCTCACAGATAATGGCTTCTCACAACAACGACTTCTCACAACAATGGGATGAATGGGTGTTATACAAATTCTCATAATGAAAAAGAGAATGAATAAGAATGAATGAGAATGTATAATTCACAGCAGGTGAAAGCCTTTTTATAGAGTCCAAAAATGCAATGCATTTCCTTACGGGAAGGCATGAGAATTGACAACACACAACAAAACTTGTTCAAAGGCTCTTGGCGGATTTCCAAGCCCTTACTCAATATTTTAGGAAGTGATTCGACTTATTTATGAGCCAAAAAAAAAATAATTGTTCAACTAATTACCATAAATCACCACTTACAGGGATATGGCACCAACCAGGTAGCTGATTCATTTGTTTGAGAAAAGGTCATGCTTGAAATTGCAATAGGTTTACACCTTTGAGCTATGTTGCCTCTTCTATTTCAGTAGTGTTGAACCTTTCACCTAGGCGAAGCACACTTCTTAGTTGCACGATTTCACTCTTCTACCATTTTTCATATTCACGGGAAAAACTTCAGTTTTCCCCAAATATTTAAAATTTGACTTTATAAAGTCAATAGTTTATAAATTGAAATATTTCCCTTATGCTTTAGTCAAGTCCTAAGTTTGTGATTCAAATGTTTCAATCCAACTTTAGAGGAGTCCTCAATATTTGATTTATCTCATATTGTAAGGAAGTAAAAATTGATTTTAAATTATACTTCAGGAAACATTTGATTTCCTGAGTAAGTGATGAGAATAAATTAACAATGATTTTCCATAATATAATATATATATATATTAAAGCTATAATAATTATATAAATACATATATATGTTATTACTTCAAGTAATATATATATATTTATGTTTATTATATTTAACTTTAATATTTATACATTTATTATATAATATTAATATGTAAATATATATCAACAGGCAATAATAACATAATATTATTAATATCCTACATGCAACAGGTGATGTCTATACATATACATTCATATACATATGTCTAGATATATTTTGATATACACGTATGCGTATGTATACCATGTCGATGCAACTGTGGTGGCATATCCATTTGCTAGTCACACACTTGTATCGATATGTATATACATATGGATGCGTGTATATAATTTATATGTATATATATGTATACATATATACCTAGCCTAATTACTTGAATTCAAATATAATCCGTTGTAATGAACTTAATATAATGAGACAGTTAATAGATAAATATCACTTAGAAAAGGTATAGAAGAAGGCACGACTCCTAATTCCAGTCTTTGACTATGGATGACTTATCTAACTCAACTGATTCAGTTACTCACTCTATAGTGAAGTGTGTGTATGCTCAATTAGTACACATTACCGGTTAACCAACCAAGCCCCTCTCCCAAGTGATATTTCCCCTCTGCCTGGAGGAATGGTACCTATACCTGCATCCACTGACATATGTCCACATAAGTCAAATGCTCACAACATAACAGTATACATACAACATTTCACAAGTTAGAATATTAACAATTCACATTACAATCATTTGGCCCTATGCAATACTATTACGTAGTAGCTTACAATTTGGGGTGTAACATACTCCCCCCCTTATGATTCATCGTCCTCGATGACCCAAGGTTATTATTGAACACATAAAACTAAAACTAATTTATTCACCATTCTCAAAAGCTTTGAGAATGTCTTGAAACTTCTGCTTAATTTTCGCATAATCCTCCCAAGTTGCTGAGTCTTCTGTGTACTAGTCCTACTAGAATTTGTACTACGAGACATCTCTATTCCGTAAGCGAAGATTTACACATTTCTAGCACCATGACGACCTTGACAATTACTACTCCAAGATCCCTTACTGGTGCTTTGATTGGTGTAATTTGGAAATCAGCTTGTTTTTCATCCTCAGCAGCATGTCCCCTTTGCTAAAACATGGCCTTTTGGGTAGGTAATGCATTGCCAAATTGCTGAGAACCAGAAGTTTTGTTAGGGCATTCACTTGCATAGTGATTGCCTTTACATATAACGCATCCTGCTCTTGGTCCTCTTTTCTCCATGGTTTCCCCAATCTTATTAGCACCTTCACTAGTCCTACTAGTGTCATCATATCTTGAGTTATCTCTTTTCCAATCTCTCTTGAAATATTTTCCATTGTAATGAGATCTTTTCCCCTTTCTCCTTGCTGCATCTTGTGCAAATTCTTCCCTTTTAGGGGCAGCCTTGATGGAAACTTCAGTGTCCTTTTGCTCTTCATTTTTCATTCTGGTTGGCATCTACCTTAAGTTTTTGTTCCCGCTTAATGGATTTTTCATACACAAGGTCCATTATGGTTAGACCATGCATAACGACTTCACCTCCAATATTTTTGTTAAGTTCCAAGATGAATTTCCTGATCCAGAATCGTTCATCTTTATGATAGATGGGGACATATCAAAGAAGTCGAGTAAAATTCTCTCAGTACTCATTGAATGACATGGTCCCTTGCTTTAATTCTTGAAATTCAGAGAGTTTTTGGTCATAATAAAGTTGTGGCAACCATTGTTTGCGGAAAATCTCAACAAACTCTCCCCAAGTCAGCTTCCAAGAACTTATGTCAAGTTCCAACTTTTTGTTCATCCACCAATTAGAGGCTTCACCTGCTAATTGGTATGCTCCCCATGCTACCTTAGTTACCTCATCGTAGTCCCTTATTTCAAATTACTTCTCCATCTGGACTAGCCAGACTTCGGCTTCATTGCCTCCTGCATTGCCATCAAACTTTGGTGGTATTATCTTCTTCATGTCACGAGATAGCTCTATAGACACTATCTTCCTATTCCTTTCAACAAAGTTGGTTGGTGTCTTTTCCTTATGATTGTGGTTTTCACCACGTCTATGAGACAAAATTTTGCCTTCCATGTTGCTGATGGTTATTTCCTTCTCCAATCTGTCTTTCTCTCTTTCATTTTCCAGACTGGTTAACCTTGCCAAAATCAAGTTGAGTGTTGCTTCTACACTGGTGGTTCTTTGTTCTTCTTCATGACTTGTACCAGGATTATTTCTTGTCCTTTCATACACTTTCACCATGATTTAAAATCTTGACTTAAACTTGAATGTTTAATACAAGTTAGCCTAATTAAACTTTTAACTATCTTTTGATAAAACATATAAGTATTTCACAAGATTTTCATGCAAGTTTTGGTTTTCCATTTTCGCTTATTTGACTATAATAATATATTGCACATTTGCTCCATTCAATGTTTCATAGTATGATCATGGTTTACACAACCCTATCATTATTTGTTGAACTAAAATAACCTTTCAAGATTACTAAGCAACTACTTGGTCGTAATATATTATTTTAGGACTAAAATCCTATAAGTCAAATTTTCAAAAAACATTGATTACTTTGATGAGTTTGTCCACTAGAACATTATGTTAGTTCTACTAACATAGACATATTGATTTGTATTATGTTCTACCATTTTCCTTCTAGAATTGCAAGAGAGTTTACATGTCCTACCTATGATGACATCCGGTCTTCATTTCCTGGCATATTAGACATTACCTTGCTACATTCCGTGCAACTTCTTACTCTATCATTTTCTGGGTTATAGTGGTTACTCATTCAACAATTCCCTGTCATTCTGATGTCCTAATCTTGACATTCCTCTCCTTTTATCTTAGAGTCATAAAACTATACTAAAAAATAAGGTGTATACTGGTTATTCTTCCTAACCTTCCTACATAACCTAATTGCATAATCTTCCACAATCCTAAGTATTGTCATAAGTTGTTGGTTTAGGAATTCCGATTCCAGGGATAATTATTAACTAGTCCCAATTTACACAAGTTACTAAGGTTCTCATCTTCCTTGTCAATTCACTAAGTTATTTTCTCTTGCCATTGTGGCACAATAAATTTTCAACCTTTATCTTTTGATAAGGTTTGTGCATTGTTGCATAATGAGCTCATAGGTTTCAGTGCAGAACCTGGTAGCTTTGATACCACATGCAACGACCTGGTTCTTACGATTTTTTTTCTTAATCTACAAATTTTAACATAGATAACATGCATATAAGAAAGTACTGAAACATTTATATTTTCATTAACAATAAGTAAGATACATGCTAGCTAATAAAATGAAATCTTTTTCCTTTCAAATGAACAAGATGATATATTTCAAAAAATGAAAATTTTCCTTTTCAAATGAACATCAAAGTAAATATACATATGTGCATGTACATAGCTTGTTAAGCTTTTGAACTAATAGTGGTAAGAAGGTCCATGAATCCACCTTTCAAATCTTGGTGCTTCAGTAGCCTGGTAAGGAGGAGAAACATCACTCAGGAACTTTTCCGCCAACCGCGGACTTATAATGCAGTCCCCCGAACATCTACCATTCGATAGATGGCCATCCCTTCAATGAAGGAATTGGTAGGGTAATCGATACTATTTACTGACTGAGCATAGTGGTGTGTCCTACAAAACTAGAACTTGCTATTTCACAATCCCGAACTAGCTTGCTTAAAGGATCACGATGAACTGATAGTGTAGTCTCAAGCATCGCACAGTTTAAGTGGATGTCGTACATTTCACTACTTTGGCCAAAGTATTCTCATTTAGTACTTCGAATGAAGGTCATCTATCATATACACTATTCAAGGTCGATTTGACTTAGGGCTATCTTACACTACGCATAGGTCTTTGTCCTTCACTGGGTAATCCGTACCCCAGACATCCTACATCAAACTAAATACTAGAAATGAAACAACATAACAAGTAATCATAAATTCCCTTCCTTTACTGGACATCTTCATCCTAGGAGTACCTCAAGTTGTCTAAGTTAACCTATTAACTTAAGTTGTGGTTCGTTACTTGAATTAATGCCTTCATTTTTGTCCTAGTATTTAGTAACTAATACAATCATATTCTCATTATATAGAGATCATACAAATAAGAAATAATACTAAATGCATTGTCTACCTTTCAAGACAGATAAATATTCTTCTAAAAAATCATGCATCATCTATGACTTATTTACTTAATGCAACTTTGGACAATTAATTGCAAACATCATACAACAGTGTCTCATGACTTCATAAAGATTAAAGATGAAATGAGAATAATTTAATCATGCCTGGATTAAGCTTTCCTCAGGTGATGATGGTATTTCCTTGTAGTATTCCAGACTATAGAGTTTCTCTATTCTTTCTCATAGTAAAATACTCTTTCAAGAAATTTCTCTCACACAATAAAATGATTCCTCACATAAATATGGCTTCTCACAGATAATGGTTTCTCACAACAATGCTTCTCATAGATAATGGATTCTCACAACAATGGATTCTCATAGATAATGACTTCTCACAACAATGGCTTCTCACAACAATGGGATGAATGAGTGTTATACGAATGCTCAAAATAAAAAAAGAGAATGAATAAGAATGAATGATAATAAATGAATGAGAATGTATAATTCATAGCACGCGAAATAATTTTTATAGATTCCCGAAATGCAACGCATTTCCTTATGGGAAGGCATGAGAATTGACAACACACAGCCAGACTTGTTCAAAGGCACTTGGAAAATTTCCAAGCCCTTACTCAACATTTTAGGAAGTGATTCCACTTATCTATGAGCTAGAAAAACAAGAATTGTTCAACTGATTAGCAAAAATCACGACTTACAAGGATATGGCGCCAACCAGATAGCTGATTCATTTGTTTGAGAAAAGTTCATGCTTGAAATTGCAACAGGTTTACACCTTTGAGTTGTGTTGCCTCTTGTATTTCAATAGTGTTGAACCTTTCACCTAGGCAAAGCGCACTTCTTAGTCATGCGATTTCACTCTTCCGCCTTTTTTCATATTCATGGGAAAAGCTTCAGTTTTCCCCAAATATTTAAAATCTGACTTTATAAAGTCAATAGTTTATAAATTGAAATATTTCCCTTATGCTTTAGTCAAGTCCTAAGTTTGTGATTCAAATATTTCAATCCAGCTTTAGAGGAGTCCTTAATATTTGATTTATCTCATATTGTAAGGAAGTAAAAATTGATTTTAAATTATACTTCAGGAAACATTTGATTTCCTTAGTAAGTGATGAGAATAAATTAACAATGATTTTCCATAATATAATATATATATTTATTGATATTATATATTTATATAATTTTAAAGTTATAATAATTATATAAATACATATATATGTTATTACTTCAAGTAATATATATATATATTTATGTTTATTATTTTTATCTTTAATATTTGTATATTTATAATATAATATTAATACGTATATATACATCAACAAGAAATAATAACATAATATGATTAATATCCTACATGCAACAGGTGATGTATATACATGTACATTCATATACATATGTCCATATATATTTTGATATACATGTATGCGTATGTATACCATGTCGATGCAACTGTGGTGGCATATTCGTTTGCCAGCCACACACTTGTATCGATATGCATATACATATGGATGCGTGTATATAATTCATATGTATATATATATGTATACATATATACCTAGCCTAATTACTTGCATTCAAATAAAATCCGTTGTAATGAACTTAATACAATGAGACAGTTAATAGATAAACATCACTTACAAAAGGTACAGAAGAACCCACGACTCCTAATGCTAGTCTATGACTATGGATGACTTATCTAACTCAACTGATTCAGTTACTCACTCTATAGTGAAGTGTGTTTATGCTCAGCTAGTACACATTACTGTTTAATTGACCAAGCCCCTCTCCCAAGTGATATTTCCCCTTTTCTTGGAGGAATGGTACCTATACCTGCATCCACTGACATACGTCCATGGAAGTAAAATGCTCACAACATAACAATATAGACACAACATTTCACAAGTTAGAATATTAACAATTCTATAACTTAATATGCATTATTACACCAAGAATGACATCAATTGAAATACATTAAAATGAGACAATCATTAAATGTAACAACACTCATATTGACAACAAGGTACACATTTTATTTAAGCATTGAGTTCACATTACAATCTTTCAGCCCTATGCAATACTATTACATAGTAGCTTACAATTATGGGTGTAACAGAATGAGCATCTTGTAGAGGTGCTTCAACTAACTAATCAACTATCACCTGCCCCTTGATGGCTTTTTGATCCACATACTGTATATTAAACTCACTCAATATCATGACCCATTTGGCCAGCCTTCCTATTAAAGCAACTTTGCTGAGTAAGTATTTTAGTGGATTAATCTTAGCTATGATTTTAACTATGTGAGTTGGCATATAATGGTGCAACTGTTGAGTATCAAATATGACAACCAAACAAGCTTTCTTAATGAAGGTGTATTTGATCTCATAACCATTTAAAGTTTTGGTGATATAATAGATATCTTGTTCCTTTCTTGCAGGATCTTCCTGTGCCAATAGAGCGCCCAATGAAATCTCCGTTGTTGCTATATAAAGTAGTAATGGATTTCCTTCTGTAGGCGGCACCAGTATTGGTGGAGACATCAAATATTTTTTAGTTGATTAAAAATAGTTTCACATTTTTCATCCCATTTGAAAGAGACATTTTTATGTAACAATTGATTGAACGGATGACTCTTGTCTGCTAGTTGAGAAATGAACCTTTGGATTGACTAAAGCATTCCCTATAGAGAGCGTAGCTGATTGATGTTTCTAGGTGGCGGCATATCCAGTATAGCCTTAACTTTGGTGGGATCCACTTCAATACCCTTCTCTAAAACTATGTACCCTAGAAGTTTCGCTGATGTTACACCAAAAACACATCTCTTATGATTTAATCTGATGTTGAACTTTTCTAGATGAGTGAAATTTTTGTCTAGGATCTCAAGATGTCCCTCTCTAGTATATGATTTTTCCAATAAATCATCCACGTAATCCTCCATAAAAGTATGCATCATGTCATGGAAGATGGTGGTCATTGCTCTTTGATATGTAGCCCCTACGTTTTTTAACCCAAAAGGCATCACATTCCAACAAAATGTTCCCCAAGGACATGTGAATTCTATTTTCTCTTGATCCTTTGGTGCTATCATGATTTGATTAACTTGAGAAGCCATCCATAAGTGATAGCATGGCATGTCCAATTGTCAAGTCTACAATAATGTTAATGTTTGTTAAAGGAAAGTCATCTTTCATACATGCCTTGTTGAGATCCCTAAAGTCGATACATATCCTAATACTGCCATCTAGTTTAGAAATAGGTACAATATTATAGACCCACTCAGCATAATAAATAGATCAAATGAATCCGTCTAACTATTTCTTGAGCTCTACCTTCACCAACAATGCGACATTGGGGTGCATTTTTCTTAATTTTTGCTTGACATTTTTTACTCCTGTTGGTAAAGATAGATGATGCATTGGGAGATCTGGATCTAAGCCCGACATATCAAAATAAGACCAAGCAAAATTGATTTTTTGTTCTTCAAAGAACTTGGTGAACTCGGGCTTTTCCTATTCAGTCATTGATGCTGATAGATGTAATGTCTCTACTTTGTCTGTTGTGCCCACATTGATAGGATGAGTTGGCTCAACCAAGACTGATGATCTCTCATGATAATGTTTGGGAAGAGTGTCAAATTCCCCATCTTTCAGTGCCTTAGAGAGGTTTTCACTGTCAGATGCACTCTTTATTTTTACTTTTTCTATATCTAACACTGCCATTAAATGGTTTTCATTATTAGGTCTTTTGTTTATATTTTCATTTTTGCAGCTGGAAGATTTGACATCACCCTGAATTGAAGCTTCGTTATGAGTTTCATGGTTGGAACTTGTGTCAATATTGTTGGAACAAAGATAGTTAATGATGGCATCATCATTCATAAAGAGAGGAACATTATAAGGCTCAATTTGGTCCCATTCAATAAGCTCAGGGTGTAGTAAGGGTAAAAGATCATCAGATTTATGAAGGTCAACAACAGTGAAAGTATGAATAATAATTTCATCAAAATTTTCAATAGGGGTGTCAAGGTTTATGACATTACACTCCTCCAAGTCTATCTCGCTTGAAGTTTGTTCATCCTCACTTGAGTCATCGATATTCTATGATCCAAACACAAGGGGTCTAGTCCCCGAGCTTTGTCCCTCCTCACATGCAGGTGCATAATTTTATATTACATCCATTTGTTTTTCCTCAAAGGATACCTCAAATAGTGAATCCCACTCATACTCATTAGAGTCTATCTCATAGGTATCACTAGCTTGCAGTTGTAGGATTCTTTCAACAAACTTCTGGGTGGCTTCTTCTTTTGTCTCCTCTTTATATCCCAATCCAGTTTTTTCTTTTGCTTGAAGTGTGAGAGGTTGAATAGGTTCTACAATTCCCTCTTTCCTTTTACTCATAGTTCCTTGTCCTTCATACCCCATCTTCTCTAGGATTGTCTTTCCTTTTCCATATTTACCCATTTTTATGTTAGGGGTTGCTGATGCAGATGCTTCCTCATCTTTGTAGAGCCAATTCAAGACAACCTTGTCTTCTGATTCATCAACCAAAGTTCCAGCCTTTACAAATCTGCCATCAAAAACTGTGATAGATTGTGACGATTGTTGCATTGATGTGGACTGTTGTCCATAATTTCTTGGTGAAGACAACAATTGTGAAAGCCATAAAGATTGTTGAATGGAATACTCTCCTATGCCTTTGTTTATTAACTGGATCTTTTCTTTGAATTGATTTTATATAGAGTTTTCATTGTTTGATGTGGTAGAATCAACAATACCTTTATCCTTTGATTGGTCCTTCTTCTCAACCCATTTTGACACAAAATTTCATTGCTTCTCATTGTTTGATGAATTTGGAGTATTAGCTTCCCTGTTATGAGGGATAAAAGTATCTTGGGCTTCCTTAAGCATGTTACATTGTTGGGGATTATTTGAATCAGCTGAGATGGTTATTTCTTGTCCATTGACTGGAAAATTCAAGCATTGATGGTAGGTGGATGGTACTTCTTGCATCTCATGAATCCATGGACATCCCAAAAGTATATTATATGTCAGGTCTTTGTCTAACACTTGGCAGATTATCTCTTTCACAATTGGTCCCACATGGATAGGTAAGACAATCAATCCTTTGGAAGATCTCTCTTCGTCATCATATACTTTTATTGTGATTTTCCTTCTTGCATTAATAACATTCTCAAAATATCCTAGTGCATGGATTATTTTTAAAGTAGATATTGAAACCAACTCCACCATCTATAAGAACACACTTGACTTGGTGTTTGTGAATGAGAACCTCAATGTGGAGGGCAACATTGTGTGGATGGTTTAGTGATACATCGTCATGCTCAGAAAATGATAGGTAGTGAGGAGCGGTTATGTGTCCCACCATAGCCTGGAACTGGAAAAATTCCAAGTTATTGGGTACTGTTGTGGCAACAAGTGCTTGTTCTAGGATTTCCTTGTGTGCTAGTGATATTTTCAAGAGTTCTAATTTTGAGATCTGTGCTGGTATTTTCTTCAATTGATCGATTATGTTGTACTTATTTGTAGGGGTAGTAGTTGTTTTGATTGTAGAAGGAGCATCAAATTATTTATTGGCAACTCCTTTAAGTATTACCTTAGCTTTTCCCCTTGTTGTCAAGTTGACTGGTTGATATTATTGATTCTCTCTGATTTTTATGATGTTAATTTGATTTTCATTTGCAGCAATGTTTATGGTTTGATGACCAACTTTATTTCTGTCATTAATTTCTGCATTATGAGTTTGATAATCAACTGCAATCATGCCATCAATACGATTACCAGCAACAACAAATTCATCTATGTGATTTTCAGCAGCAATAAGGTCATTTCCATCATTGATTTGAATGTTATTAGTTTGATCTTCAACTACCTCGATATGGAAAATAGTGGAGTCATAAACGTATTTTACATTTTTTCCTTTACCATCTGTAGAAGATGATTCTCCTTTTTCGTAATTTGGTAAAGGATTCTTGAAAGCCCCATGATCTTTGTTTGTTTGTGGTCCTTCAACAAATATTTCCTTGTTTTCAATCAGATCTTGGATCAAATGTTTCAACTGCCAATAGTCGTTTGTTTTGTGGCCTTTGTTTTTATGATAGTCACAATAATGTACGTCATTCCACCAAAATGGTTTGACTTGTGGATCCCAATTTTTTGACTCTTGTAATGTTACAAGTTTGGATTCAATAAGTTCCTTTAATGCTGATTTCAATGATTGTCCTAAAGGTGTGAATTTCCTCCAATTTGATGGCTTTTGGAATGATAATGATTTAGATCCAGCATTGTTCGAATTGCTGTTTTGATTTGTATTTAGATTGCTGCCTTGGTTGTTGTCTTGAGTTGTCTTAGTGGCAGGTGCTTTTAAATTGAATATTGGTTTTGTGTTTTGCGTTTCGGCCACAACATCATTGTTTCCAGCATTTCTATATTTTTGCCAAAACTTGGGTTTATCGTTGTTGTTGTTGTGATTATTGGCATTGTTTGATCCTTCATTGGATGCTTTTAGGAATCCTCTCTTGACCAAAGCTTCTTCTATCTTGAGACCATTTTCGATCATTTTCTCAAATGTAGGTGGATATTGTAGTTCAAGTCTATAACTCATATCATCATTTAAATTATCAATGAATAGTTCCATCTTTTCTTTTTCAGGTATGGAACGTGGATATCTTGCAAGCAACCTTCTCCATCTTTGCAAAAATGAGAGAAATGTTTCACCTTTCTTTTGTTTAGTATTGCAAAGATCCTTTATTGTGATATCATGTTGTATATTATAGGAGTATTGAGTTATAAATTTGAAAAACTAGATCTTCAAAGGATCTAATTCCTGGAGTTAATTTAGAGAACCAATCCATACACTATCCACCTAAGCTTCATGGAAATAGCCTCATCAAGTATGTCTCTTCATGGGAAAACTCTAAGCTCATAGCTCAAAATTCCCGTACATGGTCAAGAGGATCTGTTTTTCCATTGTATTTATCGTACTTGGGAAATTCACTATGTTTTGGAAATGGAATCTTGTTCACATTTTGAGCAAAAGGATGTGGAAAAATATCCTACAAAAAGTATCTCTTAGTATTCTCTATTTTCATTTCTTGGAATTGTTGTTGTAAGGTCTGTAATTGATGTTTCATTGCATCCACTTCATCTGTATTTTGTGGTTCAGTCTCAGCTCTTTTAGGTGTTCCTGTCAGTCTATTAATATCAAAGTCCTTTGGAAATTTAACACCTAGATCAACTAACATTAATAGATACTTTTCCCCATCCTTTTCAAGAGTTTTCTCCCTAAAATTATGGAACTTGGGGTCTTGTTTCATATTTTGTAGATCCTCTTCAGATATTTCATCATTATCATGTTGGTTGGATCTGTTGAGTAGATTCTCCTTAATCTCAGACATGTTTTGGATTTCAATTTCCTTTTCTTGAAGTTTTAGTCTTTGTGACCTTGTAAAAACTGGCATACAGATGTTATAATTGTCCACTAAACTTTGATCTTGGTTTGATATAGTGCCAAGGATGTTAACTTGATTCAAATAGAATTATAGATTCTATTTATTAGACTAAGTTGACAAGTATGATTATACAACTTCATTTCTTGAAGTAGGATGACTAATCCTGATAATGAAACTTGGATTTTAATCAAATGTGTTTGATTTAGACACTTTAGGATGGTAGATATTAGTTTAATTTGAAGAATTTCACTTGTAATGTTTAGCTTTTGAAAGTTTAGGACTCTGATTCAATTTGAGAAAGGCTTATGTTTTGATAAAAAATTTGAATTCTGATGTCAAAAGTCTGACAAATAGTGAAAATAGCTCTCTAGCTTTTTTCTTTTGTGGATGCACTATAACAGTCCTCAAATGCAATAAAAGAATCGATAGATGTGCTAAAAGATTGTTATGATGAGATATTAAATAGGTTGGATGCATTGTACTGTTTTGTCTATGTGCTAGACTGTTCCTCCTATGCACTAGACTGTTCCTCCTATGCGCTAGATTATTCCTCCTATGCACTAAATGACAGGTCTATGCGCTGTTAAACAGGTTGGATGCGCTATAACAAAGAGCGAATGTGCTATTTTGGGAGTATTTAGTATTTTGACAATTTGTTTTTGTTCTAGTTTTAAACAATGAATTTGTTTGTTTTCCAAGGTATAAAATTCTGATTTATGACCTTGTATCTGATTTGTTTGTTGTGGAGTATGAAAATTTGATTGCTTTGATTGGATGATTTCTCTTTTGAAAATGATTTACACACATAGCAACAAGTTTGTAAATAGTTGTTTCAATTCTACGCATTAAACATATAGTGTGCATTCTAGAATCAGGTGTGATTGTTTCAATTTCCACTAGTATAACAAAATAAAGATGGTTCAAGCACTTTTCTAATCTCAAAGGGTCACTAAAAGTACCGCAACCCACATCTTGAAACTATGTCAGCTCACACAGTCGTGTCACCCCCTAGAGGGTGCCCGTGTTTTTTCCTTTCCTGAGTCTTAACCAAAAGTCGAATCCTCTACTTTTGGCCAGGGTCTCTGATAGTTATATGGTGAGTGTCTTGGGACCAGATTCTTCCCTCCCCTTGCACTGTGATATAGAAAGTGTTCAAAAACTGGCACGGTTGGATTCTAACTTAAAGTTTGTAGAAAGGGTTTCTGTTTGGTGCGACAATACATAAAATCCCTCAAGAGACCTCCCAACCTTTAAAACAAAGACTTTGGGGATGGTTATCTTGCACACTATCATCGAATTGTGGACTTTCCCCGAATTCTCTTTTGATTATAGTGGGTTGGAAAACCTGGCTTTGGTTGTTCCCACTTAGTTTGTTCCCATAGGGTGAGTAATTTTCCCACTATGACAGGCCTTCTAAAGGTGTTAATAAAAGCATGAAAAGTGAGTCTACCATTCTGATCACCCAATGAAGGGGAGAGCATAAGCCTATCACTTCAACCACAGTAAATAGGGGGTTCAATTATCCTTTTACTTAAGCTAGATGCCTATCTTAAATAAAGGAAAGCAATAATAAATCCAAAACCTTGCAAACACCATTATTAGTTTGTAGCATTTGTCTTTGACCGACGTAAATGTTTCCAACAACTGTCCTTGACAAACATACTTTGTACTTGCAACATAGAAAATAATGATTAATATCCAACAATTTTAATTTTTTGTAAAAACAGTCAGATGCACTAAAAATTTGAGCATATGTGCCAAACTTTAGATGCACTAAAGAACTGATATATGCACTAAATTAATGAGCGAATGCATTAAAATAATTATCAGATGTGCTATAAAAACATTCGAATGCACCGAAACAGTATTTGTATGCACTGAAATATTTGTCAAATGCGCTGTAAGAACTCTCGATCGCGCTAAAACAAAATCATG
Organism: Sequoiadendron giganteum; assembly: GCA_007115665.2. Classification (NCBI taxonomy): domain Eukaryota; kingdom Viridiplantae; phylum Streptophyta; class Pinopsida; order Cupressales; family Cupressaceae; genus Sequoiadendron; species Sequoiadendron giganteum. The sequence goes on along the minus strand of CM021109.1, from coordinate 185,548,222 downwards.
TCAACATCTGCAGTCACTTTCTAGAAAAAAATGTTAATCATGCGGATTTTGCCCCACAGTGGGTGCCAATTTATGTGTGTGGAAAATATGTGTAAGTGGAATAATAACAACACACCTTAATGAAACACTATTAGAGAATTCAAATGACAGATTTAATCTATTTGAAGCATAATAAAATCTCTCAAATCATTCCATTGCTCGCTAACTCCAAGGATTTATTAAATCAAAGTGGCTCTCAGATTGTGCGCACTGTGATTGTTAAAATGACATCCTAGAGAATGAGAATGGTAAACTAAATGATATGCTATGATGAAATGATTGATAATGAAAGCTATGATAATGATAATGTGATACTGATATGATATGATAAAATATTGTAAACTAAGATGCAACTGATATGATATGCTATGATTATGAATGCTAATATAATTCTAAATTACTGATGATTCAAATGATGTATGCTAAATTTCTCTAATATGATTCCTGCAGAGTAAAATTGCATAAAAGTGGGATCCATTTCCTGTAGCAAGAGGTTGCTTTTATAGATTTTCAAAGGAAAATTATGATGTGGCAACAAGCAATGGTTCATATTTGATTTGGATAAATCAATGGTAGAAGATGAAGAAGTGGAGATGTTTTCTCTCAGCAAAACATTGTGCCAAGTGATCAGGAAGAAATTGTGGATCCATGAAGCTAACTATTTCCAACTGTTTAAAGTTTGTTCCAAAATTGGCTGGAAATATAAAGTAAAATTGAATACAACTTGAAGCTTTCAAATTTATTGAGAGAAAAGTTATAGACATGTGCTCAATTGGAATTTTGAGTTATTCAATTTGGAGGGAAGATATATTATTAAATAAAACAATTGCAATTTGTTTATTTAATAAAAGGAGATGATAATTAAACAAACTATATGATTTTGTTTATTTAATTAAGATAAAAGAATTAGATAATTAAATAAAACAAACCATTGAATTTGTTTATTTAATAGAAGAAAATAGAATAAGAATCATACAAATAAATATTTCTATTTATTTATAAATAGATGAATTAAAGGTTAATTAATCAAATAATTGTATTTAATTAATCAAATAATTGTATTTAATTAATCAAATAATTGTATTTAATTAATCAGATTTATCCAGACCATTTTTAGGTGTATACAAAAACCTAATTATCCTAATGCTAAAATTAAAACATTTAAACTATGAAAGCTTGAAATTACACAAGAGAACCTTAAATTTAGCACCATCTTCGATAATGATGCTAAAAATGTAATGCCTCAACTAATTATTAGTCAGCTTGGTGTTGGACACACAATTCAAAGGAGGAGTTCCTAGCTGAACAATTCACTAAACCTTTGAAAATACTTCATTTAATTATCAACTGGGCTTCGTAAGCTTTTGATAATGTTGGCACTGTATGTGCATTCATGGACTCTATATGGCCCATATCAGTGAGTATAGGTGGTTTACACATGTACAGGAAAATAATAAAGTTTGGAAAATTAAATAAAGAATTGACTTATAAAATAGGGGAGATAACTTAATCTATTACTGATGCTATGAGTACCTTTAGCTTAACACTCTAACTATTAATTGCTAAACTTGAACTTTGTAATTAACTAATACTATTGAATCTTACTTCTAACTACTTGACCGCACCAGATAATGACATAAGGACACATTATAAAGTATAATTCATGATATAAGATATCATTCATGTGCATGTAATTGAGAATATACTTGAAATGAATGCAACAATGTAAACACCTAATTTAACAATAAAAATTTAAGGTGGATGAATAGTACCTCGAGTGGCCCTTGCTCAAGTTATTGTACCCACATGAAAAAATAAATATGTGTTACTTGAATCAACTGATCATAACAGTTAACTGAAACATCTTTATTGCATATAATTGAACTCAACAATCTAACAAAAATATTCATAGATTTCTCATTCATGAGTGCATTAAAAAAACTAACAATAAAGTATTGTCTGTGAAAAAAAACTATAACAATCTAAAAATATATCTCTCTAACTAGATTTTATCCTCAACCATTGATCCAACTATATAGGATCAGGAGGATTTTTATTTGCATAAGGACTAAAAATGAAAAAATCAAATGCAACTGTCCACTCTCCTTAAAAATAGAGAGATACAAAGTCTTTGCAATTGAAACTATAACTAAAAAAGATAGAAGAAGACAAATAGGATATAAAATCTATCCTAATGATTTGACAAAGATGTACTCTATGAGAACAGTCATGTTGGCTTCCTTATTAATACATAATTCTTCCTCCTGTCATCTTATTGGATTATTTGGTGACTCATGATTGACTACTTCAATGACCACCTTCATTATTTCCTATAACTATCATGTCTTCAATGTTATGGAATCTCCCCTGCAATATGCTTGAAATCCTTTAGCTTCGGGCTAGTCAATCCAGTTTCTGCAAGCTATAGTTCTTCTGGCTACAAGAGGTTAGTTTCATCTAAAGTATACACATCACTAATCAACCATGAATTAACACATTATCATATTGAATTTCATAAACATTCACACATTTATCCAAGAAAACATCATCATATCATAATTATATTTTCACATAGTAAAGTCTAGTTCAAGATGCATAAAAGATATATAAGGTTCATGATTGTCTGTGAGATAAGTAAATTGACATGTTAAAAGACATAAACTAAAAGGAAGAAAACTAGCTATTTCAATGAACCTGAAACAAAAATTCATGATGCCCAAGCTTTTCAAACCACTAAGGGGAATTATTTCCTAAGGAACTAGAATAGAGATCTATTCACAACATCCATTCCTCCCAACAATGGTATAACTCACCTAGATCCTAGGGCTAGTAATAACCCTCAACCACCTAAAATATTAGCAGAAACCTAGGTCAAAGCTAATCCCACTTTTGCCACTAGGCCTCTATTCTAGAATGAAATAAGCTATGATATAACTAAAGAATTGAAGAAAGCTAGGTCCAACATATCTTTATTTGACATATTAAAAAATACCCCAATCAGAGAGAAGCGTTAATTAGTTTCTTAGACAAAGAAACCCCTTGAATTTAGTACTCAAAATAAATAGAATTATGTGTAATGTGGATTTGTTTGTTTTTAGTTTCACTGGATATTGTTGATGCAAAAAATTGCATGGGCAACAGTCTTATGGGAAACTTAGCTAATGGGGGACCTGTGCACGTAGCTAAGTGACCTCCAGGTTTTATCGAAGCTGACTCTTCATTTCTATGGGGGGGAGGTAAAGGGTAAGAAGGATAACATGAAATAATCAAACCTAAACTAAGGTGATGCACCAAATCATAAGAGAATTAACTAAGCACAATGCTGAAACAAAGGCTTGAATAGTAACTGTTGTTTATCAAATAGATGCTTCTGAACACAACAAACATAAGAACATCAATTCATTTGCATAGCATAACCAATACAACACAGAAGAGTAATAACATGATCTATATTTTATTGAGTTGCATGAAGATTATGAAAGCTTGAAATAGACATTTAGATACTTCAGGAAATGAAAGCACAGTTTAATATCCTATTAAATGCATGAAAACAAAGAGGCCGAATTGATTGGAAGAGTCTACAAGTTGAAGTTTGATAGAAAATATTACAAAGGATAATTCCTAGTGCTCGGGAAATTTAATCTATCTAACAACCTAAAAAATGAGGAAAAAGGCTGCTTAAATAAGCTAGCCCACTGCCTAAAAGCCCGATGAGAAAGGTGTCACGGGGAAGCCATCAACGAACCATATCTTCTCAAGCTGGCACCAACAGAAAGATCATCCAGCATTGCACTAGCAAGCGTGTCCCCAAAGAAACCCGGACCACACGGCAACAGAAGGGAACACACAACAGTATAAGGGAGCACAAGACAATAGAAGGGAACACATAGCAGTAGAACATAAACTGAAGCACATGCATTCACCCAAGATAACATATGCATGAATGAGTTCCACACATCGAACACACAAAGCCTGAAAAAAGATAGGTGAGATGGCTCAAAAGAAAACCCTAACAGGAAGCCACGTGTTCCAATGCCCAACAAAAGAAACGACAGTGTGGGCCCAACTCGGAAAGAGTCAGGCGAGTTCCACGCGTAAAGAAAACGGAGCTCAGCAAAAGAAAAACCATATGGCCCAACAGAAAGCTCCAATATGAAGCCACGTGTTCCAACGCTGAGAAACTATGAGCGATATGGAAAAGGTGAAGCCACGAACTGAAAAGGAAACCGCGAAGGCAACGTGGTGCATGAATAAACATTCACAGTTTGGTGACTCATGGGGCATTTCGCCTGCAGAATGGAGAACCCTAGAAACTTTGGTCTTGCAGACCACTCTAACTTCATCACAATTTCTCACAGCTGAGAGAGGGTAGTTTGAAGGCCGATCCAAACTTCAGTTGATGGCGCAGAGAGAGTGTGCAGATTTTTGTGTGCCATGTTAAGATCAATTATTGCCTTAAAAGGCGATTTTCCAGATACCTCTGCCTCCAACTCAAGCTGGAAAAAGAGTTGCGCCAGCTGATGCAGTATGTTTTCAATATTTTTGATCGTCGGATATTGATCAAAGGATTGGAAAACAGACACATCCTTCTTCTTCTCCTTGATCCTTGCAATGATGTGGTCGATTTATGCCACTGTTTGATCCACAATGAAGGTTGATGGAAGCCCTTGCTGAGTTAAGCGAGAAAATTTTGCTCGCATATCACTAGTAATCTGGGTTAGCTTGGCCCTGCACTCTCCCACATGTTGGATGGCCTTGTGCATAGAGATTTGAATATTTACGCCCATGGCCACCACTGTTCGATCCTCGATTCCCATGTCGCAATACTGGTTAACTAGGCTCCTCAACACCATTTTCTTTTGACATAATCATACCTTGCTTAATTGGGAAGGCCCCTAACCATCTATAAATAGGACCCTTGGAATCCTTGCTAATCCACATTTGCACTTAACATTCTTAGCAATTAGGCCCTAGTACATCTTTAGTAATCTATCATTTGGCTAGAGTAGTAGTAGATATGGAAATGCCAATTAGAATGGTTTGCAAAAAGAGCCAAGCCACTTTTCTAGGAAAGACTAGGTGCAGGCATTTAAAATGCATAAATGGTGTTAAAAACCTTTTGTATGTAAAATCCATTAAATAGCTACTAGGAAAAGATTGTGTAGAGTACGAGGACCAGTATAGAGTAAATACCAGTATCAACTCACACTTTGTGGCTTCCCTGTTGGACATTGGCGTCTCAAAACGAAAGATTCTGAAGCTTGCAAAGAGGGTCTTTCCCAAATGCTACCTCAGAGGGATGGAGGATGTGGTGAGAGATGTAGAGTTTGACCATGGAGTTCCTTCCATTCATAACCTGCACCGACTTCTTGAGGGAGGAGGACCCATGCCAACTAGGCCCCTCTTGCATGGCTTTGAGTTTGAGACCCACAAGGAACACCGCCATAAGGTTCCCACTTCCTGCCACTTCCTTATGAGAATGCATAATGTTGAACCCTTCCATGAGGTGCAATGGTAAAAGGGATTTGAGAGGATGGTGTTTCCTCACCATGCGCCACCTGCTACTATTACTGGACCTTCTACTGCCTGAAGAAAATGAAAAAGATGTCTCCATTTTGTTTTTTTGTTTTTGACAAATTTTGCCACACATTAGCGAAAATATATATATATGTATTTTGTAACATGGCCAAGGGCCCCGCTGATCAATATGTATACAAATGTAAATATTCCAGTGATTAATAGAATATATACATCTTCTATATTCTGGCTCCTTCCTCATTTTATTTCAATTTTGCACTAATGTAGTTAATCCAAGAAAGCACTGAGAATAACCCAAAACTAACAAAGAAGGGAAAAATATATACATATTTACAAATTCACTGCAAGATTTGAATCAATTAAATTTTTTAAGATGTATTCCATTAAGTGGAATACCCAAGGCTTCACCTTCCGTAGTTTCTAACTCAAATGAGTTATATTGCTTGCATTGGGTAATCTTGAAAGGTCCTTCCCAGAGGCTGCCAAACTTGCCATGTTGGCCAAGCTTTGCTCCCCACTCATTAAACTTGAGCACCAAGTCTCCACATTGTAGCCCCTGGTCATACGTCTTCCTGTCAAACCATCTCTTTACCACTTTCTGGTGGTTTGTCATTTCCTCGAGAGCGTGCTCTCTTTTCTCTTGAACCTCAAGTAACTCTACAAACTGCACCTCCATTGCTCCATTTTTCTAAATCTCAAGGGACTTGAGTAGTTGGATAGTAGGGATTTCCATAGAAATGGGCAATAGCATCTCCTTCCCATACACTATCTCATAAGGAGATGTTTTCAATATTTGCTTTGGTGTAATATGGTCTACCCACAGTGCTATCTGAAGGTGTTTATGCCATTCCCTTTGATTTTCTAAACCTATTCTCTTGATTAGCCTGATGAGGTTCTTGTTTGTAGATTTGGCAAGGCCATTCCCTTGTGGGTAGTAGTTAGAAGATGTATTTAGGGTGACTCCACACTTTAGTGCAAACTGGCTCATTTTGGAGCCAAGAAAAGCTTTAGCATTATCATATATGATTGTCTTTGGTGGGCAGAACCTGGCCAACAATTCCTCCAAGAAGTTTACAATTTCCGCCTCCATTGCATTCTTCAATGGTACAACTTCAACCCATCTGGTGAAGTAGTTAGTTTTCATTAGTATCCATCTATGTCTAACTGATGAAAATGGATTGATCATGCCAATGAATTCAAGACCCCATTGAGCAAATGGCTCTTCCACCACAATTGGTTTTAGTGGCATAGCATCATTTTTCCTTTTTCTAACCAAAAACTGACACTCACTACAAGACTTCACCAATGAATATGAGTCATTGAACAACGTAGGCCAAAAATAATCAGCACATATGATCTTGATTGTAGTGGTTTTTGATGAAAAATGACCTCCAGCTGGGCCACTATGATATTGCTCCAATATCCTTTTAGATTGCTCTTCAATTACACATCTTAACAAAATACCATTGAAATTTCTCTTAAAAAGAACTCCCTCTAAGAGTACATAACCATTATTTTTCAATTGATAAAAATTCCTCTTAAATGGGGGGAGGTTAGATGGATACTTTCTTGTCTGCATAAAATTAATTCAGGCATCCAGCCAGTCGTTTCTAGAGCTCTCTTCATTCAGCAGCACAGGTTCTGGGATTTCAGACTCATCAATTGCTTCATTGTGCTCCGCCAGATATTCACATAGCCCCTTCCCTTTCATGGTCTTAACTGGCTTGATCTCGATGTCATACTCGAGAATCTTGGTTATCCAGTTAGGCCTTTTCTTGGTGATTTCACCTTCCATAATGTATTCTCGCACACTAGGGTGCGACACACAAACAATCACCTTGTTGCATGATATAAGGTGTCATAACTTCTTCAGCCCCTTGACAATAGAAAAATCTTGCTTCTCCACAAAGTTGTATTTCACCTCATATTCTTTTAGGGTGCGCGAATAGAAGGAAATAGGTAATTCTCTTTTTTCTTCATTGTCCTTCTGCTTTAGGATAGTGGCGATACTGCTGCCACCACTAAAGACGTACATAATGAAATATTTTGAAAAATCTGGGTTGATCAACACAAGAGTAGAAGAGATGACCTCTTTTATTTGTTTGAAAGATTTTCTAGCTTCTGCTATCCATTTAAAAGTCTGGTCCTTTTTTAGCATCAGGGTGATAGGCCAAATGATCCTTGCAAAGTCCGCAATGAACCGACTAATGAAATTAACCTTGCCCAAAAAATATTGAACTCCCTTTTTGTTGACAAGTAGAGGGAGTTCCATGATTACTTCAACTCTCTCCAAATCAATGGTGATACCCTCCTTCGAAACAACATAGCCTAATAGCTTCCCCTACGGGACCCCAAACACACATTTCTTCGGGTTTAAAGAAATCATGAACTCTTGGAATTTTTGAAAGACAAGCTCGAGATGATCAAAATGATCCTCAATTGATTTTGGAAACACAGTCAGGTCATCCAAATAAATAAGAATAATTTTATGTATCAAATCCTTGAAGGAAATATCCATAGCTCACTGGAAAGTGGCTTTGACATTTGATAGCCTGAAGGGCATTTTAGCATAAGCATATGCACCCCACTTGGTAGTAAATGTTGTTTTGTGCTGGTCCTCCTCTCTCACACGTATCTGATTATAACCGGAGAAACCATCCAGCATTGAAAACATTTTAGAACCAACAACTGTTTGTAGAATTACCTCTATTGAAGGCAAGGGGTAATGGTCCTTTAGTGATGCTCTATTCAGGTGTTGAAAGTTGACGCACAGGCGTATATCACCATTCTTCTTCCAGACCGGCACCAGGTTAGACACCCAAGTGTTGTGCTTGATCGGAAACACTATCTGAGATGCAATAAACTTGTTAAATTCCTGTGACATGAGTGACTCGATCTTTTGATTGACTGGCCTCTACCTCTGACGCATAGGTTTTGCCCCTTCTAGTAGCTCAATGGTATGTTGGATAATCCTGGGATCATGTCCCTTAAGATCATCATATGACCATGCTACTACACTCGGATACTCTTCGCAGAAGTGTTTCAACCTTTCTTTATTTTTCTGCGAGACTCCTTTTCCAACCTTGAGCTTTTTGTCTTCTTCGATATTCAAATCGGTATAGTTGCCTTTATCAACTACAAGATTTCTCCTGTATTTCATTGCATCATCAGAATCAAATAAAATCTTCAGAGTGACTAGACCCTTGGGAAGCTTGTTTGATTTTAATTGGATTACTTGATCTCCATAGGCCTCGACAATCTTTGGTTGTAGTTGATCAAAAAATTCTCTTGACAGCTAGAGAAATGATGTGATGTGAGTATCACTATCAAAAACCTACCCGTCTTGATCATTGTTCAGAATCGAAGGATGCATGATCACTCGTATTGAGTGTCTATTGTTAATCAACTTGAAAGCTGGCTCAAACTAAGATCTGACAGTTACCATTTTTTCAGCTTCAAAGTTTTGCTCTCTGGGTACAACTTGGATATTGAATGCCTCAAAGCCTTCAATCAGGTCCCAGACTCTATGCTGATATGATCGCATACGAACATTATTTGCAGCAAAGAGCCCTCGGATTTGGTTCACCACCAATTCAGAATCTCCAAACACACATATTTGCTTTGCACCCATTCTCTCCGCCAAGCCCAAACCATGGACAAGGCCTTCGTATTTTGCTTCATTGTTTGAGCATGCAAACTGGAAGCAGTAAGACCTCAAGGTATTATCCTTGGATGGAGACACCAAACATATTCATGCACTGGCTCCAACTTTGCATCTTGCTCTATCAAATTGCAAGGTCCATAACTCAGAGGATGCTTTGCCTCCAGACTCTCGAGTCACTCTGGGCATAATCTGGTCTTCTTCGTGTATGACATACGTTCCTAGCCTAGTTGCATGATAGTTGCCGAAGGGGTTTGTATGTATAAACTCATTCAAAAGATACTCCTCTGCCTCTAGTCGAGAGCTGCTTGTTTCTTCTTCCTCAAGGAGTTTGACATTGAGCCTCTCTCCGGAAGTGATTGAGGTATGCGCTGGCTTGAAATTGATCATGGCTTCATCAACCACATGTTTGGAATGCAAGGATTTTGACAATAAATTCATCTTGTCTCCATGCTTCTTTCTCAGAATCAAGTGCGACCAGTCTAATGCCATGTAGCCTCCAAAATTTGTAGTGAATTCTCAAGACAAACATATCCTGAATAGAGGAGGTACGTCGATGAGCACAATATCCTGATTCATGGTAATGCTTAGATAGGAAAATAATATCATTGGCAATCCTTTAATTACTCTGATGGTTTCAACCTTGTTCTCATCAAGTTGCATGACTCCTTTGTTAAGAGGCTCATATTTTAGCCCTAGAGCATCAACTACTTGCTTAGGCATGATGATGGTGCTAGCACTAGAGGCAATCATACAATTATGCAACAACTTGTTACCAATTATGAGTGTTAGAAAGAAAGGCTTGGGTTTAGTCTTACTCTCTTTTTTGGCTTTCTTTTCTTCTTGTTGATTAGCTAAAATTCTATCCAAGTTTGGCTTGGATGTCTTGTCCTTTGAGGGCTGCTCCAGTATCTTCATGTCTTCTTCTCTCTATAATGCATTCTGCAATAACAACTTTTGCTCTGGGATGGCCAGGATATCCCACAAGGAAACATTGGCAGAGGATTTCTTTAGTTGCTCCACCACGTTGAATGGCGTTCATGACTGATGAGTCATGGTAGCTTGCTCCTTCTGCTTCACAACTGGTGCATCTGGTTGTTTGGCAACAACTAGGGTGATCATGGGAGCTTTTACTTTCAAAGGAGGTGGATTCAAAATGGCCACCTTGGACTACTGTGGAACTGATGAAAATTTTGTCGATGGACTGGGCATTGAATTAGGTGAACCCTTAGTCAGCGGAGATGTGAATTCTCTAGTGAGTCTCTGCTTTGAACATGTATTGTAATCTGATTGAACTTGCGACACTTGGGCTACTGGAATATCATTCGGTAATGTCAAATCCTCTCCTTCCATCCAAGAAAAGAGTGCCTGGTCTGGAGCTATTTCTAACTCTTTCTCTATAGATATTCCTTTCATTTAAGTAGTGAGAATTGCATTATCCATTTGCTGTGAGCCATACGTATGGCCTCCGAAATCAGGCATTATGCCTTGGCTACATTGGTCTGCTATCTTCTGTTACAAATTTACTCTTAGACAATTTCAAGGCATATGTGCATCATTATAAGAGAAGCACCATGAATTAGTTTCCTCGACAAGATTGTTTTGTCCTGCTACTAGCTCCTTGCTTGAACTAGGATGGACGGTCTACATCAGAATAGTCACCGGGACTACCTGGTTGTTTTGCTGAGCTTGGGTATTGCCACACGATCTATCCTGCGACTGGTTCTGCTGGAAAGTAGCCTTCCTGCCTTGGTAGTTTTGGTAAGCTGGCTTCTAGTAGCTATACTATTGCTACTTCATACTGGTTAACTCATTTGTCATGGTTCGCACCTGATCCTTCATCTCGCTCATTTCAGCCATCAGGAGGTTAGGCACCGGAGCTACACTCGGCGTCATTCTTAGGTACACATACATAGACTGGGGAGGAGTTGTAGGAGTGCTGGTTGAAGCTACCTCTGATTCTACAATGCTGAACTATGGGGATAATGGCATGATAGGTCTCAGTGCTAGTTTTGTGACAATAATAAGATTGTTCTCCATAGTGATGATAAGGTTGTAGGCATTGGGTAGATTATTTCCACCAAGAGCTTGTAGCATCATAAAGATGTCAACATTTATGGAATTTAAATAAAAAATGAACACCAGGTTTGGAGGCGGCTGACTACCAATAGGAACTCTTTGCCAAATCGAATGAAACTGGGCATTGAAATCAGAGCTTCATGAGGAGGTCACTTTATATGAGCCATCTAGTGATATAGCGAAGACTTGTCACCAACATTTGAGAAGCATTTGTAAAAAAGATCTCTGAGATCGTCCCAAATGGAAACTGTATTAGCCAGAAGAGTACGATACCAGTTCAACGCCTTGCCTCTGAAAGAGGCGACGAGTAATCTTAAAGCCATGTTCTCATTAGTAATGCCATACACCATACATACATCCGCTACATCTTGCAAGTGCTTTGTCGGAGTTTTTGAATCATCCCCAAAGAACTTAGGGATAGCCTTTAAAGTGGATGTCAGGATTGGAGCCCATACTGCAGGAGGCACAGGTGCTACCAATGGACTACCAACATCCCAAGCTACATAATCTCTAGTAACCATTAGTGCAAGAGATGAAGGAGAAGAGGGAGGTGAAGTATTAACTTTCCAACCTCTCACCTAAATTGAAACTAACTGCGGTACAAGCAGGCCAGGAAATCTTGTAGTTTGAGACCTACTGACGGGCCTATAGTTCATACACTCCTATTTATCAAGCGAACGTGCTAGTTTGCATCCCACCGGGCGTGCCAGAAAAATAACTGTTGAAGCAAAAATTTGCATGGGCAACAGCCTATGGGAAACTTAGCTAATGGGGGACCTGTGCGTGTAGCTAAGTGACCTCTAGGTTTTATCGAAGCTGACTCTTCATTTTTATGGGGGGGAGGTAAAGGGTAAGAAGGATAACATTAAATAATCAAACCTAAACTAAGGCGATGCACCAAATCATAAGAGAATTAACTAAGCACAATGCTGAAACAAAGGCTTGAATAGTAACTATTGTTTATCAAATAGATGCTTCTGAATGCAGCAAACATAAGAACATCAATTCATTTGCATAGCATAACCAATACAACATAGGCCAACACAGAAGAGTAATAACATGATCTATATTTTATTGAGTTGCATGAAGATTATGAAAGCTTCAAATAGACATTCAGATACTTCAGGAAATGAAAGCACAATTTAATATCCTATTAAATGCATGAAAATAGAGAGGCCAAATTGATTGGTACAATCTGCAAGTTCAAGTTCAATAGCAAATATTACAAAGGCTAATTCCCAGTGCTCGGGAAATTTAATCTATCTAACAACAACCTAAAAATTGAGGAAAAAGGCTACTTAAATAAGCCAACCCACCACCTGAAAGCCCAACGAGAAAGGTGCCATGGGGAAGCCATCAATGACCCAGATCTTCTCAAGTCGACACCAATAGAAAGATAATCCAGCATTGCACTAGCAAGTGCGTCCCCAAAGAAACCTAGACCACGTAGCAGCATAAAAGAACACGCGACAACAGAAGGGAACACGTGATAGCAAAAGGGAGCACACGACATTAGAATGGAAACTGAAGCACAAGTGTTGCACCCAAGATAATGGATGCACGAATGAGCACCACACGTTGAACACACGGAGCCCAACAAAAGACAGGTGAGACAGCTCAAAAGAAAACCCCAACAGGAAGCCATGTGTTTCAACGCCCAGCAAAAGAAACTGTAGTGTGGGACCAACTCGAAAAGAGTTAGGTGAGCACCACACGTAAAGCAAATGGAGCTCGACAAAAGAAAAACCATAGGACCCAACAAAAATATCCGATATGAAGCCACGTGTTCCAACGCCGAGAAACTGCGAGCAATAGGGAAAAGGCGAAGTCGTGAACTGAAAAGAAAACCATGAAGGCAACACGATACGTGAATAAACATTCATAGATATCTCTTTATTAAAGATTAAATTAGATCAATTGGAATGAATGTCTTTTCCTTCCCTTACATATCCTGTTCTATATTTTGAAGTTTTTTTAAACACTTGTTAGTTAGGACTAAGTTGGAATAAATTCATACAGTTTGATTCAAAACACTAGTAGGCCCCTTGAACATTGTAGCCATATTGACCACTTTGCAAGATAGCTTAGTTGTGACCCAACTCCTAGGACCTTAGAAGGTGAGCGATGTTGTGATTAGTTCCCTTTTTTAGGAGAGGTAAGGTAATCAATACCCTACCTATGTTGCATGTGTCAAAAAGGTTATCAACAATTATTAAGTTGAGAACCCATTGAAATCATGTCCAAATGTGCTTGAGTGATGCCAAATCAATTCACAAACACTAGATTCCAAATTGTTCTTCAAATTGCTTCAAGCTTCAACCATCATAGCAATATCAAATAACATAAAATCTTGTTCATAAATTTGTAGATCTAGATGTCAATTTTGGTAGAGCTTCATTGTAGTGCATTAGTGTTGTGTCTTTGTATAATAATTTTTCATATTTAAATAGGAAAACATAGGAATAACATTAGGCGTAGGCCAACATATTTAAATTTGAATTTCTGGATTATTTTACATTGCAAACATCAAATTTGAGGTCACATTGCACAAAACAATGGTCAACCCTAACATGTGATCTAATTTTTAAGAAAAATGATGGGATCAAGGTGCCCAATTCCCCTATCCACATATTTTATGCTCATAAAATCATGGATCACAAGTTTTGGGTCCCTTGACTTAGAACCTGATCTAAATTTGTACATTTGGCAAAGTTTTAAGGGCATAAGGTCATCAATAAGGTGTTTTAGGGTAGTATCAACACATTCTCTTGAGTTGGGAGGTAAGGTCAAGGCTATAAAGTGGTCCTAAAATGGACTAGGGGAGTGGAAACTAAAGAGAGCACCAAATAGAGTGAAATTGTGCTTTTACCCTCAGGGAGTACAATTTACAATGCTACACAAATCAACAAGCAAGATGGATTGCCACCTTCTTCAATGGATGATACATACAAGGTGCTTGATCTAGTGTCTAAATTAAGTGAATATATGTCAAATCATGGGTATTACAAGCACATATCAAATATCGCATCTTCTGATTCATGTAGAGTTCATCCATTTGATCCACATCTTGAAGGAATTTTTCTTGATTTCTTGTTATCTCGGGAGATTTCCATGGTAGGTAAGGTTGATTTTGACCATGCTTTTTTTTAAATAATCAAGATGATGATTTCATTGATGATATTAATACTTCAAAAGGCATGTTTATAGATGTATTGGTTAATCCTAATGAGGTTAAAAGCATTAATACTTCAAACACTTCAAAAGGTGTGTTTATAGATGTATTGGTTAATCCTAAAGTGGTTAACACTATTAATTCTTCAAACACTTTAGAAGGAATGTTTATAGATGTATTGGTTAATCCTAATGAGGTTAAAGGTATATTTTTGTTTTACCACAACCCTTAAGTCAATAAAGAAAAGACTTAAATTAGACTAAGAAATCTTCAATAGATGGGAATGAATCAAGAGACAATGTTGTTAATTCGACATCCAATTTTAGTATTTTGAACTCATCAACTATACCAAAGAGATCTTTAAACTTGTCCCATATTTTCTTAGGATTTGTACATGTAGACACTGAAAATTGGTCTAGGCCTGTGACACCATTTTCCACATAATTCTCATGTTCATGGTCATGATTAAATAATGCCAATTATTTAATTATTTTCTAAAGTCACCTATCCTCTATTAATTAAATAACTTTAATTATTTAATTAATTCATTATTACCTCTATTCAATCTTGATTAATTAAATAAATGTTATTTATTTAATTACGTCACTAATTAATTAATCCTCTTTCCAAATTAAATAAATTATTATTTAATTTAATCTCATCACATTTCTGACTATAATTAAATATTAATTTGGAACTATTTAATTATTCTATAATCTTTTCTCTAGTATATTAAATAAATCTTTATTTATTTAATTTAATCTCCAAATTTCAAATGTTGAATTAAATAATCATTTAATTCATAAAAAGAATTATTCTTGGCATATTCCTCGATGATTAGATAATCACTTAGTTATCCAATTATTCATTTACCACTTAAGTCAAGATTTAATTAAATCAGTCAGTTATCTCCTGATTTAATATCTGCTTATTTCTGACGAACATACTTTCTGGTTTAATCAGTCAGTCTTATTCTTCTACATGCAAACTTGTATTAATTAAATAAATTTATTTAATTCATTAATTCATTCATGCGCTCGAACACAACGTTTCTTCTTTATCTTTTACATGCAATCATTATTCTTCTGAATTTCGAACAGTCTCAACTAAAGATTAAATTATTTATTTAATTTAATCTCCATCATACAAATTTTTTCACTCGTGTTATTACTGAGATTGAATCTCTATTGCATGGCATTCATTAATCTCAATCATCAATATGTCTTTTGAATTTGAGACGATCATTCAAAAATTAACTTTCTATAAATTGGCCTGACCTTTGTCATTATTCCTCCTCTCAAAATCTTTATACTTTTAGGAAGCGAATTCAATAATATTCAATATTTTGCTAAATCATTATCACATAGGCCATACTTGCATACTTGTTAAAATCTGAGGGCAATTATATTACAACGACGAAATGGAGAAGTGCAATCAAGGTTATTCATGGAATTATATAGATGTTCAGTGAGATATTTCTGTTTATATATGCTTTTTAGTTTCCATTGTTCTTTGTTGTTAGCGTAGGATAGATTTAGAGTTTATTGCATTAGAATTGCTTAAACTTCTTATCTTCTATTTTTCCTTAGCGTTACAATACATTATGCAATATGAAATTGCAAGTTATCAGAAACAAGAATTCCTATTATTCCCATTGCTTCATTGAACTTGTTCAGATAAGTAAAATATAAAAAATCCCATATTAAACTACATTTGTTGTCTATTGACCATTTTCCATAAACCCTTAGATTGAAAAAGTTATACTTTGAATTTCTATGTGTAGAAATTATGTGGTGTTAACAAGTCAATTTTTGGATCCATGTTGCACATACAAGGCACTTGAATTTGCCTTACAAAACCCCCAAAATTGTATTATATTTGAATATAGACCCCCAAAAAGATGCAAAACAATAATTACAAGATTTTGTCAAGTTTTGAAGCCAAATCATTTGTTTATAACTCACAAAGATTTTTACAAATATGGAAAAAGGGCTTTCCAAAAATTAATTTTGACTAAAAATCTATAATCCTTATGAAATTATGGTGAATTTTTAAAAAATATCAATCTTTGACAAATGAGGTGAAAGTTATGCCCCGTCGAAAATTGCATAAAGTATACTTATTTTTGGAGGTTAAAAAATAGATTAAAAAGGTACAATTTTGAAATCATCTTAACACTAAAGCATGGAAAGTTGAGCCAACTTCCTATTGAGTATTGACACTTGAAAAAATTCCCCCCATTTTTAATTTAGATAAAAAACGTAAAAATGACCCCTCTTACAAGCATTAAAATGAACCAAGAAGTTAACCCAAACCACTAACGGTTAAGAATAAATAGTCATGGTTGTAGATACCGAAAATTGGTCTAGGCCTGCAAGTACATATTTGACATAATTTTCTATAGTCCGTCGTCTTGATTAAATAATGTTAATTATTTAATTAACCTTTCTAACACATATTTCCTCTATTAATTAAATACCCCTTTTTAATTAATTCATTAATTCATTATCCTTTATTCAACTTGATTAATTAAATAAATCATATTTATTTAATTATGTTGTGAACTAATTAATTCTCCCCCCTTTATCTATCAATTAAATGATTTATTATTTAATTACCCCTTTATCATACTTTTCCAACTATAATTAAATATCTTTATTTAATTATTCATTTAATCCCCTTTATCTATAATTAAATATTTATTATTTAATTATTTATATTATCCTTTTCAAACAATCAAATTAAATAAATTACTTTATTTATTTAATCAAAGTCTCACTTTCGAATGTTGAATTAAATTAACATTTAATTCATATTTAACTATTTATGTCACATTCTTCTATCAATCAGTTATCTAATCA
Source organism: Sequoiadendron giganteum (assembly GCA_007115665.2). NCBI lineage: Eukaryota > Viridiplantae > Streptophyta > Pinopsida > Cupressales > Cupressaceae > Sequoiadendron > Sequoiadendron giganteum. The sequence continues at coordinate 185,530,872 of CM021109.1, read as the reverse complement.
TTCACTCACCTTCTGACTTGAGATCTACTTTTAGTTCTCCAGTTATCTTTGGGTTTAACTTTTGATTATCTCTGCAAGAGAACTCTCTATCACAACTAGTTAGTTAACTAGTTCCAACTCATATGCATGACGTGTTTATTAATTAAATATCTTTATTTAATTAATTAACTCATGTTTGCATTCGAATGCGTTATTCTTAGACTTCTAACTTTGTCTTTGACATACAAAGTTTATTTCTTCTATTTTTGGAGATTAAGATATTGAACTCATGTTCTAACTCACATTCTAACTTAGTATCTATTTGCCGTCTTTCTTGAACTCGTGTTCTAACTCGCATTCTATTTGAGACAGAACTCACATCGCATGGCATTCATCAATCTCATCTGTCGATCTCTCTTTCAATCTGAGTCGATTGTTCGAAAACCCAAAATCTATAAAATGGCTTGTCATAATCATTATTCCTCCTCCCGAAATCATTCATTTTTGAGAAGAGATTCATCTTCGATATTTTTCTTAGACACTCGACAAAAATAAACTTGCATTCAAACACAAAAATATGAGGGCAAGAATATTGAAAAGGCAAAATGGAGAAGAACAATCAAGATAATTCGAAGGGGTGAATGCATATTCGGTGAGATCATTTTGGTTTTATTAGTTTAGTTTATTTCCTCGTTCTTTGTTGTTAGATTTTATATTATTGTTTAGATTAATATTTAACTTTGTTATTCTAGTTTTGCAGAAAATCTATCATGTTACAATGGTTACAATAAATACTAATGGTTAGCAGAGTTTAAAAATGACAATTAATTTCAAAATAAATAGCATTTCTCGATCAATGTGTTGACCATATGGAGAAGTTTACCAGATATTGAGGAGGATATGGTGCCAAGCTAGAGTCTGAGTTAGCACAAGTGTTTTCCCACATAAAATCAGATGACCATCTATGGAGTCAAATGCCAAACAAAGATCAGTTGAGAGAGGCCAATGGAGATGTGTTTGCGAGTGTTTTTGAGGAGGAAAATTGGCAAGTCGACCAAGTCAATGGATAAGACAGTGGAGAGAACACATATAAGTATTAATTGGCAGTTGAATCCCCAGTTAAAGGCTAAAATACAAATTTTTGCTACTCTAATATGGGCCACGATGAACCAGATTGGGGCCTCCAATAATATCATGTTAAGGCCATTTTTTGATAAAGGTCGATTGAAATATGAAATTACTTGATGATGGAGCTCATGTGAGGCATCCAAGAGGCTGATGAGTTGGAGATATAGCTACCTGAGTGGAGATTTACATATGTAGAGGCCTTTGTGTGGGGATGAGCTAGGTGGAGGCATGAGTGTCTAAGTATGAAGGTCAATGATGTAAGGATCATTAATGGTTTGACCATAATTATAGGATGCAACATTGGTGGAGTTGAACCCTTGCGCTGCTCCTTAATGACACCACTCAATACAAGTTCTGTCATAACCCAATTTTATTACATATTTATCATAATATGGTAAATTGACTTATTGAAGAAATTTAATTAAATAATAAATGGAGATCCTGGAATATTCAAAAATTGAATCAAATAAGTTGACTGATGTTGAATTTGTGAACTTTTGAAAATTTATTTTATATGTTACCAAGAATTGAATAATACTGATCAATTTGCAAGTGCAAGTGTGTGCAGTTGTAGGGTGACAGGTTGAAGGATGAGGACACAGTTGAAGTATGATTGTTTAGCTGGATTGAATGATAAGCCAGTTGGAATTTGGGTGCACACACCACAATGACATGATGACTTGAATTTGAACTAATTTGCATATATAAGAGAACACAATTTTCCTGGTTCAAATTGTTTTAGTGATTGAAAATGAATGGTTTGTATATTTAAACATCTATTCAAACTTTGTGATTTGAAGGAAATGAAATAAAAAATTATAAAGAAAATTCTTTTCTTTAGTGTAGATATATATATATATATATAAAGATGTTTGAAATGAAAAGTCAAGTTATTTATTTTAAAATAGAGTGTATGGAACCTAAAATCTATTCCAAAACAAGCAACTTGTATAAAAATTCATATATATATATACATACATACATATATATAGGTGTATATAAATCAGACACATACATATATATCTATATATACATATATATACATATATGTATACATATATATATACATTTCTCAAATACATGGTATATGTGAATGAAATTATATTTAAATACATACATATATATATATAGATACATGTAAGCGTATACATATTCAAATTTACATCGAATTTAGGTTGATAACCGATATATTCTAAATTGGTCTATTCGAAATGAAGAAGATATCATAAGGAAAATCCACTAAGGACATGGACTACCACTACGGAAATGTTAATAATCAAAAAATTCAGAGGTAGCCAGTGGTATGGTAGTAACACCATCACCAAAAAGCATGCAAAGACAGTGTATTGTTTCTATCCTTTCAGTGGTATAGCCACGTGCGAAAAAGCAGAGAAGAGAAGGATGACTTGGGGGAAATTGGAAGGAAAAAGCAGAGGATGAACTCAAATAGGGAAACATCAGAGGAAATGCCACCAAAATTTTGATTGGAGGTAAATCAATTCCCTCTTTTTGCATAAACATTAGCTTTAATGCTATTATTGAATCAAGCAAGAAAGAAACTTTCTTTTAACCGTATGATTTCATACTGTAGTATAATGTGTGGTCATTGTTTGTGAAATGTATCGGCCTTGGGCCGAATGTGTTAAGGTCGCCAACCCACTATGTGGTAATAGCATGGCCTACAACCTGCTAGTTGGAAAGTATAATGCATTTTTAAGCCTTCACGACTGTAAGTAAGGTTAGGCCAAGGCTCGAAGCCTTATGGGCTCGACCATCATCTCTAATATACAAGATATTCATTAAGTCTTGAGAAGGCTATGAAATTTGTTCAGGATAACTATGCCATTTGTAAGAATTGATCTTTGTAAGGGATCAAATACGATCTTGTGGGAGAGTATGAAATCTCTATTTCTCTGTATTTTCTCTTATTTTATCCATGCTTGTTATTGAAAGGGTCATATTCGAATATTTTAGAACATTGCATATGCATGTATGTTAATATTATTGAGTGATCCAAATTCGTTCGATAGGAATGATGGAATGAATTTAAGCTTGAGACACACCCAACTTGCTTGGGTCGATCTAGAAGATCGACGGGCTCATTTCCTTAATGTCAAAATGGTATAGACATAATTCTACATGTTGTAAATGGTTGCATGCATAGGATAAACCAATAAGCCCATAAGGGAATTTTTTTGAATATAACTTTGATGCTAAGAAAAATCACCAAACCATTGTGATTTGGTTGAATCTAGAGCAATCTTTGTTTGTTTGTTGCAGCCAAGAATATGCAAGAGTATTTTTTGAACCTAAAAATTATATGCCTCCTTTGACTGAAAGATATTTGCTCAAAATTCCTTCAACAAACATGTTGAGCTTGTTGTCTTTATAATATTAAAGTTGCTCATTGAATTTCCAGTGATGAAAATGTTCAAGATTTGAATAATAGATAATCTGTCCTTATGTATGAAGCTGGGCTATTTGGTTTATTTATTCTCATAACTTTGTGGAAAACCCGTTCTGTTTCCAAACCATGAACATTTACTTGTAAAGTGATCATTTAGCATGTAAACAACTTGAGGACAAAAAACAAAGTAAACGACAATATTTGTCTTTAAATGTAACTGTTTAGTTTGAAACAGTATTGTGTTGATGTAAACATTGGTTATTCTTTTGCAAACAACTTTGTTTTGTTAAAAGGTTATCTTTATAGCTGAAAACAAATTGCTTTATAACTGTTTAGTAGGAAACAATACTTGATATGTTCAAACAATGAATGTACATATGTGAAAAAATTGATTTATAACTGTTTAGTAGGAAATGATATTTATTTTGTTCAAACAATGAAAGTGCATATGTAAATAGCTAGTTTTACAATAGTTTAGTAGGAAACAATACTTGTTTTGCATAAACAGTGAATGTTCATATGTGAACAACTTGATTTATAACTGTTTAGTAGGAAACAATATTTATTATGTACAAACAATGAATGTTCTTATGTAAAGAACAATGTTAGAGAAACATAGTAGTGAGAATGCAATAAAAGTATGTGTGAAACTGTTAGCATAGACTTATTCTATTTTCTTTATTTTGAAAAAGAAACATCAATTGGAATACTATTTTAAGATTACAATATGAATTAATAATTATTTTAGAATGTATGCACAAACTTTAACATTAGTAGGCACATATATATGTATGTACATAGAATTCTTCTATGGACATAAAATTCTTCTATGTACATACACATACTTGTGACATACCTTCTTTTGTTTTTAGTATATTTTTAAAAGGAAAATGCTTAAGATGATAAGTAGAAAATAGTCATAAGAATGATATGTCTAATTGTTGAATTACTCCGTGAAACATAAATCTGATTTTTGTTTAGAGTATAAATTATATTTTGTTTCTTCTTTTGGAGACATTTGTGAAAGAATAATTTGAATACTTGAATAAAATAGTGATACCTTAGTTGACTAGAGAACCTATGGGTAGTTGCTACTAGAGGGTAGATAGCTATTATAGTAGAAAGTTACCTTCTCGGATAGGTACCGAAATGGAGTTCAGAGAGTATAAGTTTGCTTTACTAGAACCTATTGTTTGTTGTTGTTGCAACACACTTATTATGCTTGGACAAGAAATATAGTTCATTATGTATGCATGAATGAACTCTGTGATTTCACTCTCTACCATTCCTATCATAGATCTTGCACTTTATTTTCTAACACATAGATAGAAATTGCATGATGTTTGGGCACACACCAAATTCCACCTTGCAGATTTTTCTCTTGCTAAAATTTTCATGCAAGGTCAGGCATTCTTCAAGTTGAAAGAATACTAGGGAAGCGTAAGCTTCATGGTTGGGTGGTAAAGCGTTTCAACCATGTTCTTGTCCACCAGTGGAGGTGAGCATTGAAGAAGAACCTTAGTTGTTCACCAGAATATTATAGTCTATGATGTAGCTTGATGTAATTCATTCATGTACTTGATGAAAAATGTACTATGTAATGACTTTGTGGCCTTAGGAGCCAAGTTAAACTTGATATTGTAATTTGACTTTTGAAGTGAATATAAGAATCTTTGACTCATTTAAATAAACATGTGTAGATATGATAGACTTTGGCCACTAGTTATGTCTTTTTAATTTAGAATATATTCATGTGTCATTTGCAATAATATTAATTAATTAATAATTTTGAATGGGTTATTACAAGTTCTTTGAATGAAGTCACCTAACAATAATTGGTGGGTAGAAAACTCCAAGAGGTTGACTTGTTTTCTTTGCACACTGCTTATGCCTTGTGCTAGAGATATGGAGGATGATTGGTGCTATACGTGGATAGTGAATGGTGCTCGGGTATGGCCAATCAGGCAAAACAAAATAGGTGCTAAACATCAAGCAAAAGAGAATTGCAACAAAGAAAAATTTGCATAATGAATGACATGAACCAAACAAAGTAATAACCTTGCAAACAATGTCATGGACTTTACAAAGAGGTTGACTAGGCCACAATTTTTTTGTAAATTTTGAACTTGTGAAACCTCCAAAATTAGGTTGGATAGGCCAAATATGCATGAAAGTAGGCCACGATGGCCAAAATATATATATAAAAAAAATTTCGACCCAAGAGGGTAGATTGGCCTCTGCTATTTTTTTTTTAATTTTTTAAAACTTTTCATACAATGGAAAAAGATTTCCAAAATAAAATATTACCAAATTTGATCAAACGAAAGGTAATTTTTTGTTTATAGAGCCTTATAGACTCAATGATAGTATCCATTTGGATCCATAATGATCCAATGATAGGGATATGTGTGAGAGTTAGTTTGATGTGGGAAGGAACGTGCTCTCATGGCTCTAATACTATGTTGGAGAATACCAAAATCAAATGTATGAAACAACCTTAAGTGAACAAAATATGAGAACAATAGTATGTCTATCAATATACAAATGAAGAGTGTAAAATACAATGAGAAACCTTGCATAGATAGGCAAGGTAGATTAGATAGGAAGGTAGGATAGAACAATTTACTAACCCTCTAAAGATGGAAAACTTGTGAGCTCACTTGACAAGTGTGTGAGAAAGTGTCAAATATGCATGCAATAGGTGTCTCAAGTGATGAGGACACATGTCTCAATGCTATGAAGTGAGACAAAATCCTAAGTAAGATTAAGCTATAAGTTTGAATAGGTCAATCCTAGAAAGGTGATTAGCTTACTAGGTGAATAATGACTCTATTTATACTAACACCTATCGCATGACTGATTCACATATTCTATCTTTGGGATCAACTTCTATTTAATTGGCATATGGTTGTATTGAGGACGTAAACTTTGTTCAGGTAATTTTATGCTAAAATTCTCTATGTGTACTATAATTTTCTTTTAAGGAGTGGGAAGACAAATATGTTTTATCCATATGATGTGCTTCTTCAAGAGACAAGATCTAGAGAAAGTTGTTACTTCAAGGAGAGTTGATCAATGGTCCCATTTGTATAGGTTTGATATTTTTTCGTCTTTCTTAGGATCATCTCACATAACCTATACAAATTATTTAAGTATACTTTGGCATGAATGAAATAATCACTTGAACCACATGTACCTTAAATAGTTGAGCATGCAAGGCATGGTAAGTAGTCTTCCAAAGGTTTCATAGACTAAGGGTTTTTTTTGAGGTTTAGTAATTGGAAAACATCATCAAGACCCCTTTCCTAAGGATAAAGCCACTCATGCTAAGGCACTATTAGATTTGACCCATATTCATCTTATGTCTTTTCCAACTCCATCATTTTTAGGTGCCAAGTATGTGCTCACATTTATTGATGATTTATCATGGCACACAATGGTGTACTTTCTTAAGTACAAGAATGAGTTATTGTGATGTCAAAAATTACATCTTGTGTAATTTCACATTCCATATGCCTTTCTCTTTAGATAAACTAAGATAATTATACTCTCCCGCAGCCTAAAACCCTTTATCACCACCTAGCATGCCCCATTCCTTGACTATTAAGTCTGATATTTCCATGGACCAATACACACTATAGAGAAATCCATGCATCTTGCTAGTGTACCATGAAAATATATGACTAAGTTGGTCATTTAAATATTACACCTGCCATGTTTTGGTGGTTTAATGCCTTTTCCAACTTGCAACCACATCGGGAATCACTCTGACTAGATGTTTGGACCAAAAATTCTCGTCACTCAATCTTAATTTATTCTTGATGATTCTTCATTTTGAATGTAAAATAACTTCATTATTTCTCTCTTGCTCTTGGAAACACACACTCTTTCTTTTCCATTCCATAATATTTTCTTGAGAAATCACTAGCTCTTTCCATATTTCTATACCCACATCTTACAAAGAGTTTGTCCACAAATTTTAGAGGAAGCTCCATTGTTGCATTGCAAGCTCTTCTTATAGAGAAGTATTTGTCATCTCAGAGGTCTCTCGTCACTCCTTTGTTGCACCAACATGCTTTGATTTTGGTGTTCATACATGATGACTCTTCAAGACTCTTTCCTAAGCATTTATATCTTTGTCTTTTTAGCATATTATTTTCTTCATCTTTTCACATCTATTATTATTTTCATTATCTTGTCTAAAGGTTTCATGTGGAGGTGGAAACACCAATACGAGGGTTTGAATGAGGCAGACTCTTAAAAAACCACACAATATTTTCTCTTTGGTCTTATGTGTGTAGGTACTAGGTGGGAGACTCTTTTCGAAGTGATCTTGAATGTCATCGAACACTCTCAGTGCAATATTGAACCTTTCCGCATTTTATTCATCTCACTTTCCTTTAATATATTTATTTCAGTACCTTTAATTTTGTACATTTATTTTCCACACTGTTTTGCATTTGTAAACTTGTACAAAGTATTTTGTGTTTTTTTGGCATCAACTCTAGTTTTCTATCCATGTGCGACTCTAGCATGGTTGTGCTATCGCCTGATAGCCACATTGTCATCCTAGATAGAGAGCTTGTCGAGCTATTCAAGAGACCTTCATACCCTATTCTGTTAGTTTTTGATTTTTGAAAGTTCAAAGTAATTAATGTATTTCATTAAAATTTGTATTCTTTGTTGAGAAATCATGCATTAGCTTATAATTAATTAATCTTTAATTAATTATTAGTCTAATTTATTCACATGCACTTAAGCTAAACTTAGGAGTGTTTTTTTATGTTAACTAGAGAGCTATTATTAGATCATTATGTTTAACTGCATGAGATGTTGATAGCATGAGATGTTGACACTTGTCAAGATCTAATCCCTTTGTCATTTAGGTTTTCTCTTATGTAACACTCAACCCTCATTGTATTATCATACCTTTGATAAATTTTGATATCCTTTTGATATTATTGAGGTTCATTCTATAGTTTTTTCTTGTTGATGATATTGCATATTATTTTTTGCAACACTTTTGCATGGAAGGTGTCTTTGTTCATTGTTTGACTGCATGACTTGTATTTTTAACAATTCTAACATGGTATTAGAGTGTGGATTTAGTGAATGCCTTCTTAATTTATGAGGTTTTTTATCAACTAGGGTTACAACAAAAAATTTAAAATATTCTTTGTTTTAAAGAAAAAACAAAAAAAAATCCACCACCCCAATGTCATATGGGAAGCTGGTGCCCAACCCTTTGGGGGGCTAAATATATTTTTTCTTTTTTAGTAATTTTAAGAAAGATCGAGAAACTGGGCATAAATTTTCGATCAAGTATCAAAATTGGGGAAACAAGATATTGTCAGAAAGCTAGTTTTGAGAACTATCCAATGGTGTTGGTTTTTTTTTTGCTACTGGTGCATTGCACAACCTATCAAAGTTAGAAGTATTATTCACTCCCGATCTCATAAATTTTGATGTGTTTTTCCTTCACGATTCCAAATAAGTTGGGATGGTCTTTCAGAGCTCTTAATAGCCATCCATGCAATTTTTCCAGATTTCTCTCCAGGTACATTTTATTCAATATTTTGTGTTTTCATATTATGGTGAATTACTTGATCGTTTGAGCTCCTGAAAACTTTCAGTTTGCATGAGATGACTCATTTTTTGTTGTTCTATTTGGGCATTTTGAGCATCTTTTGCATGTCATTTCTCTTTTGTAGATGCATTGCAATAAAGTGCCATTTTGGTGTATCTTTTTGGGGATTTTGCACATCCTATTGTACCTTTTGTACTTACATTATGACATAAAGTGCCATGGGGGGTTGTGTAATATATTTTTTTTCATTACACCTTTTTCAAGTGAGTGTTCTTTCCATTACAATAGTGAATCATTGTGATCCTTGCCTCATGCATGTGTGCCTTTGTTTGCACAACATTTTCTTTGTAGGTACTCTTTTGTGCATGTTCAAATGTTCGTGTTTCTCCTACATGCACTTCTTGATAACTTAAAGTTATAGTGAACTTGTCTTGGCTCCCCCTTGTCACAATTATGGGGGGTTTCTACTATTGGTGCTAATAATTCCTTGATTTAACATTAGAGTGAGCTATGTATACAGTATTTTTTCCTATGTACTAGGAGGATGCAACAACTGGTTACCCATGCATTTCAGTGAGATGGAGCATTTACCATATGTACATTCTTGGATTCCTATTCTTTATTTCAACACTATATCAGTCATCTTTCAATAGTTGTCTACAACTTCTTTGTGCTTCAATGATGTTCTTCATGTTCTTTTTTTGGGATATTAATTTTGGTTGGATTCTTCTTAGTCTTTCATATTGTTTTGGAGGCTTTTCAGTCCTTCATTCGCCTTTATCTCTTTTGGAGAGGAGTTTTTACCATGTGGTTTTCTCCTTTTCTCCAATTGTGAGAGATTAGATTGTTTGTACACGGGTATCTCACTAGGCCTTGTTTGTTAGGACCCATCATGCATCATATTAAGGGGGGGTGTTAGATTAATCATGCATTAGCTAATAATTAATTAACCTTTAATTATTTATTAGTCTAATTTATTCTCATGCACTTAAGCTAAACTTAGGAGTACTTTTTTATGTTAACTAGAGCTATTATCAAATCATTATATCTCATTGCATGAGATGTTGATAATTTTCATGATCTAATCCATTTATCATTTATGGTTTCTCCTATATAGCACTAAACCCTCATTGTATTATCATACCTTTGTTAAATTTTGATATTCTTGAGGTTCCTTCTATAGCTTTTTCTTGTTGATGATATTGCATATTATTGTTTGCAACACTCTTGTGTGGAAGGTGTCTTTGTTCATTGTTTGATCACATGGCTCAAGTTTTTACAATTCTAACATTATTCCTATCCTAGTTCACTTTAGTTGTGTCAAATATGATAGGGGAGAGATAGTTTTCCCCTCGAGATATCATCATCTTGAGGGTGACGAATTCCCTTCTCTAAATTTTGGTGAGCCTAACATGAACTCTTTCTTGGAGTTGGCAAGCTTGTGTGTTGTGAGTACTCCCCTATGAGATTTTTGACTTAGTATACTACCTCCAAACACATAGAAATGAAAATATTGAGACCTACCATACCTCCAAATAGGTATAGTCCTACTAGACCCGGTCCAATGCTTTTTGACTATCTTGATTCTAGTGGCTCTCAACTAGTATTCATAGGCTCTTCTCCTTTGAATTCCCCTTTAGGGTCTCCATCATATAAATATTACGAAGATTCTCTTAAGATACCATTTGAGTAGGTTCAATCTTTGGAGGAGAGGCTTAAAGAATTTGAGTATTTTCTAATCCATGGTAACCTATACACTCAAGCTGCTCCTGTTGTCAATAGTCTAAGAAACTTACATATCTCTTCCAAATCATAAGGCCCTTGAGTTACTCTGTGCACTAACCAATATAGTCAAGAATCATGTACCTTAATAAACATTAGTCTTGATTCAGCCTCAATATTCCCAATCAGATATATCATTGGTACTCAATTGAATTTTTGATGTGAAGGGTATTTGTGTTTATGGTGGACACTAGTCCTTCTATACCTTCCATGACTTTTGTTGATACTACAAATTATGTGTTTGTGCCCCCCATTAATCTTGGAATTAACATATGTTATCTTACACTCCTTTGGGGTATAATATTCCTCCTCCACCTAGATCCACACCTCAAATATCTATCACCATGGCTAACTAGCCTCCCCCACTAGTCAATCCCATCTTGAACACCCTATTACAAAACATGGGTTAGATGCAATCCCAACTTTCCAACCTAACCAACACTGCCACGCAATCTAATCTCACTCCATACTACCATTGTATTCTTCTCACCTTAAACATCTTGAATGCTCACATGCCCCAAGGGGTTGAGGTACCAAAATTAAAAAAATATAATGGTAAGGCAAACTCACAAACACATGCTATTTATTTTACTGCTTTATGAAGTGACTTCCTACATCAAGATCATTTATTAGAAAGATTATTCTTGTGATCCTTAAGGAAACCGTATTGGAGTGGTTTTTCTCACTACCTAGTAATTCTATATTTTCCTTTGGTCAACTTATAAATTAGTTTTTACAATGGTTCCAAGTGAAAATTATATCCAAGGTCACCATCGTTGACCTCATCCATTGTAAGCAACAAGTAAATGAAAATCTAATTGATTTCATTTCTTGTTATCAATCCATTTCTTCCCAAATACCCTATGCCATACCTGAACATGACATCAAGAGGATGTTCATGTGAAGTCTTCAACTGTTATTAAGGGAGAGATTTTCCTTGATGAAATATCCTTTCTTTTCCCATCTGTGTACTACACTAAGAGACTATCAACAAATGTTAGCTTAGTATGGGGCTTTAACCTCATCCTTGCATCTTGATGGTTTTGGGGTTGTGTCTACTTCTGGAAGGTCAAAAAGGAACAAGGTGATAGCTAATGTAGTAGTTTTCCCTCAAACAAATTAAAACAACACACTTGGGTCACAATGTAATCAAGTATTTACAAAGTTATTCAATTCTAACTCAAGTATACTCCAAAAACTATTAAAATATATCTTAATCACCCTTCCAAAAGTTAGATTTATTCTTGATAACAAGCCATATCCTAGTGGATATGAAGTGTCTAAGTTCTTCCAATACCATCAAGTTCCCAAACATGACATCGAGCATAATGTGCACTTGAGACATGTGAGTCAGGACCACATAGATAGTGGTAACATCTGCCTCAAGATTAAAAAGTAGAACCCTAATAATTTTGTTGCTAAAACCAACAACCAACTACAAATCTACATAGATCCCTTCCTACCTCATTCTTCCAACTTTATTACTACTTCTTCTACAACATCTGATGATATCACGTATGTAAATATGGTGTCTATCACAAAAATGTCCCCTTTGAGTTAGAAGGCTAAGATACTAGACATATCTTTTATGCCTAATGACTTTTCCTACCATGGAGAGTATAATCCCCTCTACATTCCCTCTCAGGTCAATAGTAATGTCATCATTGGCATTATGGTTGGCTCTACTAGTAGGGTCAATTTTATCATTGAGGAGACATTCATCAATGGTCTAAATAGAGCGAGATATGATGAGTGTAAGAATACCATCCACACACATGATGTTTTTTCTCTCTCCCCTTTGGGATCCATTTCTTTGTCGGTCCTTGTAGGACCTAAATCTATCTCTACAAAAATTTTCATGATACCGGAGTTCGACTTGTTCAGGGTGAAGCTAGACATTCTGTGGCTAGTTTCAATGAATGCATTTGCTTCAATTATCCATAAATGTCTAAAATTTCCTGACGAGGGCATGACACAAACTATCTAAGACACTGGGTACAAACCGCTAGTTTCATGTGGGGTTTATCTCTCGACCACTTATGGCTTGATCCGATAGGACCCATATTTCCCTAGAGTGACTTGTTATATAAATCATATTATAGGTACAAGATCGAGAGCTCAACACTTGATGTGGTCCCACCTCATCCTTTTTCTTCTCCAATCCCCTCTCAGTCCACTCCTGTGCAATAGCATACTTTATCTTCTAATCCTTCTTCATCAAGGGGATAAATACAAGCATGCTCCCTTGAGTAGACCTTCCCATTCTTCCAAGACCTCACAAAATCTAGTGGTGCATTATGTTCCTTTGATTGTTCTTGACATAGGAAAAGGAAAAGCCCCTGCATTGACAAAGTTGAAACCCCATGTTTTCAAACTCCCTATTCTTCTTGATATATCTCACCCTACTACATATAGTAAGGGTGAGAAATTCTCTTGGTTTATCCCTTTGCGTGTGGCTCTAACATATCGATCCACAAGGCTCCCTCCTATTCCTCTCCTTGCCCAAAAATCAAGAGGTGGAAAGGCATTCACAGCTGAGGCTAAGGACCATGTGCCCCTAGCTTCTCTGGTCTCTCCTCTCCTTCTGATGGTAATGGTTGTGAAGGTGAATTCACTTGTCATCTCGATACATCCTTAGGATCCTTTTCTTGGTCCCCATCACCATTGGAACCAACTTGTGCACGAGTGTAAGCACCACCGACGTGTGATAGCAAAGGAATGTGATGTCATGCAAAAGGTTGTGTATAAGTATTTTGTCTCAACTCCTATATCTTCTTCCCTTTTTTTTCCCACTTTTGTCTTTCTTTCGATCTCTTCAAGAGATGTGGATGAACCTCACCCTAAGAGGGTGTAGGTATTCATTGTGCCTTCTTTGGAACTGCCTCTCATTACCTCTCTACCTAATGTTCCCCAACTTGTGCAGTCCATAGATATGCCTCACATAAAGATCATGTCTAGTATGGCCCCGCCCTATTTAATCCTCTTGTATCTCAACACCCTAGCCTCCCATCCAAAAATTAGCTTAATTAGGACACTATCCCTAGATCCTGCCACAAGAAGTTGACTCCTTCGACTTCCCTTTCTTCTTTTATCATTGTCATTGAAGATATTCCATCTTCATCGAAGTTTATCACCGTTCCTCTCCTAGAGGTTCACACTAAGGCTCTTACTCTTTCACAACCTATAGTCAAGTCACCAAACTCCTCTCCAGAGAAGTGTATGTTTGAATCTCTAGAGGACATTGCGGCATTGCCAACTATTTTCACAAAGTCATTGACACTCAACTCACAAGAACTAGTAGATGGGGATATTGAAGTAGCTATATCTCTAGCCCTTTCTATAGGTGAGATACCTGGTACCATCCTATTCATTGTTCCATTGCAAGATTCCCCTCCTTCCTTCTAGGATCTAGATTGGGAGGATGATGACCTACTGGACATAATTGATTAGAGTAATATCTTTCATGTCTTTAGATTAGAACTTGTTTACTTGTCTACGCTTCCCGTAATTTTTGGTATACGTTGCAGTCTCTCCTATAGGACTCAAGATTCCCTCGTAGGTAATTGGATATAGGGAAAATGATCTATCATACACTTCTTCTATTTGTATCATCATGATTATCTTTGTTGTACTTTAAATTTAGACATTTTGGGATGATGCAAAGTGTTGGGGGAATTTATGCTTTCTTCAATGTTAACCCAAATTTTTATTTTTACTTTATCTTCATGTGTTCTTTTCTCTTGATCTTAAATATTTGGCAATGTGATGATGATTTCGTAGCGTCATAAATTGTCACCCTTGAAAATTTAACAAATTTTTTTGTCCCCCTTAATTTATTGGACCTAATTAAGTCCCTAATTTCCTAAATTATGCATTTACAAGCATTGAACAAATGCATCCAATTAATATTTTTCCCCTGACACTTAATGTCCTGGAGAATAGGGCTAGGACCCATTTACCCTAGGGAGAATGGGTCACCCTATTTTGTTGGCGACCAATTTTGGACATGTCGGAGTGGTCATTTTAACATTCAAAACCCAACTTGCAAAGGCCAACTATTGGGATCTAATTTTCAAGAAATTGAATAAATATCGATAAATAACTAGTATTTTAACCATTTGAAACTAGAAGAATTGATAAGAAGAATTTATGAGAAAGAATTATTGTCAAGACCAAGTCAAGAGTAGAATTTCAGAGGATTATTATAAAAATTCAAGATTCAAGCATCATGCCAAAGTGTATATGAGTTCATGTTGTCAAATTATCATTGTTTTGTGAAGGCTAACCCCTTTTATAGGTCTCGAAAGGAATTCAAGCAATCAAGCAAGCAAGATCCAAGATCTTGAGGTGATGTACATGACTTTAGTCCTTCAAGGAATCCCTTGAAGGGTGGTGAGTTGCAACACTTTATGATTTCATCATTCCTTTCCTATCCATTATCATTTTATCATTGACATTGCCATTGTGGAAGTGGAAACACTTACACGAGGTTTGACTGAGGCAAGCCCCAAAATGGCTCAACATTTTCCCTCTCTATGAGTGTGTAGGTTTTAGGTTTGAAGAGGATTGAAGGGAGCTTGAAGACTATAGTGTAGAAAAATTTATCCCTTTACATTTTCACACTTTGTTTGGGCCCTCTTAAGTATATTGGACTTAATTATGCCTTAATAAGTCCTATTTTTCATCTAAAAATCTAATAAATTAAATTATTTGAAGGGGAATCCCGACAATAATTAATGCCAACACATAACACTTTACCTTGAGCAATGTGTGTTCTAGAAATAGGGACTTGGGACCCATTCACCCATGAATGGGTCCTCCCTAGGCCTTTGAACCTAAATTTAAAATATTTTTTTGGCGGTATTTTAAGGTCCCCGAATCCATATTTCAATGCCATCTTGTAATATTTGAATTTTGGGAAATTAAGGATACATACCTATAAATATAAGGTTATTTTATCAATTAAAATCCTAGAAGCAAGCTAGAAATTTTATGAGATTTCAAGTGCAAGTTTACAAGAGCTAAGTAAGAGCATATTTATCAAGAATTTTTTTGTAGCAATCAATATCTCAAGCATCATGCATGTTTTTGGAGCTAACATTGTGATGTAGGTTTCAAAGATCAAGTAAGCATTCAAAGCATCAATTCAAGCATCAAGATCCACATCCATTGAAGCCATTTCATGCAAGATCAAGATCAAAATTGTAGCATTCCAAAGGTTTATTCAAGGGTTTGGTGAGTTTCACCATATCTTATTCATTCATCATTCGTTTCATATTTCATTATTTTAACTCAAAGTTTAATTACTTGAATAGGGTTTGACCAAGGCAAACCCCCATTCACCAAAAACAAACAATTTTTTCCTCTTGTGTTTTTGTTGCAGATTTAGGTGGAAGAAGGATTGAAGACATCTTGAAGAGAAAGACTGGAAAAGTTGTCAAAGTTGTTGTCAAATCATGGAATATCACCTTCAAATCTGATTTCTGAATTTTTGACATTGAAACTCGAATCAAATAGAATATATACATTAGTATCAGAGGCTCTTGAAAGTTGTTTGAAAACCCTAACAAAAGACCCATTCACCCATGGGTGAATGAGTCCCAGTTTGCCTCTTGAAACTGCCTTTTGTTGATAGGTACACATCACTTAGACCTTCTCAGATCTGTAAAATTTTTGTTCTTTCTATTTGTCATATGCTTTATATTGTTGTTGCAAGTTTGAATTGGCATAATTAGGTTGATTTCCTATTTTTATTTTTTCTCCTAAAAGTATTGTTCAGCCTTGTACCCCCATCCTCAAGTATAAGGAAATCAAGATTCTCACATTGAGTTGATTCACCTAAGGTTTGTTAGTCAATTCTTTGTGGGGATCTCAATTCCTAATCAAAATAAGAAGATAGGGTCTATTTTCACCATCTTGACTTACATTTCCATTTTAAACCCCCTATTTTTCTTCATTTGATCTTGGTGAGCCAGACTTTTGAGCATCATAACCTTCTGATTTTGGAGTCCATTTCAACCCTAGATCTAGGATTTGCATAACTTTGCATTGAATTGCATTGATTTGCATCTTATTTAGGGTTGTCTATTTGCATTGTTTTGCATCTTATTTAGGGTTTTAGGTTACCATTTTTGTATTCTTTAAAATACAGAAAATTCAAAAATCTCAATAATTTTGCATAGTATTTACGTAACATTGCATGATTAGTCATTTACATCAGAAAATCGAATCAAAATTGCATCTCAAATTAGGTCTTTTTGCTTGTCATTTAGCATCATTTTACAATTACATTTAGATCTAATTTTCTAGAAATATGAAACTGTAATTACTTGTTTGCACCCAAAGTCTGAAAAAATAAGCACAAACTTAGAAATCTGTAAATTAATTTTAGAAATCCTGAAGCAAGACCCAATCACCCATGGGCGAATGAGTCCCTGATCAGGGCTTTTTCTGCATTTTTGAGCATCAAAAAGCCTTCTTTCTGTATTTTGTGTTCTTGCATTCAGTTTCTAGAATTTATGTTTTCTGAATTCATTTACATTAAGGTTAATTTGTCAAATTTAGTGCATTATTTGAATTCAAAATTATATTTTAAAAATGACATCATTTTCATGCTTTTGTATAGTATAATCAGTAAAGTATCTTGTTTAGAATATGAAAATTTCTATCTCCTTTTACATAATTGCATTGCATTGATTGTTAGTTGCATTCATCTAGTGCTTATCCTCCATTTTCGGTCCACCTAGGTTTGGTGAAACTTGTATGAGCTTCACAACTTGGTGTCTTACTGCTAATATTTTTGTGAGACATAGTTCAAGACTCATGTCGTCCTACAACACATCATTCATCATGGATCTTGGGTTTTCTAACTCTTTCACTCATAGTGTTGACACTAGTCAGCCCACTATGGACCATAACCTTGATACTTCATTTCCTATGACCTGCTTACCAACAACCAATATTGCTAATGTTGAATCAATGGTTGTTAATGTACCTCAAGAGAACCTAAGAAAAATGGATGAAGAGTTAGAGAAATTGCAAAATTTTGTGAGTTCTGAATACATTGTTGGTATTGTTGTTCCTATCATAGATAACATGAGGAGAATAATTGATAATAAAACATGAATAGAATTTGTGCGTAGCTTAAATCACATCATTAACAACAATGTCCCTACAATGACTAGTTGTGCTCAAGCTTTCTAATATACTCAAATTCAAGGTGGAAATTCAATTCCTCCTTCCACAACCATGACCTCTATTCTGACATACACTAATCCAATTATTACTACAACCATGCAACCCAGTAGCAATGTCCATACTACCTTAGTTATTTCCACTGGGAATCCTTCTAGCTTTGTGCATTCAAATATCATATCCCCTCATCCATCTCCCCTAAAAAATTTACAATTCACTTGTCCTCTGAACACATATACACCTCCACCTTATTCACCTCCATCTCACAACACAAACAATGATCCCATCCTTAACCAACTCTTGCAAAGTGTTTCATCCCTCCAACAACAAATTGCTACATTGAATCAAAATCAAAATGGCCAACCTTCACAACATGTCAAAAGAAACCCCTTATCCTTGGATATATTGAGAACGCAAATGCCACAAGGTATAGATATTCCTAGAATTTGAGAAATATGGTGGGAAAGGAGATCCTGTTAGTCATGTTTGTGCATACATAGCCTTATGTAGTGACTTCATTTTTGAGGATAAACTCTTGGCTAAGCTCTTCCCTAGATCCTTGAAAGACACTGCCTTGGAACAATTTTGTTCCTTACTAAATAACTCAATACATTCATTCAATGAACTTGTTGATGCCTTTCTTAATCATTTCCAAGTGCACATGGGTCCTAAAATGATCCTAACAGATTTAACGAGATGTAAGAAAAAGGATGATGAAAAGGTCACTAATTTATCGCCCGTTATCAATTGCGTTATTCACAAATCAACATTAAGATTCCTGATCCTGATCTTCAATGATTTTTCATTGAGAATTTACAAAATAAAATTCAAGATAAGACTAGGATGATGAAATTTCCCTCCTTCACACAATTATGTACAACTCTTCGTGATTACCAAAATTCAGTTAGTAGTTGTGAAGTGAAAAATCCTTCTAACCGTCCTGAAAAATCTAAATCCATACCTCAAATCAACTACCAATCATTCAAGAAACCAAGTAAGGGATCTATACAACTTAATCCCCCTCAACCAGCTCAACATGTTGACACCCAAGTGGTTGCCATAAAGACTAAAAATCCATACACATTTGGGGAGAGAAATCGATAATTTACCCCTCTACCTAATACCCTTCATAACACCATTTTGTAGCTCTTAAACAAGAGCTTAATTTCCTTACCTCCTATTAGAGCTCCTAATCCTACTAAACCCTTACCTCCAAACTATAGAAAAAATTCCTTTTGCCATTATCACCGATAAAATGAACATGATACAAAACATTTTAAGCATCTTAAACATATTACACATGACCTCATTGATTCTAATCACATTCAAATTGGTGGTGTTAATGATCAAGGTAATAATTTTGTTACCCCTCCTAACCAAAATTTGCAAATCTTTACCAATATTATGCCAAATCATAACATCTCCTTTGTCAAAGCTAGTGAAACTAAGAATGATGTGATGAATGTTGACACAGATGGTGATAACATGAAAGACAATTAGGAAAATCCTATAGATAAGACGGTTGGAATAATTGAAGTTCAACCTCATAAGGGCCAAACCAAAATGCCCCTTGACAGTTCTTTCTCACAACATGACATAATCAAACATGCACTGAATGGTCCTCTTTACATAGCTAGAAGAATCAATGATAAGCTAATGGGATATTAATTGATCCCGTTTGTGTAGAGAACGTGATCACTGAAGAATTCTTGTTTGTTCATGAGTTTTATCAAGACATTTATGAACAACTAAAGCATGGATCAAAACACATTAAGGTTTTTCTTTCCCTACAATATGTTCAATAACTCTTCCTTTATAAGTTGGATCAAAAATATTAAGTGTCTCATTCTCCATCATCCCGTCATTGGACCAATTTCATGTGAAGTTAGGCTACCCATGGCTTCACTCCATGAAATTTGTCTTGTTGGTAGTGCATAAATGCTTAAAGTTTCAATTTGGCAATGAGATATTTACTGTGCACCATAGTGGATTTAATCCTATGTCTTCCTATGGGAATTTCTCATTGGATTTATTTTGGCCCAAACCTATAGAACATATTAGGCCTCGTGAAGAGTTATTTTTCAAATCCTATCAAAATTTTAAGGCAAAGCGCATAAAAAAATTATCCCTTAGCAATATGCCTCAACCCACGATTGAGCCTCCTATCCTATGAGACCATGATTGAACCAAAATCCCATCCAAGTAACCAAGACCAATCCATGATAAATCATTCAACCATTTCCTATAAGAGACCACAACATAACCAAATAAGTCTTGTTGTGCCTCCTAAAATAACACAAGTTTATAAAGTCAAAGAGAAAGTGGTTGAACAACCTCCCATGGTTCCTTTCGTTCCTCCCTTGTGGGAATAAAAGAAACCTATGGTTGATAAACTTGCTCCTACATAATCACAACTTGAAAATCAAACAAAATGAAACAAATTCTAGAGAGCATAGGCATAGACGTCATGCTATTGCTTGTCCGATGCAAGTAAAACATGAAACAACAAATCAAGATAAAAAAATACCTCAAGTAATGTATGATGATTCTTCACCTTTGCTACAACAAGAAATTCCTATATCTTGAACACAACAAGAACAAACTCCTTCCATGGATATTATCATTAGACCTCCTATTGTGATTAACTTGGATGATGACAATGAGATTTCTAAAATTGAGGAGGAAGTGCATAATGACTTAAATTTATTGTTTTCCTCTTCCATGAGCTTAAGTGATAACAACTATAATTATCCTCCTACAAAGAGTGATTCACCATGTATTGAACTTGGTGATTGTCCTAGTTTGGCACTTGATGTTGTTCCTTTGGCTAGTTGTCCACTTTCAGAATATGATGAACAAGATTGGGATGTGGATGACCTGCTATAGGCTGACTCACATGTTCCTTACTAGTCTTGTCTTTTTTTTCTTTTCATGTTCTTTCTGTGATTACATGTGTGTAATGTGATCCCCTTTATTGTTCTATTTGGCATGTCTTTATGTTCATTCCTTTATTTTTATCTATACTCTTCTATATGTCGTAAACATATATCCTTTTCTTTTGTCTTGTGTTTTTCCTTTGAGGGATGATGGAAGGCATTGAGATATTTAGGTCTCTTCCATGCTGACCCAAAATATTTTCTTTGTTTTCGCTTTCTATGTGTCATTCTTCTCATTCTACGAGTATTTGGGGAATGATGATGCTTTTCGAGCTCTATAATATCATTGTAGAAAAGACATATGTTGACTCCAAATCCATTGATCCCTTATGTGTGATTTTGGGATTTCATTTGGGGGCAACCCTTTTTTCATGATGTAGCTTCATTTGGAAACATATGTTTGACATAGGGCTTTCCAAATAAGCTCTCATGTCTTTTTTATTGTTTAGCACTTATCATTTGCTACTTTAAAGTAATTGCTCACAGCATGGTGTTTAGCAATTTCTTTAAAGTGGGGGCATACATTGGCACTATCATTTTGAAAAATTTGACTATATCTTATGTTTCTTAGTGTGTTCTTCTTACTTCATGTGATGTGTCTTCTTCTTGGTGGTGTCATTGGGTCCGATGTCCTCCAATATTGTGACCTTTCTTGGCATATGAAATTCCTCTTAGTGATGATGCTATGCATTGCATTCCCTAAGTTTTGAATCTTTTATCCTAGACTTGTCCTCTCTTGGAGACATTAGGCACAGTTTTCCCTAAGATGAGACCTTATATGAACTAAGCAAAACCCATTTGAACATGTCTTATCCTATTTGCATAAATTCTTCATAAATGTTTAGCATAACACAACTTGATAACCTTATGAATCTCGACGTTACAACCCTTTTTCATGGCCACCAAGCATAACACACTTTTCTTAGTGGAGCCATTTTTTTTTCATAAGTGTTTAGCATAATATAGCTTGCTAGCCTTATGAAGCTCGAAGTTCATATTTTTGTGGAACCTTATCAAAGTTATTAGAGGTACAAATTTTGTATGGTTAGTACGATGAGAGCCTGTAGACCTAGCATGAATTTCTCATTGTACGGTGAGAGCATGCAGACCTGGCATGAATTTCTCACTTAGTCACTTTCTGAGGGCTTGCCTAGTGTATATTGGATTGTACTAGTGCATGTGAGCACATTTTGTTTGCATAATGGATAGTGGGTTTCACTTGTGAATGTTTTTTTTGGACAAACAACTAAGGCTTGATCCACATCGATTTGGACAAACATTTGAGGCTTGATCCACCCCTTTTATTTTTCTTTGAGTCTTTGACATTGTATGATTGAGTATCTTATCATTGTTGCATATATATGTTTAACATAGGCATGTGTCTCCTTGTGAATTCATTGGTTTTTCCATGAGATCTTAGATCTTGGAGGCTTGATCATCCTCCTTGACCTTTTCCATCTTATCTTTCCAAAAATTGTACAATTAGACCTCTCTTGATTGTCTACTTTAGTGTGCGTTTGATGCAAGGTCATCCTCTCACTAAAGTGGGGGCTAAATGTAGTGTAGAAAATGTATCCCTTTACATTTTCACACTTTTTTTGGGACATCTTGATTAAATTGGACTTAATTATGTCTTAATAAGCCTAATTTTGCATCTACAAGCCTAATAAATTACATTCTCCAAAGGGGAATCTCGACAATAATTAATGCCAACACATAACACTTTACCTTGAGCAATGCATGTTCTAGGAATAGGGACTTGGGACCCATTCTCCCATGGGAAAATGGGTCCTCCCTAGGCCTTTGAACCTAAATTTAAAATATGTTTTTGGTGGTGTTTTAAGGTCCTCAAATCCATATTTCAATGTCGGCTTGTAATATTTTAATTTTGGGAAATTAAGGATACATACCTATAAATATAAGGTTATTTTATCACTTCAAATCCTAGAAGCAAGCTAGAAATTTTATGAGATTTCAAGTGCAAGTTTACAAGAGCTAAGTTGATGATCAAGAGCATTCAAGAGGATATTTATCAATCATTTTTTTGTAGCAATCAAGATCTCAAGAATCAAGTCAAGGTCTTAATCATCATGCATGTTTTTGGAGCTAACATTGTGATGTAGGTTTCAAAGATCAAGCAAGCATTCAAAGCATCAAGATCCACATCCATTTAATCCATTTCATGCAAGATCAAGATCAAAATTGTAGCATTCCAAAGGTTTATTCAAGGGTTTGGTAAGTTGCATCATAGCTTGTTCATTCATCATTCCTTTCACATTTCATTATTTCAATTCAAGGTTTAATTACCTAAACGGGTTTTGACCAAGGCAAACCCTTATTCACCAAAAATAAAACATTTTTACATCTTGTGTTTGTGTTTCAAATTTAGGTGGAAGAAGGATTGAATACATCTTGAAGAGAAAGATTGGAAAGGTTGTCAAAGTTGTCAAAGTTATTGCCAAATCACATAATCTCACCTACAGATCCGATTTTTGACTTTCTGACACTGAAACCCAAATCAAACAAAAGCTACAGATTAGTATTAGAGGCTCTCAAAAGTTTTCAAAAAACCATGACAAAATATCCATTCACCCATGGGTGAATGAGTCCTTGTTTTCCTCCCGAAATTTCCTTTTGGTGATAGGTACACATCACTCAGACTTTCATAGATCTATAAAAAGTTTGTTGTTTCTATTTGTCATATGCTTTATATTGTTGTTGCAAGTTTGAATTGGCATAATTAGGTTGCTTTTCTATTTTTATTTTTTTCTCCCAAAATTGTTGTTTAGCCTTGTACTGTCGTCCTCAAGCATAAGGAAATTGGTAGATTCTCACATTGAGTTGATTCACCTAAGGGTTGTTAGTCAATTCTTTGTGGGGATCTCATTTCCTAATGAAAATAGGAAGATATGGTCTATTTTCACCATCTTGACTTATATTTCCATTTTAAACCCCCCTATTTTTCTTCATTTCAAAGACAAATTGTTCATTGTTGCATTTGAATCCCTACATCTTGTCAACTCACAAAAAATCACCTACATAATTATTCGATAATGTTCTGGAAACTTTGCAATAAAAAATCAAAAGTTCAGATCTATCATCAAAGGACCCCAAAATTTGAGCATGATACCCCTACAAGGACCCATATGCACTAGGGTGCCTATGTCCTATTACAATGGATAAACCATTTTTTTTGGGAAGGTACATAATCCTCTGTACTTCCTAGGTTTGCCTACAAACTATTGTTTTAGTTTGTGCATTGTTGGGATCTTGCATTTTACATATTAGGGCACATAATTGAATTAGGTTAATCATAGAAAATCCATTTTAGCCCATTTTTAAGGCTCAAAAAGATAAGATCCAGGTCTAATTGACTCATCTTCATGGTTGAAAGTCAATCTAAACACCTTATTGATTTGCATCCTAACGTACCTTTGAAAAAGGAGCAAAAGCAATCCTAGGTTTTGTGCACTTAGGGTTCCCATTTTCTTATGATACATATTTATATGTAGTTGTATACAAATGTTGTCAATATGAATCACAATAACCTTGGATATTCAAATTCCCCTATCTCTCTCTAATGTATCTCTCTTATGATAGGACCTCGAATAACTTGTGTTCCTTTGTTTAACACAACAAAATGTGGGGAGTGTCACATTCATGTTACAAATCTCTTATCTCATGTCTTCTTTTTTCAAATCATGTCTACATTCAAATATCTTATCTATGATCTAGCATGAGGGCAACCCAATAGAATTTTTCTTTATGATTGTCTATTTATCTCTTCTGTGGTTGTCTTACAATGTAGTTTGTAGCAATCACAAGCTGATTGGATTATCATATGGTCCCTAGCATAACATAACTTTATACCCATACATATCGATACCATCTTGTGTCTATATGATCTTTGATGTCTAAATTTCCATTTTTCTCCTAACATGTTTGTCTACAACTAACATGTTTGTGGTGATACAACCTAATCATTCTATGCAGGATCGACTCAGATCTCTCCCCTAGGGGTAACTCCACGTGGATAGAAGACTCTACTTTCCATTCACATCTTTGATATAACACTCCGTCCCTTTTTTACTTTAGTTCACATTTCCTCTTGAGCATATGCTCACTAAAGTGGGGGAAAATGTAATGTTGAAATTTTTACCCTGTGCAATTTCACACTCCATATGCCTTCCTCTTTAGACAAACTAAGATAATTATGCTCTACCTTAGCCTAAAACCATATTTCACCACCTATCATGCCCCATTTGTTGACTATTAAGCTTGATCTTTCCATGGACCAATGTGTGTCGTAGAGACGTTTGTGTGCCACACTAACTTCCCAAAAAAATCTATGACTAAGTTGGTCATTACGCTACAGCTGCCAAATTTTTGTAGTGTAACACCTCTTCCAATTTACAACTGTGTTGGGAATCACTTTAGATGGTTGTTTGGGCCAAAAAGTCCCTTCCTTTATTCAATATTCATTCATTCGTGACGATTCTTCATTCTACATGCAAACGAACTTCTTCATTCTTGCTCTCTTGCTCTTGGAAAAATGCACATAACTCTTTCTTTTCCATTCCATAGTATTTTCTTGAGCAAGCACTAGCTCTCTCTCCATCTTTCTATACACACATCTTACAAAGAGTTTGTCCATGATTTTCAGAGGAAACTCCATTGTTTCATTGCAAGATCTTCTTGTAGGGAAGTCTTTGTCATCTTGGAGGTCACTTGTCACTCCTTTGTTGGACCAACACGATTCACTTTCATACAGGGTGACTCTTCAAGACTCTTTCCTAAGAATTTCTATATTTTTCTTTGTTGGCATATGATTTTCTTCATCTTTTCACATCTATTATTATTTTATTATCTTTTCTAAAGGTTGTCCATGGAGGTGGAAACACCAATATGAGGGTTTGACTAAGGAAAACTCCTAAATAGCCACCCAACATTTCCTCTTTGGTCTTATGTGTGTAGGTATATGTGGGAGCTCTTTTTGAAGCGATCTTGAACATCATTGAACACTCCTAGTGCAATTTTGAACCTTTCCATGTTATTTTCCATCTTGCTTTCCTTTAATATATTTATTTCAGTACCTTTAATTATGTGCGTTTATTTTCCACACCTTTTTGCATTTGTAAACTCATACAAATTATTATGTTTTGTTGGTGTCGACTCTAGTTTTTTGTTTGTATGAGACTCCATGGTCGAGCTAACATTTGATAGCCACAATATTTTCTTGGATAGGGAGCTTGTCAAGTTGTTTAGGAGACCTTCATACCCTGTTCTATCAATTTCTAATTTCTAAAAGTTTTGAGTAATTTATATACTTCATTAAAATTCACATTCTTCCTATCCTAGTTCACTTGAGACATGTCAACTGAGGTATGGGAGAGATAGTTTTCCCCTCAAGATCTCATCATCTTGAGGGTGTAAAATTCCCTCCTCTATAGTTATTCACCAATTTCAATACCTTCAATTTTTTTATGAAGATGTAGTTTGGTCTTTCTATCATTAGGATCCACATGGATAATGGGGGAGTAGGTGAGCTAGGTATTTCAATATTTCTACACCAAGCAAATAATTTAACATCATTTTTCGGATCCCTAGACCCATCAAAAAACTGGTTTGGCATAGAGAAAGAAAATAATGTTGAAGGAGATGGAAAAATCCACATTTATTCCAAGAATTTGGCACCAAATTTAGGTTGAGATAGTCAACTATTCTAACTATACTAAAAATGACATGTTCCACAAGGTGTTGCAAAATATAACTCTTGAGAAGGCTTGAATCCATGTCAAGCTTGATATTATTTTTGTCAAGTTTTTGGTAGTGAGTCTTAGGCCATTATTCTAAAATTTTAGTGTAAAGCCATGGAGAGGAAGATTCAACCATTGAATTTTTTACTGCTATTAGAATGTGAAGGCATACGATGTTATTTGATCTTGTTTCTTACAATGTCATATTTCATCAAGAGCTCTAGTTTGATGAGCATTGCATTCTAATGGATTCTCTCACCAATTTCTCCCTCACTTCCTACTCATACTTCATCTCTTGAGGATTCTCTTCTTCTTGAGGATGATGATGATACAACTCCACCACCTCCTTGTACACCATCTTTTTCCCATTGATCCTACACTTATCTTGAGGAGGCTAGGCCTTTGCTTGAAAATTTTACCACCTCTCACCATGCTCGTTCACAAGAGTCAGGTGTCAATATTTTGGGTCATGATAGTTAGATGATTCTTATAATTTTTTAGATGTGGTAGGTATTCTAGAGTGGGATACAAATATGGTGGAGGAGTATTATTCTTTAATTAATAATCATGCATGGGATCTTGTTCCTCTTCCTAATGAAAGAAATTTTGTTGTAAGTGGGTCTCCCAAACCAAGTATATAGACAATGGGTTTATTGACAAGTACAAGGCACATCTTGTGGCTAAGGAGTTTTCCCAAGTTGAGGGTATTGATTATTTCATGAACTTTTCTCCTATTTCCAAGATGGATTTTATTTGTCTTATACTTTCTTTTGTTCTATCATAAGGATGGTTAGTTTTTTAGATGGATGTGAATAGTTCCTTCCTACACAATGATCTTCATGAGGAGATTTATATGGAATAACCTCTAGGTTTTGTGTAGGAATCTTCACTTTTTTTAGGCTTCATCTTTCATTATATGGTCTCTAATAAACCCCCTTGAGCTTGGTATGAGATGGGTAGTTTCTTTCTAAATTCTTATTTCATTTGTTGTCATTCCAACCCTATAGTTTACACTAAGAGGCATGAAGATGAAATTACTCGTTCCATATGTAATTGATTTGATTCTCATATGTAGTTCAACATCCATGACTTAAAGTATTCGAAGATCATTGATGGGGCAATTTGATATGAGTGATCTTAGACTCTTATAATATTTTCATGGTCTTTAGGTATTCTAGTCCACTATAGGTATCTCCATATTTCAATAGAAGTGTTATCTTGATTTATGTCATCATTTTAGAATGGTTTATTATAATCCCATCCCACTCCATTTCAGTTAGGTGTCACATTGTCTACCACATGCCTTACACCCAATGTTGATATTACATTATATTAGTAGTTGGTTGTCATTCTTTTATACTTGAGCAAAATCATCCTAATATTTATTTTTTTGTTGGACTTGTCTCTTGGTTTTCTCACAATCCTCATGAGAGTCACTAGAAGTAAGGCAAGTGTATTTTGAGGTACATTTTAGGTACTTTACATTTTGGCATTCAATACACATCGAAAGATTCTCAAATTTTGGGATTCACTTAATCACATTAGTTTGGTGATGTTGAAAAATGGAATTCCACCTCTATATTTTGTTTATTGCCTTAGTTCTAGTTTTACTATATGATCTTGAAAGAATTAATATGCTATTGCATTATCATTTATAGAGGCTAAGTAGTGAGGTGCACTTTTAGCTAGCCAAGAGGTTCTTTGGATTCAATAGTTTATGGAAAAAATTGTTTTTCTCTTGATCATCTCAATACTCTTTGATGTGATAATGAGAGTCTCATAAATTTATTGAAACATAGTGGAGCATTAGTGAACTACTCATATTGAGATCCACATGTGCTTCATTTGATGAATTGCTAGGATGGTGTTCTTAAATTAAGAGTATTTTACTATTGAGGAGTTGGTTGTATAAATCTTCATTAAACCTTAGGAACCAATTTCTAATCTTTAGTTGTGATCAATGCTTGGGGTGAAGGAAGTTTTCCATGGGGAGTCATCTTGAGTCCTTCCTTTACATATTCTCTCTTTTGATTAGGAGTTTTCTCCTTTCCTTTGGTTGTGAGAGACTATTTTGTGTATTGGTACCTCATCACATCTAGTTGTTAGGGCCCGTCTTTGAGTCTTTTCTCCTCCCTAAGTTGAACTTAAGGGTGTGTTGGTGTGAATGTGTCTTTTATTAGATTAGTTATCTTTTGAGTTCTATTCACATCTAGTTATTTAATTTTACTTATAGACTTTCTCTTTTTTGTCTCAAATCATGTGCATATGACACTTGTTACACTTGTCCTTTACACATGTGGGGTAATCACTTACCTCAACTACTTTCTTTCTTTACCATTCCCTATATATACAAGGGTTTATATGTGCATTTACATTTATATCGATAGTGACATTATACCATTTTCTTTTTTTTATCTCTTGTATAGGGTTATTTGATTTTGTAGAGAATTCTTGATTCTTGTGTCTTTGAGGTGACTTCAACACTATGCATTTAATAAGATCATTTTTTAGGCAAACAATTAGAGTATGGAAAAAAGAAAATGGTAATTTTAATAACATTGTACAAGAATTATTACCAATAATAAATCAATTAATTTTTTTTTAAAGATTTCAATGATTTATGTCATTCCATCCACATTTTCTTTCAAATCCATCAATGCTAAAGTGACATGAAATAAAGAAACAAGAAAGATGGTCCTCTCAATTTTTTTTTGTTCTTGTTGGTAGTGTAAATAGAGTCATTATCATACCTAGTTAGCTAATCACCTTTTTAGGATTGGTCTATTCATGTCTAGCTTAAGTTTACTTAAGTTCCTTTTGCTTTTTTCTCACTTCATAT